>VDFB02281492.1:774104419-774355841 GCA_007258455.2 Sequoia sempervirens | reverse complement strand
AGATGGATATGAAGATAAGGATGGGGAGATGGAATGGATGCTATGATAGATGGATAGGGAGATGAAGGGATGTTATGATAGACGATGTCTCCAAGGACTATGTCACAAAGGAAGTAAATGCCCCCACTCTAGATATGTCATATATGAGGAGGCATGAGGGATAGAAGACAAGTGGATGGGAAGATAAAGGAGATAACTAGATGAGGATAGGATGGGTGACTAAGGAATATGATAGAGCATGGATGAAGGGAGTGCATACCAATAGGTGTCTAAAGCATGCATAGATAGGTGCCCCTATTTTGATCAAGATCACAAGAAGGATGGAGGGATGGAAGATAAATGGGATATGATAGTAGGACGCGGAAGATAGGTGGAATGGGGGGGATTTATGAAGAGGACAAATAACAGGAAGATGGGTGCATAGTTGGAAGCATATCGGATGGAGGGAATGCATATCAGGAAGTTTCCCACAAGTGCAGATGGGGATTTATGCATGACGCCTGCTTGCCAGGTTTTCATCATGGTACTTATCCAAGGCACTTGTTTGCCAAGTTGTCACCATTGGATGAATTATTTCTCTTTACTATTTTGTTTTTTTTGTTTTGTTTTTTTTTTTTATTATTTTTATTTTGTGGATTATTTGACTTTTTGGAGGTCATGCAGGAGGAGATAGGTAAGGATAAGGAAGTGGATAAGTAGATTTAGAAGACATGTGATAAGGATCAAGGTGTTATGAGCCCATGTTTGAAGTGACTGTTGGATGTTGGTACAACCTTATTAGGCCAAATGGATTATGCATGAGGGTGAATTAGAGGGATTTGATGGGGTTGATACATGGAATAATGGATGGGATGCTAGAAAGGGTATGGATAGAATGATGGGGTGGATATGTGATGGGGAGATGTGTTCAGGACCAACATAGGCACATGTGGTGGTGGATGTGGAAAGATAATAGGATTAAGGGATGGAGAATGTGGGGATAATGGAGGAGATGGAATGGTGAATTTTGGGACATAAGGACCCAAAACAGACTTAGGAGATGAAAGGGGTGTATGATGAGCTTTTGGATTAGCGACTTTGGATATTCTTACTAATTTTTCATGTAATGGCATTGCATCTTTTTTCTTTGGGATCCACATGGTTTTGATCTTTGCTTTGGTGGGTCTTTGTGGCCTATGGATTTGATGTAGATTTTTCTTTTCTTCACCATGTCTTTTGGAGGGGACATGGGGAGCCTTAAATTCATGTGGATGTTTGGATTTATGCATTTTTTCTTTAACAACCAAAGTGATTTTAGTAGCAATGGCATGGGTGTGAGGAGATGGATGATGTGGAGTGATGGAGGTAGGAGTATGGGGATTATGTGTAGATGGAGGATGTTTAGGTAAGTGACTTTGTTGATCCTGACTATGGGGTATGTGAGAGGGATGTTTATGATGGATGAGATGGATAGGTGATGAATGGATGAAGGGATGAAGGGATGGATAAGATGAGATGGAGGAGGTGATTTTAGGATATAAGAGCCCAAAATAGACGTAGGACCTGAAGGAAACATGGGCACGGTAGATGGAGGATTGGAGATGGTAGATGGAGGGATGTAAGGACCCAAAATGGATGGAGCAGATGAAGGAGGAATATGGACGGTGGTTTTGAGGTGATACAATAGAGGAGGAGGTATGGAAACATATGATTTGGTGGAGTGATGGAGCCTATATTTATTTTGGAAGAGGCTTGTTGAGGACGTCTAGAGGTTGTACCAACATTTTTAGATTGCGAGTCATGAGTAGTACATCCAAGACCTTGTAGATATAAATGTTCTTTAGCTTGTATGGGCTCTATAATACCTTGCTCATGAAGGCCTAAACCTTTTCCTTGATAGTTCATTGTCTTGAGCATTCGATCTAGGACAATATTTTTGTTATTTTGGAAGAATGATGCAAGTTCATTATTAGGTAGAAGAGGAGGGTTGGTGTATATGCTTTGTTTTTCTTCTATGAGGAGACCACCATGGAGGAATGTGAGAGGACCAAGGGGATATGTAAGTGGTGTGGGATAGCATTTTTAGGCGATGGGGGGATCATGAGAAGGAGATGATGGGATAGCAACATCAGGAGAGGGAGTAGGGGCCATGATAGGATCTCGATTTTGTGGTAGTAGGTCGGGATGGGAGATGGAGATGGAAAAGGGGAGCTTGAATGGACAGTGGGACCAAGTGGATGGAATGGATGGGGGACTGTGGATTTTATGTGGACTAGATGGATGGTAGACGGATTCAGAGAAGGAGACAGCATGGACAGTGACTTTAATGGTGGTGGAAGGATAATGGAGTTCTTGTTGGGACTTTCTGGTGGGGAAGATGGAGGGATGGAAGATTCACCATGGAAATGGGTTTTGGTGGCACAGGGAGTGGGGAGGGAGTGGATGGATGGAAGGATGGTGGACGGGGAGTAGAGGGAGGGATTGGACTTGGGTGTGTCTTCAATGGGTTCAGTGGCTCTCATAGTAGGAGATGTGGGTTCAATGGATCTAGTGGGTTCAATGGTTTCAATAGTTTGATCAATGCTAGGGGTGGTAACAACAATGATAGGTGTGGTATGGAGAAGGGTCTCATCACTAGTGACTGTGGATGATGGATTGGGATGGCATGGTTCCATGACTTCAAGATGTGGAGTTGGGGATGGCTTCTTTGTAACGAGTCCTTGGAGAACTTCTAGAATGAGAGACTTGCATATGGTTGGCTTGGCTAGGGTGGTAGAAATGGATGAGGGATTATGGATTGGTGGACTAGGGTTAGATGGAGGAATGGGATTGAGTGTAGGACTATGAGTAGATGGGGGATTAGGATTAGATGGAGGACTAGGAGTAGATGGATGAATGGGATTGGATGGAGTACTAGGAGTAGATGGACGACTAGGATTGGATGGAGGGTTAAGGTAAATTTATTAGAGTGGTGAATTAAGATAGGGGGACATGGATTGTAGATTAGGACAAGAGGATATAGGTGGTGTAGTGGGACAAGAGGATGTGGGGGATGGATTGTAATAAAGGTATTGGGATGGTGGATTATGATTAGGATATGTGGGTGTAGGATTCAGGTAAAAGGGTGTGGATGTAAGATTAGTATGGATAGATTGGAAAAGAGGATTAGGATAGGGGGTCATGTATGGGGAATTGTAATAGGAATATTGTGATGGAAGATGAGGATAAGAGGATGTGGATGTTGAATAGGAGGATGATGTAGATGGGAAAGGGGAAGGTACTGGATACCCCTTGTCAAAAGTAGCATAAGGAACATGATTAGGCTTAATTCGATTTTGGAAAGTGGGTGGAGAAAGCTTACTAGAGATGATAGTGTCAAGGGGATCTATGTCGTATACCTCTTGATCAACAAGACTTTCATTATTAGTGTCGACATAATTAGGGTTTCCCTTGACCACTATTGATGGAGGATGAGGATTCATGATGATGACAGGATAAAGTGGATGGATGAAAGATTTTGGATGGGAATAGATTAAAGTTCAAATCATGATTTTGGTCAAGCTCAGATCAGGATTGGATAAAAGCTCAGATTAGGATGATTGGATGGGATTGCTTTTGATTTTAATGGGATTCGATAGACAGATGATTGGATCGGGTAGATGATTTGATGAATTTAATTAAAGTACTAGATCAGTTTGATTGGATAGGATCAAATGATTAGATTATGTTGATTGGATAATTGTGATTAGATGAAGATGATTATATGTATCTGATTAGAGGAATGGATTGGTTTGATTAGATAGGAAGAAACAAAAGGTACCACTAGATAAAGCTAAAAAAATTGAGCAATTTTGGTTTTTGAACGAAGTTGATTCGACGTACGGTTTGTAAATGATGGCCCCAGGAAGTTAGGGGCGTGTCCACCTCGCAATGCAGGGTGTGGCCACCCCGGGATGGTCAAATTCTTGATAGAAGGAAATGGAAGGTACCACTGGATATAACTTGAAAAACTAAGCAACTTTGGTTTTTGGACGAAGTCGATTCGACGTATGATTTGTAAATGATGGCCCCGAGAAGTTAAAGGGGCGTAGTCAGCTTTCTGTAGTAAATCAGGGGCGTAGTCAGCTTTCTGTAGCAAATTAGGGGTGTAGTCAGCTTTTTGTAGCAAAATTAGGGGCGTAGATAGCAAAATCAGGGGCATTGATAGTTTTTTGTAGTAAATCGTGGGTGTTGACAGCAAAATCAGGGGCGTTGACAAATTTCAGGGGCGTTGATAGCAAAATCAGGGGCGTTGACAGCTTTCAGGGGCGTTGATAGCAAAATTAGGGGTGTTGACAGCAAAATCAAGGGTGTTGATAGCAAAATTAGGGGTGTTGATAGCTTTCAGGGGCATTGACAGCAAAATTAGGGGCGTTGACAAATTTCAGGGGCGTTGACAGCAAAATTAGGGGTGTTGACAGCAAAATTAGGGGTGTTTCCACCTTTTTGCAGTAAAATCAGGGGCGCTGCCACCTTTCTGTTCTGATTATGAGTGGTGTTTAGTGATGTAAATGGTAAAAATTATGACGTTCATTAGGTGAGGGTATGGACTTTTGAATGGAATGTGAGGAAATTAGAATGAATGGGTGGATTGGAGATGATTGTGAAGAGTGAGTGGGGATTTATAATGGTTAAACAAAGGTTTGGAATGATAAGATGGAGGTTTAAACAGATCAAATGGAGGTTTTGGGAGGCGTAGAGTGACAAAATGGAGGATTAGGATGAGGAGGTAATGGTTTGGAATGATTAAATGATGGTTTAGAGGCTAAACGGATCCAAATGGGACGCTTTCAGGTGCTCAAGAGGGCAAATCCGCCCATCTATAGCAAAAATCAGGGGCGTTTCCACCTTTCTGTAGCAAAATTAGGGGCCCTGCCGCCTTTCTGCGGTAAGACAGAGTTTGGTTTTAGTGGCAATGGCTATGACAAGAACGCAAAATGATAAAGTAAGGCCAAAGTATCAAAGATTTGACAGAATTTTCACAAGAAAACACTTCAAGCAAGCACAATCCTATGATTAATATTAAGGGTATGGCCAGGCAAGGTCTTAATCTAGGATGCACAAGGCTTCTAGGGAGTCCTCGATATACTCTCGGTACGTGAGACACAACCGTGAACACCAGTGTGTCACAAATGTGAGTCGGGAACCCCAGCGAGATACTGAAAGGCTCGGACCAACTCTTCACGTCTATCTAGGTATCACCCTAGATTTGACGCTTTGCTAATTATGACATGACTGGATTGGGGTACAACTTTCATTCTCCCCCTTTTATATACCCCACCGGTACGCGTGGTTGGAATCGTCCCTTAGGGTGACGAAATCCTCAAGCAGGTCCCACTAAAAAAAAAAGACACTAACCGCTTCCAACTACTCCCCAGGCTCACACGAAGTGCAAGGGGAAAGTGAAAACAAATTAATGCCCCCTTGGGTAACACAAGAATAAACAATCACAACAAGCAGTGAAGTTTACTCTGCCTAATTAGACAATGTTCCAAAATAACTGATGCAGGAGCATCCATGGTCAAAGGGATATCCTCATCAATTTTAATTTTAATTTTCCTATTGTTTGATAATTACTTAGTTGGAGAAATAAATTAAAATATTAGGCCAAAAATTGTAATAAATAATTGGTCTTTTATTTTAATATTGCTAAATTTTGGAGTGGAGATTGTCTAGGTGGCAGTGTTGAACTTGAGCTTTAACAAAAAAAGGCAATCTTGGAATGGATTTTTTTTTGGGAGTTACAAATTTTTAAAAATCAATTAAATCCTCATAAATTGTAATAATGGAGATTTTGCATGCCCAAGTTGAGTTGGCAGTTACTTTTCTAATTGGGTCCCTATTTTCTAGGAGTTGGAATCTTGCATGTTGATGCATGTCTAAAGTCGTATCTATGAGACCCAATTTTAGAAAAATGGGCATAACTTTCTCATATGGTAACGAAATAAAGAATTTCAAAATGATTTGGAAAGCTGAAAAGAAGGGACACCAAACCCAGAAATTGTTTAAGGAGTTTCAAAAAAAAGATAGATCATTGATAGGCAAAAAGTGATGGGTTTTCTTGGTGGTTTTGTGGAGGTTGTTTTGAGAAACTAATGGCGGTTTCTTCTCACACAACTTCTATGTATTGATGCTGCTCAATTGGAGAAGGGGGATTTGGAGAGTTGGTGGTTGCATATCCAGATGTTTCTGGAATGATGTTGAAAGTTTAAGTTGCAGTTTTTTTTGTATGTGTGAAGTCCATGTATGTGAGCATATGAGCTCCATGATTGTGTAATTCAAATTCAGATTTGAAATCAATATATATGTTGCATATTTCTCTTCCATATTTGTTGTTAATATTTATTTGCAGCCTTCTTGCATAGTGGTTAATGTGTGTGGCTTTAGATTTGAAAGGGAGAGTTTCCCTCCCTGCTTCAGTGGTATCAGAGCTGAAGTTCCTGAGTCTGTAACAGAGCACCGAATGTGAGGCAGTTGCAGTAGGATCTGTAAGTGTGGGTTGAAGCTAACAAATCTTGAGAGTGAAGATCTTGTAAACAGATCGACGAATGTGAGGCAGTTTACATGTGAAGAACCTGAGGGTTTTTAAAAAAAAATTGTGTTGTAGAGGATTTGAGAAGCCTAGAAAATGGAAAGGAGAAAGGGAATTATCATTAGATAGATTTTAAGGATTCCCAGACTAGAGGTAATAAAAAGGAGATTCAGAGAAAGAGAAATGAAGAGGTTGCAACAACAAATAAATGAATTGAGGGATGAGATTGAAAGGAGGAAACAAGAGGAGAGAAGATTTGAAGATAAGTTTTATCTTTCTAATGATGTTTTGACTATAGTAAAGAAAGAAGTAATAGAATGTCATGCATGTGACATTGAGGAGGAAGAAGAGTATGAGCATGAAGAGATTGATGAACCTGAAGAGGGATGCTTATTGGAAGACATGGAGAATGAGACTACAGTGATTGCAGTAGTAGAAGAGAGTTCTTTAAAGAACACCTATGAAGTTGAGAAGGATGATTTACTCATTCAAATTGAAAGAGAATGGGATCAAATTATTGCAAGGGAAGAAAAAGTTGCAACAATGGAAGATATCGAGGTAAAATTTAATTTTGATAAATGTTGTTATGAAGATGAATGTGTGGATAATGAAGTTGTAACAGAAGAGTGTCCTTTGAAGGACATAAAAGAAAGTGAAGGGGATGATTTATTGATGCAGATGACAACAGTTGAAAAAGAATGGGATGATTTGATCTTAGGTGAGACGAAGGCTTCAGGTAAAAGTGAAGTAAAATCAGATTTTGGTGTTTACTTTGATGACAATAAGAATGTAGAAATAGAGGATTTTATTGCAGCAATAAATCAATTTGATGAAATTAAATTGGGGGAGTGTAAAGTGAAGGTAAATGCAAATTTTTCTAATAAATCTCTGTTAAAGAATAGTGGACATGAAGATGTTTTGGTTTGTGAATATGATTCCTTGTTAGGAGGAATGGAAAATGAGTCTCTTGATAATGGTACTAATGCTGTTTTGGGTAAAAGAAATCAGATTGCAGTGATGTGTTGTACAGAAGGCATTGAAATAATAAAATTTCATGAAGAATACATGGTGGAAAGAGTGGGAGAAATTAAATCAGCAATAGAGGGTAGAGGAGTAAAGATGAAAGAGGATAATGTTGTGAAGTTACAAAAATTGGTGAACAAAGAAATAATAGTGGACAAAGAAGAGAGGTGGATCCAAGACAAGCATAGGTTCTATAAATATTTCTGCTCATGAAATATTTCTTTTCTACTGTGGGTGTCTGATGCAGGAGCATCCATGGTCAAAGGGATATCCTCATCAATTTTAATTTTAATTTTCCTATTGTTTGATAATTATTTAGTTAGAGAAATAAATTAAAATATTAGGCCAAAAATTGTGATAAATAATTGGTCTTTTATTTTAATATTGCTAAATTTTGGAGTGGAGATTGTCTAGGTGGTAGTGTTGAACTTGAGCTTTAACAAAAAAAGACAATCTTGGAATGGATTTTTTTTGGGAGTTACAAATTTTTAAAAATCAATTAAATCCTCATAAATTGTAATAATGGAGATCTTGCATGTCCAAGTTGAGTTGGCAGTTACTTTTCTAATTGGGTCCCTATTTTCTAGGAGTTGGAATCTTGCATGTTGTTGCATGTCTAAAGTCGTATCTATGAGACCCAATTTTAGAAAAATGAGCATAACTTTCTCATATGGTAACGAAATAAAGAATTTCAAAATGATTTGGAAAGCTGAAAAGAAGGGGCACCAAACCCAGAAATTGTTTGAGGAGTTTCTGAAAAAAGACAGATCATTGATAGGCAAAAAGTGACGGGTTTTCTTGGTGGTTTTGTGGAGGTTGTTTTGAGAAACTAATGGCGGTTTCTTCTCACACAACTTCTATGTATTGATGCTGCTCATTTGGAGAAGGGGGATTTGGAGAGTTGGTGGTTGCATATCCAGATGTTGCTGGAATGATGTTGAAAGTTTAAGTTGCAGATTTTTTTTTGTATGCGTGAAGTCCATGTTGTATGTGAGCATATGAGCTCCATGATTGTGTAATTCAAATTCAGATTTAAAATCAATATATATGTTGCATATTTCTCTTCCATATTTGTTGTTAATATTTATTTGCAGCCTTCTTGCATAGTGGTTAATGTGTGTGGCTTTAAATTTGAAAGGGAGAGTTTCCCTCCCTGCTTCAACAACAAGGATAATTTTTGAAAATATGATCAAATAGATGGCCCTGCAAATAAATGTTAGGTGTCTTTTTCTTCGTTCTTAGTCAATTACGCCCTAATATGCTACAAAACGTTAGCAAAAAAATACCAATATTCTTGCCAAAACAATGTTAGAGGGTTACTATTTAAACAATGGCAAAAAATGAAAGCAAAAACAAAGTTAAAATGACTTTTTTTACCTTCCAAATTGTGTTGTTTTGGGGCGCTGCCACCTTTCTGCAACAAAATGAGGGCACTGCCACCTTTTTGCAGCAAAAATAGGGCCACTATCACCTTTCTACAGCAAAAATAGGGGTGCTGCCACCTTTCTATAGCAAAAATAGGGGCGCTGCCACCTTTTTGCAGCAAGATTAGAGAAAAAACACCTTTCAAAATAAAAGGGCATATTCACCCCTCTACATGAAACTTTTTAAAAGGGAAAGTTGTACGCCCCACTGCAAGAAAGTGTTAGAAAAACCTTCTAAGTACACACCTAACTACAACAAACTATTAGAAGAACATGAAATTGACAGACATAGGGCGATGTCGCCTTTCTGTAGTGGACAAGAGGGCGCTGCCACCCTTCTGCAACAAAACAGGAGCACTACCACCTTTCTATGGTAAAACAGAGGGCACTGCCACCTTTCTGCAACCTTTTCCTACAAAAATTCTTAGCAAAAAGGAAGGTTAAATGCAAGAACCCATCTGTGGGTCCCACCAGGCGTGCCAGAAATGTGTGCCTTAATATTTTACCCTACTCTAATGTGCAAAATAACTAAAAATGCGAATGATAAAAGACTAAGAACACTTCAAGATTAGCCTAAAAGAGTGATAAAATAAGATGCAAATGATTATACCTTGTTGTTGGAGAATCCTTGGTTGGCCCTTGATTTGGATGACTTTGTGTGCTCCTTAAATGACTTCTTGAGTGACTAAATGCAAGATCAATTTATGCAAAATGATTAGAATGGATGGCTAGATGAGAGTGAATGAGTGAGAATGCAAATTGGCAGCATGTAGTTATAAAATGGCTAAGTGTTGAAAATGCCCTTGAGGAGGGGTTATTTATAGAAGAATTTGAATTCTCTAGAGAATTCAATGGTTGAGATGCATCCAACAAGGCCAAGATGAAGGGCTATGGTGGGTTGAGAACCCACAAGCCCTCACATCTTGACATGTGGATGGTGAAGTGGCCAAGATAAGATGAGGTGTAAGTGAGGTGTCAAAAAGGTACATGAGGTGGAGGAAGGAACAAGCATCTTGGGGAGTGAGAAGATTTCCACAAAAAGGGATTTCTTGTCCCCAAGTGGGAGTGAAAGGGACATTTGAGAAATTTTGGAATTCCTAAAAAATCTACATGGGAAAAGGAAAGGTGGTTGAAAACATAAATGTGAATTAAAAATTCACATTCTTAGGAGAATCTAAAGGATAAAAGGTGGGCTCCAAAAAGGTGGGACTTGGTCACATGTGGAGATTGTGACAAGTCCAAGGTTCTAGAAGCCTTGGAAGGATAGAATGTGAATTAAAAATTCACATATAAAAGAGGGAATCTAGGATAAATAAAAAGGAATTAAAAATTCCTTGGGGAAGAGTTGACCAAGGTACATTAGGTTTGACTAATCAGTAATTAGAGGATAATTAGGGGTTAATTAGGATTAAAGGCCAACTTGCAAAAGTTGGAGGATGTGACACATCCTAATCAAGGATTAGGCATGTGCACATCCTTAATGAAGAGATTAGGAAATGGATTAGGATTAGATGAAAATGACATGTGAGGAATTAAATAAATGTAATATTTATTTAATTTATTTGATGAAAAGAGGATTTAAGGAGGGTAAGGTATTTAATTATTAATTAAATACCTTAGGATTTGGCAGAATTAAAGATATTAATTAAATAATAGTAATATTACTTAATTAACTCGGATAGGAGGATGTTTAGATGAAAAGTGATAAATTTGGATAAATTAAGTGTCCAAATTTGGATGTCTACAGATACCATTGTAGGGAAAAAAAACTATTATGCATTTTTATCCATGCTTTCGGTTTATCATATGTTTCTTGATAGAGTTCTTACACAAGTAAGAATTCTTAAGTGACCACATTCTCTCCATAGATGTGATGAATTAATATCCCATTAGTGGGCTTGTCATTGATTTAGCCGACTATGTAATGAGGACCATTAGGTGCATTTCTAATGATATCTTTAGATGAGAAAGAAATTTCAAGAGGCTTTTTTATTTCATCCCTTATGAGGTAGAATTTCAATCAATCCAACCATATCATCCACATGACTTTGTTTGAAAGTGTCCATAGGACCTTGTTCAATACTATCCATAGGATCCTATTCAATAGTATCCATGTTTTCATCATCTATGTCAACATTCATCATATCATTATTCTTAGTTTCACTAGCTTTCTGAACCAAAGATTTTTGTGGTTTAGGATGCTATGAGTCTCTTGCTCAATTAGGGTTTTTCACCTAAAGGAGAGAGATAGATCCTACACAAAATCTAGGTGGTTTAATCAAACTAATGCAAGTACAATGAAATTATGCCTAAATGAAATGATCTAAGTGCAATGGACTAAATAAATAGACTAATTATTTATGCAAAACCTAAGAAAAATGAATTGTTTGAAAACACAGTGTGGTATGCAAAAATAAACTAGAAACATGCACAAATGAAACCAAAACTTAATGAAATTGAATGGAGTGCACCTAGAGGTAGAATTCTAATGTCGGAAGGTTCTGGAATGTTTCAAAAATCATTGTTAATGACCATTGGGACTCATTCGCCATAGATGCTGAATTAGTCTAGGTTCTGGTAAATTCTGCTGAAACAGATTTCAGGATGTCGGGAACTAAAATCTGTAGAAATCACTTTTTCTAGCCTTGAAGTGGGAGTCATTCACCACTGATGGGGAATCAGCCCACCTACAAAAATCTACAAATCTTGAAGTCAACTTTATGGGTCCAGATTTTCATTTGTATTCTTGTTGGGTTGATGAAATCAAATATGCAGAAAATGAGTTGAATGATGTCTCCAACCCTAAATTAGGACTTATGTTGACTTGATTAGCTTTGGTTACTTGTTGACCACTTTTCAACACCTATCTCTTTGAAAAATTAGCCTACAAGACCTACAAATAAACATACAAAGAGGGGAAAAATGGTTAAGGGTTAGAGTATAGGGATTTTCCTTGGTCAAATCCCACTTTGGTAATGAAACCCTTGATAAAGAAATGAAATGAGAAAGGAATGATGGAAAAATAACATGCAAGTGTCATAAAATCACCAAACCCTTGTTAAAGTCTGAATATATGTCAATGGTTGCTCCAAGATGCTTGATAATTGCTTGATTGAATGATTAAGGATGCTAGAATACTTGAATTCTATGATGGATTGAATGCATGAATGAATGGGGGTTGAAATGGATAGAAAAAAACTTATTTATACACTTAAGCCCTAATTTTTTGAAAATACAACATCGCAGGTCGAACTAAGGTCTTAGTGAATAAAAACCTAAAATAAATTTGAATTTATTTTGAATTTTTTGCAAAGATGGACTCATTCACCACCCATGGTGAATGGGTAACACTCAAGGCAAGCAAGTGGGTGTCAGGAATTAAGTTGTCTTTAATATTGTTTGTCAGGTTTATATTCAAAAACACATTTAATTAAGGCCTCTAAGTCCATAAAGGGGCCAAATAAAGCATAAGCAAGGTGTAATTAGTGATGAAAAGCCTAGAAAAGCATGAAAGTTTGTTACAAGACTTTACAACACTTCAAAATAAGACTTGGTAAGGGATTAAAAAGGAATATTTAGATGAATTATAAGAAGAGTCTAGAAAAGTGTAGAAATGTGTTACAACACTTCACAACACCTTCACAAGACATCATAAAGTCTTAATAATTTGAATATTCAATCTGACCTAATGTGGATATATAAGTCACATTACAACATTAAATCTAAGTAGAATAAGCCAAGAATCATGGGAAAAAGACTTAAATGACCATGAAAATGTCCAAAGATCCATTTTTCTATGGTACACTTTCAAAAATGGAATATTATGATTTGGCTTAAGGTTGGTAAAAATTTGAAATTTTTGGTTAGGAGGGGCAATGAACTTATTTCCTTGATCATTAACACCTCCAATTTAAAGTCAATTAGAATCAATGAGGTGTTGCACAAGATGGTTAAGACATTTACAATGTTTTGTGTCGTGTCTATTTTGTCAATGATAATGACAATAAGAATTTGATCTAAATTTTAGAGGTAAAGGCTTATTAGGATCATGAGTTATAACAAGAGGTATGGAAATCATTTTCTATTCTAGAAGTTGTAATATTATGTTATGGAGGTATCGGGTAAGGGAGTAAATTGTCTAACTAGATCCCCAAATGTAAAGGGATTTTTCTTCTTTATAGAAGCCAATTGGGTATCAAAATTTTGAGTTCATTAAGGGGGATTTATTTGAAGGAAGCCTTTATTTTATTTCCTAAAAGGCTGATAATTTTTTTGGTTTTGGATTCAGACTTTTTAGGATGGCTAGATGTGGGTTTTGTTTCACAACTATTAAACAAGTTTTGATAATCATGAAGGGAAATACACAAGCATATGAAGGAAGGTAATTTCATCATGCCAAGCTTATCTTGTATCTTAGTTTGCAATTTTTCAATGAAAATTCATTGAAGGTGAGGATCAGTAATCTTTACATTGATTTGGAAATAAAGCGATTGGTAGCATGAAATGAAATCAATAAATTTTTCATCTTCATTTTGCTTACATCTCATCAAATTAACTAATGCCATCATATGAGTCATGTGCACTTGGAAATGGTTAATAAATTCCTCAACAAGTTCATTGAATGAATGAATTGAGTTGTTTGATAATAAGGAAAACCATTCTAAGGCAGTATCTTTCAAGGATCTAGGGAAAAGCTTAGCCAAGAGCTTATCCTCAAGGAAAAAATCACTGCATAAGACAGTATAAGTGGAAACATGGTTAGAAAAATCTCCTTTCCCTCCATATTTCTCAAACCTAGGAATCTCTATACCTTGTGGTATCAGTGTTCTCAATATCTCCAAGGACAGGGGATTTCTTTTGACATAGTATACATAGGTTGGCCATTTTGATTTTGGTTTATGGTGGAAATTTGATTTTAAAGGGATGAATCATTTTACAAAAGCTGGTTAAGGATGGCTTCATTGGTTGTGTTTTGAGATGGAGGTGAATATGGTGGAGTTGTATATGTGTTCGAGGGGGAAGTGAATGGAATTCTTATGGGAGGTAAAGTGGTAGGAGATATGACATAAGATGCCACAAAGGTACTAGGATTGCTAGTGAAAATACCTAAGGTAGGAAAAACAAATTACTAGAAGGTTGCATCATTATTGTAACTTGAGGGTTAGTATAGGTAGGAATACAGGAAATGGTTGTAGGAGGAGGAATTTGAGTTCCTCATTGACTTTGGATATTGTTAGAAGGTTGGGCACAACTAGTCATTGAGGTAAGCTGTTTTCCAAAAAATTGAGCTAGGTTATGCACAAGTTCTACTCTTTCACATTCAATCATGTGATGTATGTTATCTATGGTAGGAATAGAAGTGTTGGAAATGTTTTTAGTACTCACTTGACATTGTAGGTTTTCTAACTCTTCATGGATTTGGATTATTTTTCCTTGAGGAACACTAGCGGCCATTATTTCAACACTTGTCATACTACTCGAAGGCAAAGACTTATTAAGGGTATGGTCCATATAGGTAGTGAACTAGTGTCAACACTATGAGTGAAAGAGCTTGACAACTCAAGATCCATGATGAGTGTGCTATCATGGGATGACATGTGCCTTGAGCTATGTCTCACTATAGTATTAGCAATAGGACATCAAGTTGTAAAGCTCATGCAAAGGACAATAAATGAATGCAAGATATATGCAATGAACACAAGATAAATGATATGCTTTAAGTCTAATTCTTATGTTTAAAAATTCACTTGAAATGAAATGAAATGAAGCTAGATCTAATGAAATGAATGCAATAGAAACTCAATAAATGGAAGCAAATATCTAACAACAGGAAATAGAAGCATAGAAACAAGGTTTTTAATGTCATAAAATGTAGTTTCAAGTCAGATACGAGAATAAATCACTTGGAGGGGCATATGATTCCCAATTAGGGTTTTTGAAGGGTTCAAATGCTAAAAAATAGTCAACACAAAATTCTCAAAAATTAGGTTAAACAACCTATATCCAAACTAAATCACCTAGAGGAGCATATGAGTCCTAGATTAGGGTTTTTACACTAAATTCAACAAATTTTAAGTGAATGTTAAGGTATTTGGTTTTTATGTTGTCTTTACTATGCACAATTATATATTTCAAATGAAATTAAATGATGCAAGATGCAAAAATGCAAAATATATAAACTTTCACTAACACAATGTTTAGAAGCCCTAAATGAAAATTAAATATTGCAAGATCTAATGTAAAGCTAATGTAAGCTATACCTAAGACTGAAATGCACTCCAAATTAGAAATAAGGTGTCCAAAGGCTAGGTTCACCAAAATGAAATAAAGAAATATGGCATGTGCTCCACATTTTAGGAGATGGAACACACAAGGCGTATAGGACCTATTTCCTATAGTTCATTAAAGGAAACTAAGATCTCTCAACCAATTGAATTGATTGAGGAATGAGCTAGGGTTAGGATGGTTTCCTTGAATGTGATTAAACCAAAAGGGGGGTTCAACACTATAGTGTAGAATGTAGAAGTTGAAAAACCAACTTCACAGTCCCCAAGAATCACCCACAAGCAATCGCCTATCACATGCAACATATATTCAAAACATAAATGAAGAGATGTTCTGTAAACTCTCAAAGCCAATATGTGCAAGAAAAAACCAAATAATGATTATTGAAAGTAATTTTTTTACAAATAATACAAAATCCTTCAAAAAGGAAATCATGTACAACCCTAATCTTATCTTGAGCAAAAAGATAGCTCAACTAGATAAGGATAAGAATTGACCTAGGAAATAAAATATTCCTAAGTAAACTTATGCTAAAGTGTAATTAAATAATTAATTACACCAATAGCCCCCTATAAGTGCAACTTAGGGAGAAGCAAATTATTATGCAAGAGATGAGTCATGACAGCAAGGCCTGATCAGGTACCCATTTACAAATTCAATGCAAACTAAATCAAATGAGGTAAAGGAGAAAACCACATGGGAACAAAAATACTCCCCAAAATAGAATGCAATAAACTAAGTGATGAAAGATGGAGGACTCCATAAGACCCCCCAAGGACACTATCCATCACAAAGATACATGAGAGAACCCCCCATAAGAGAGGAAGAAAAAGGCCACAAAGCCCCCCAGAATGAAGTATCTCTAATAAGACTAAAGAAACTGCATCTACTGAAAGAAGTGAGAGGGAAGAGGCCAAAGGAATGCAATCTCTGAAGGTGAAGTAGGTGCAGCCCAAGATGTCTCTACAAAAGTAGGTTTGACCTCAACAAATGAAGAAGTCAAAGTAGGTGAAGATTGAATAGAACCCTCCAGAGATGGATGATCAACAGGATCCTACTGCATTGAAACAGAAGAAGCCACATCGGTAGCCACAACAATAGCATCAGGAGGGGGGAGATGGAATGGAAGGCTCAAGAGCATGATCTAAAGTGAGAACACCAATGTTCAAGAAGCCAAATCTCTCCTCTGAAAGATGATGCACACTAGAAGTGTGAGGAATAGCTGTAGGAATAGAAGCACCATCAGTAGAAAAATTGGTAAAGGAATACAACTAAGATGAGTGATCCACTATCCTAGTAGCAATAATTTCTCTACGAGCTCTAATTCTCTGATGATAACTGAATTAGGTGTGAACTCCACATATCTCCCAGTGCCTCCATGTGTGATATGATAAATGGAAAGAAGGTTGTTTGTCAAATGAGGGACACATAAGACATCCTAAATGGAGTGGTCCCCAAAACTAATAGACCCATTCCCTGTAACACTCATGTAAGTGTTGTTTCCCATCAAAATGGGAGACATAGTGCAAGGCTCAAAGGAAGTGAACATAGACTGTGAAGATGCCATATGATGAGATGCTCCTAAATCTAGAAGCCATCTCCCTAATCCAATACCTGAAGAAGCCCAAAGGGCATGTCCCTTCATATCTGATGATGTATGTAAACCAGTTGTGCCCCTATCATGCTACTCTGAAGAAGAAGAATGAGGAGAAGAAGATGATGCAGACATCTTAGAAGGAAAATTAATCCAATGTTTCTAAAGATGTTTCATCTCATCAATGTCCTTCTTGTAACAATTATGTTCTACATGTCCTTCCCTCTTGCAATATGCACATGTAGTCTTCTCCTTCCTAGATGATTCCCCCTTAGAAGAGGAGGATGAATCTGAGGACTCCTTTTGATGCTCATGATATTTTGAGTCCTTTTTTTTTGTTTCTTTCTTTTTCCTGTAGAATCCTTTTGATCTTTGGGCTCCTGTGATGCAATAAGTGCCTGTGATGAGGGAGAAGGTTTCACCATGCCCATGCTAGCTAACTTATTTGGCTCTCGAGTGAGAGATGAAGAAAATTCATCAAGAGATGGCATAGTGAATCTCGTACCAAGTGCATCCCTAGTGGCATAAAAGGTAGATACAAAAAATGAATAATTTGGTCCAAGCTTAGAAAGAATGGACAATATCAACTGAGAGTCTTCTTTATGAACACCACACTGTGACAACTATAATCTAAGATACTTGAGTTTGGTGAAAAAATCCTGGATGCTATCAAAATCCCTAGGATTTGAGCCAATAAGATCATACTCTAATAGAAACCCTCTCATAGTATCTTACTTCCCAAACAAAGACTCCAAAGTAGTCCATATCTCATTCGGTGTAGTGCAAGACTCAATATGAAAAGGAAGGTCAGATGAAAGAGATAGAAATAATGTAATATAAGCTTCATCACACCTATTAAACCATTTTATCTTTTCAATAGCACCTGTAGGTTCAATTTTTGTACCCATGGTTATCCTGTACAACCCTTTGTGTTTCAAGTGAATCTCCATTTGTTTTTTCCAACCAAAATAGTTGAATGGAGTAAGGGGTGCAATATTTTGTAAATCCATGACAAAACAAAAGCATATACTCTCAAATAAAAAAACAATGCTTGCTGATCTCAAAAAAATAGCCTAATTGCACGCTTCCCAAGAAAATGACTAAAAAGGTAGAGGCTGAGATAAAACAAGAATATCAGATACCTGGTAAAAAAAATGAAAAAAAAAGTTTGAGATCTGTGTAGAGCACTGAACCATCTTTCCAATGCCTATTTGTTTTCGTAAAACAGAGCTAGGATGCAAAAGTTACTCCTCCCAGAGTGAAAACAACTTTTGGATTTAACAGGCGAAAAAGACATCAAAATGGAAAAATCAGGAAAAAAAGAGCTACACCACTAGATCCAACGTCAAATCAGCTTTCTGGCGATATCTCATTTTTTAAAAAAGGCCTCTGTTTGCCCAAGTTATGAGAAAATGAAAAAAGCCCTGTAAAATGTCCTTTGCAGCACTAACTAGGGGCAAAAATCAAGCACCTTCCTCTTTCGGCCCACGATCGTCCATATGACCAGGCGTTGTAGGGGTTTTTTAAAAAATCCACTAGTTGGGGTTAAGTGCTGCTCTTGGTCCTTAATAGGACCACCGCAGGGGCTGAACGGGCGGCAGGGGCTGGGGAATGGCTCCTGGTTCCCAAAAGACTGTCGACTGGAAATAAAGCATGCAGTGGTTGAACCTATCAAGCGGCGTTGCGAAGTAGCGGTGGTGGGTGGTGGCAGCATGGTGGTGTAGTGGTGGCCACTGGGCAGCGATCAGGTGGTGGGGTTGTTTTATACGGGTGACACCCAAAATCAAAACTTTTTAAGATTTTTAAATTTTTTTTTTGCAATTTTGACATCAATCTGCATGCCTTGGGGCTGTACGGCCTTGGGGCTAATTTTTTTTTCCTTTTTTTCAACTTTCACCGAAATCAATGAAACAAAAGGCATTTATGGGGTTTTTGGATGCTCTAATCACGATGGTGATGTCCGTTTGCCCCAAAAAAGCACAAAAAATTAGGCTAGACCCACGGATCTAAAAAAAATCAACCTGGCTTGAAACCCTTACATAGAAAAAGACGCTATGAGAGAATATCTTCAAATCATGAACATGCAGCAACAGGTCTGGAGCTCTGATACCATGTAGAAGTTGAAAAACCAACTTCACAGTCCCCAAGAATCACCTGCAAGCAATGACCTATCACATGCAATAGATATTCATAACATAAATGAAGAGATGTTCTAAAAACTCTCAGAGCCAATATGTACAAGAAAAAATCAAAATAATGATTATTGAAAGTAATTGTTTTACAAATAATACAAAATCCTTCAAAAAAGCAATCATGCACAACCCTAATCTTATCTTGAGCAAAAAGACAACTCAACTAGATAAGGATAAGAATTAACCTAGGAAATAAAATATGCCTAAGTAAACTTATGCTAAAGTGTAATTAAATAATTAATTACACCAACATAGAAAAATGTCGTCGGTTACATTTTCACACTTAACTTGGGAATGATTAACCTTGGAATGGGCCTAATGACACCTTGATCTAGTGTTGTAATTTTTTTTCCACATTCACATTGGATTTAAGGACCTATTAAGCTAAATAAATCTAATTGTGGCCTTAATTTAATGTTGTAAAGTATATTTATTTACACTTTCACATTGAATTTTGTTCCCCTTGCATTTATGACCTTTACATCATCATTAATAGGCCCCTAAGACCCCATATTATGCATCCCAATTTACCAAAATCCTAACATAAACCTTAAATAAACTTAATTTCTTCACTCCCTAACATTTTATCTCTCTAGAAAGGCCCTGTGGGACCCATATGCCACCTTGGGTGTATGAGTTCGACCAGGTGGGACCCATACACCATAGATGGTGTGTGAGTCACATTTGGCTAATTTTTTGAGTTTTGAGTGGGAAATTTGAGTTTTAAGTTCAAATTTATTGAATGGCAGCCTATGGGATCAAATTAACGGGATATTAGATGGATTGCCTATATAAATGAGAAATAAAATCATTATTTTACCTAAGCAAGAATAATTCTTCATGATATCAAATCAAGAACTCAATATTTAAGCATTCCAAAACTTCACAAGATCATCAACGAAGCATTCAAGACCATTTTCTAAGGCATTTAAAGGAAGATTCTCCATCATTTATTGCAAAAATTAAAGATCCATCATCATGTCAAGGATATCAAGCATCAAGCATGTTATTGAGCTAGTGTTGTGATGTTGCATTCAAGATCCAAGGTCAAGTATTATTCTACACTTATCTCAAGATCTAGATTTACATCCTTCATGGCCATTTCATATTAGATTGCAGATTTATAAGGAATTATTCAAGCTATCATTGTTCATGTTTCATGTTTTATCTCCTTATTCCATTATCTCATCATTTGGTTTAATTACCTAAAAGGGTTTTGACCAAGGAAAACCCCCATTTACTAACAAATCAACAAGTTTTTCTCTCTCTACATGTTTTACTATAGATCTAGGTGTCTTGGAGCTTGAAGATCCCTTGAAGATTAGGTTACAAGCTTGGATAACGTTGTTGGAGTTGTCCCCTCATTTGTAAGGTTTCTATCTTCACAAAAGTCATCTACAGGTTCAAAATCAAGGTTTTAGGTTCAGAAACAAGGTGTGGCAGAGAAAGAAAAGATTGGAGAGTAGAATCAGACCTCAACCTTTAGAAAAAGTACACTGGGATTTATACGCCACCTTGGGCGTATGAGTCCTAGTACAAACAATTTTCAAGGTTTCTGGAGATTCAGGATAAGCATTGTCAGATTCTAGTTTTGGCACAAAAAACCCAGTCTAGGACTAAATCACCTAGATTGGTGTGTGAGTCCCACTCAACATTAAATTTAGTGTTTCTAGCATTTCAGGACTTCATTCAAGCCTCTTCAAGTTTCTAGGTGCATGCCTCTGATTTTACAACTTTCTGTTATGATTTATATGCATTTCTTTGGCATTTATTCAAGTTTAATGCATCACTAGGTTTGAACATTAGATCTTACATTTCATTAGTCTTTCCAAGCCCTGGCTTGGTGGTGAACCCCTCATTAGCCTCTATTCTGACCCTAGGATACCTTATTGCAAGATCTCTTTTTCCCTCTCTACATTCAAATTGAGACCTCTAAGGTGTCCTTGACTATAGCAAGTGTGGAATAGGAACCCTACCCTTGTGCTATATTCCTCAAAGGTAAGGTGTACTATTCCCATTTCCATAACCACTAAGAAAAGGCTTAGAAAGAAGGAAATGTAAATGATATGCAAATCTAGCTATGTAACCTAGGAAATGAAACTCAAAATTAGAATAATGAACTAGAGATAAATATAGGTGTACCTTGAAAATTGAATATGCTTGAAACAAGGTCTACAATCCCAAAATTATGAATTTTCATGCACATTGGGACTCATACGGCAAGTTGGAAAATTTATTCCACTTTAGGGTTTCAAGGTGAATCCAGAATCTACAATTGCTAAACCAGGATCCATAATTTTTTTTTGAAAAGTGGTATACTGGGAATGATATGCACAGGTGGTGATTTAGTCCTCGTATCAGGGTTTGGCTGAAACTCTAATATCCTCTAGTGATCTTTTTTAGCTTCTCTCCTCTCCAATCTCCAAATCTGAAACACTGAATTCCAACCTGTAGGTGACTTTTCAGAAAATGACAACCTCTTGACAACTTTGACGACTTTATTTAATCTTGCAACTTCATCTTCAAAGGATCTTCAAACCTCAAAACACCTAGATCTGCAATCACACATGTAAAGGAGAGATTTTTTTTTATTTTTTAGTGGATAGGGGTTTTCCTTGGTCAAACCCCATGTTGGTAATCAGACCTTGAAATGAAATCAAATAGAATGAAGTAATGATGAATGAACAAATAAGCTATGTTACAACTCACCAAACCCTTGTAACAAAGGAAACAAACTTATGTGAAATGGCTAGCATGAATGTAGATCTTGACTCTTGATTATATGTCATGAATCTTGACTTGAATGCTTACTTGACTCATGAAAACCTATATCACAAATGTTAGCGCTAAAAAAAACTTGATGCATGACTTTGACTTGATGCTTTGAATATTGAATAGCTCCAAAATGCTTGATAATAATCAATGCTCTTTGATGCTCTTGATCTCATATAACTTTCTATAAGAATGTTTTCATAAACTTGCTAGAGTATTGGATTACTTATTAGGAGAAAATATTTGAATTATCCTTCTATTTATACTTGTTTATGCTAAAATTCTTGAAATTACAACACTGCAAGCTGACATCATATCTAGGAAAATAAAATCCCCCCAAGAATTGAATTCAAAATAGGTCCAAGCTAAAACGTGACTCATACACCAGTTGGGGCATACGCATTATAGTAGCCTAGGCTTGGGACACACATTTCAAGAAATGTTATGTTCTATGCCAAATTCAAGTTCAAGCCTAAAAACAAAGCCCAATTTTAGCAGGGAGGGCCCCAAAAAGTGAGAAAATTTAAAGGGATACATTTTTCTAAGCTACATCTATCTAAGAAAGGAGATTATTGTTGTATTTTTGAATTATATTTTTTATAATTCTAATTCATTATTTTAAAAAAGTCAAGGAATGTATGCATGGTACTTTCACCAACAAGAAGTCTTCATTAGAAAGATGAGAAGAACAAGAGCATAAAATATTTGGTTGATTAAAAGTTAAATGAAAAATAATTTCCCACCTAGAAAATCCAAGGATTAATAACCTACCTAGCCTTAAATATTATTTTTATGAAAAAAATGCCTTGATTTTAAGTTTGTTTCCTCATGGTGAAGAGTATTTTAAGATCCAACCATTTCCAAATTAGTTGTTTGGAACACACACTTGAATTGATACAATTCTTAACAATAACTTTCTAGCATTCATTTCTCTTAGAGCCTTGAGAATCCATTAAGAACATAGCCCAAAATATATTTTTTATGGAATAAAATCAAACCTAGGTCACTAGTTTCATGGGAAAGATAATAACATTTCAATGCAAAATGATGGAATACTTAGCTCCTATCAATGGAGCTTCAAAGGAATTATTTTAAGAATTCTTTTAACATTTTGAAAAAAAGTATTTTGAGGGAATCCAATAATAAGAATAATAAACATGAGTTTCAAGAAATACTTTTGAATAAAATGAAATTTTTCTAAGCAAAGAAATAAGATTCATAATGAAGTAATTAAGATTTTTTTCAATCTTGGCCACAATGGCTTACTAAAGGAAAATAATCTAAGCTTGAAAATAAAAGAGATTTTTTTTTTTTTACCCAAGATCAATCCATTTCAAGGAATATTCATCTAACCATACAATTTTAGGAAAAAAAGATATCTTATAACACTAATTATTTTTGCACATGCCTATAAAAGGTATCAAGAAATTAAATGGATTTCTTTTAACATTATCTTCATATTCACTGAGGTTGAGTAAAGAATCATCAAGAAAATGAACATTAAAATACTATCTAGGAGAATTAGGAAGGAAAGTCCCCTTAGCTTGGGTTTGAGAAGCCATGTGAGCTAATAACTAGCTAAAGTCTTTTGTTGCAAGTACATGAAGAGATGAAGCAAGTGGACATCCTTGAAAGATGGACTAGAAAATTCTAAATGGATTAGATTGATTATTATCATAAGCTTATTATGACATTTTTTACATGCGGGTATACAGTTGGTATAATAGTTAACCTATTAGTTAAACTATTTTTTTCAACCACAACTACACCCCTGTGTGTGTGTATATATATATATATTCTGCTCATTGAATAAGATATCAAGTCTTTATCTCTTTTATTGGTATCAAATCTTGGGGAAGCGATTAGTGACAAGATGCTTGTCCAATCAGGTTTAAGGCATTTCAAATTTCAATGCAAAATGATGAAATACTTAGTTCTTATCAATGGAGCTTCAAAGGAAGTCTCTAAGAATTTTTTTAACATTTAAAAAAGAGTATTTTGATGGAATCTAAAAATAGAAATAATAAATATGAGTGACAAGAGATACTTTTGAATAAATTTGAAATTTTCTAGGTAAAGAAAGAGGATTCGTAATCAAGTAATTAAGGTTTTTCTCAATCTTGACAACAAAGACTTACTAAAAAAATAAATCTAAACTTGAAAATAAAAGAGAGAAAATAAAAGAATTACCCAAAATCAATCCATTTCAAATAATATTTATCTAACCATATAATTTTTAGAAAAAAATATCCTATAACACTAATTATTTTTACATTCGATACTCAAGCCACATGCCTATGAACTAAATGAATTTCTTAACATTACCTTCATATTCAATGAGGGTGAGTAAAGAATCATCAAGCAAATGAACATTAAAAAACAATATAGGAGAACTAGGAAGAAAAATCCCCTTAGCTTGGGTTTGAGAAACCACATGAGCCAATAACTAGCCAAAGTCTCATAAAGAGTTGAAGCAAGTGGACATCCTTGAAAGCTCTACTAGAAATTTCTAAATGGATTGGATTTTACCATAAATTTATTATTACATTTTTTACATACTGGTATACAGTTAGTATAACAGTTAACCTGTCAGTTAAACTGTTTTGTTAAACCGCAACTACAAACCTGTATACATATGCTTGCTGCTCATTGAATAAAATATCAAGTCTTTATCTCCTTTATTTGGTATCAGAGCTTGGGGAAGCGATCAGTGACGAGATGCTTGTTCGATCAGGTTTTTGGTTTCAAATTTCTGTAGGCCGATGCTTATTGTCATCTATAAGAAAAGGTTATGATGGTCGATGCTCATCTCTTCCTCTTAGCCGATGTCAAACTCATGCAACCAGCGTAATTGATTGGCAGGCGTTTAAATTCCTCAAAGGTATACCTGCGCGCTGAAGTCTGTGGAAAACATGGCAATGTGATCTGGGTTGTAATGTGATTCGATTATGGATTGATTGATTAAAAGATGAAAGATGAATGCAATTGTCCGTGGAAGTAAGGAAGTAAAAATCGATCTCCTACTGTGAGAAAAGGCTATGAGAAAGGCGCGATTCATTTTGACGGCGAACTAGGTTTGGATATCGTGTTAGTATATATTTAGTTTGATTTCCTTTTGATTCTGTTTGATTTCTGAATCATAATTGAAAATATAACATAAAGTTTACATTTAATTTATTGGATGCAATAAAAACCTGGCTGCATGCAATAAGACGCGTATGATGATCTGTGTTGAAAGGGAAGTTTTGTAAGGCACATTCACAGTATAGAGATTAATTATTTACATTGACATTGGTAGACCATTTCTTCTTTCAACCATTTTACATTGGATGGTTTGTGCAGTATCATGAAAAGAGACAGTGTCGTGCAACAACATTGAGTGTCGTTAAATACTCGAATGGTTCTCGAATCCGTTCGGTTTAGAGTCGTGCACAGGGCGTGTTGGGTCGGGATCTCTTTTGATAGTTTACACTTTAGTGTTTGAGGCACATAACTCGACGTGCTTTAATCTTTGGAAACAAAAGTGTCATACTATGTTTTGCTTCAAAATAGGTGGTAAAAAATAAAATAAAAAAATTGGGTAGTTATTTGTTAAGAAGATTTTCTTTTGTCGATAAGGGCGTGGTTCGGTGGTCAAGTCGTTTAGTTGTACTGATGGTCACCGGGGTTCAAACCCTCGCTGGGTCAAAGTGCTCGTAGGCTTTGTGCCTTCGCTGAGCCATTGTGCTCGTGGGTTTGGTAATTTCTTATGGTTTCTTGTACCGGTTCATAGCTCCGGTCAAAAGTGTTTACCCCTAATAATATGGGTGCTTGCACCCTTTTTTAAAAAAAAAGATTAAAAATTTTCTTTCTAAAATGAAAAGATGTAGAGAAACTTTAAATTAAATAATTGATTTAACTTGATATAAGTGCCTAGTGACATTGTGAATCAACTTAAACAAATAGTAAATGGTGATATAAGGGATTTGTTGTTTTCAAGAATGAATTTGAAGTCATAATAAAAAGTCAAGTAAAAACATTGGGGAAATTAAATGTTCTTATTGTAAGAAAAAGGTCATTTAGGTTGATCTTGTAAAATTCAAGCAATTAGATGTTTTTATTGTAAGAAAAAAGGTCACATAGTTTGGTCTTGTGAAACTCAAGCCAAAAGTGTTCTTAAAGGAAGTCTTACAGATAAAATAAATGAAGGTAACTTAGTTTGTATTGAGGATGAAGATTTATGAGATGGTGATGACTTTGTTGATATTACTCAGAACTTTGAGTTATCACACCAGAAGCTAGTGGCACTGAAGGATGGAGGAATTTCCATAAGTTCAAGTCAACTTCTCAATTTGAGAAGATGCTTTTCATGGGAAGAATTTTTGCTTTCTTTCTCATTTTCTTTGTTGATACTGATGGTTTTCAAGAATACATATATTGTGAAGTTTGAGTTTTGGAGATAGGTAAGAGATTTGGTGTTGAACTCAATATGGATTGTTGTCCAGTGAGTTTATGAGACTGTGATCAAGAATTATACTCTTCCAAGGGTCATCAAAAAACTTGATGGAACTCTATGTTTTCAGAGCTTAATATGGATTGTTGTCGAATAATTCGGGAATCAATGATTTGGGAGTTTGAGAAAATGGTAGTCCAAGAACTTGGGAATTTAGCTCGAAGATACACCCTTTTGAGGGTCACAAGGTAGCTTGATGGAGTGCCATTTGATTTAGGATTTTTTTCTTCAAGGAAGATCTTCTCAAGAATGTATATATGTTTTTAATCAACAAGTTTTGTTATGTAAGCCTTAAGGGGGGGTCCCTTGGCAAGGTGAAATTAATATTTTAGGGATACTTCTATATGAACAATGTAGTAACGGGGGAATTTTAGCATATATTTATTATTACATTTTTTACATGTGAGTATATAATTGGCTATAATAATTATCCTATCACTTAAATTGTTTTGTTCAACCACAACTACACACCTGTATATATATATATATATATGCTTACTGCTCTTTGAATAAGACGTGAAGTCTTTATCTCCTTTATTGACAACCATTAATAAGAATATAAGTCAAGGAATTATCAAATAAACTCTGAATAGAATGAATAAAATAAGGGCCAAACTAAAGCACATGAAGAAAGAAAAAAATTAAAGGCCACTTAATATGGTCATAAGCCTTTTCTATTTATTTCATTTGAAAAATAGAAGAGTGATAAGAACATTTCATCCATTACCAAATATAAATTATATTATCCATAATAAATTTTGATTTGACAAAATCAATTGCTTTAGGGAGGATAAGCTAAAGAAGAAGAAGGCTAAGCTTAAGAGAAAGTTCTTTGACAACAATCTTATATTATACATTTAATGAAGTGACAAGACATCTATTAAAAGTGATGGGTCTTTCTCTAAGACCAATCCAAGTGGACCATGTTGTATGATCTTGGTGGTGGGAAATATTGGATTCAAAAAATTGTAATTTACAATTTACGATTGATTTAGCTACATACTTTATTATTCGAAAGATTGTGTTCTTAGACATTGATTTTTTTAAGGAGCATTATTTAATTTATGATAATTATGATTTTACACTCACGCGAATGTATTTGAAGTGTAATGGAAGAGTGATTGATTATGGTTGTGGACTTAATATTTGAGTTTTTAAATGACTCAAAGAAATATTACTATAATGTTGGATATTTGGAATTAATAACTTTTGTTACAATAATACAACATTGGTTATTAAGATCATGGAATATTGATATCATCGTACGATGTAATTTCTAAAAAAATAGTTATTAAGATATATTTTTTAGAAATTAGAAGAGTATGCTATTTGAATATAATAGATGTAATGTTTTGAGATATTATTGTGCTTGGTGATATATGGGTGAAGTTAAAGAATATTAATTTATATCATTATATGTCCACATATTTTAACTTTATATATGTAGGCATTAAAAAATACTTTTAATTATGATCAATTATGTCTTTAATAATTGACTCATTTATTTTGACAAGTATAAATATTCATTCAATTAAACATTGAGCTACTATCAAAGAACGAAGATAGCCAAAAGAATCTAGAACCAAAATATAGTGTTAAGGGACAAGAGGATATCATTTTTTACTGTATGATAATAGCTGAAAGATATCCAAAGTTATACCAGTGATATACTGAAAGTTATATGTATCAACAAAAAAATTTGAAATGTGTGGAGGAAAATGTGTCCAAACAATAATGCCTTTAGAATAGATGGAATGAAAAAAATTCAATATAGTCATGAAACTTTTCAAAATAGTTTTTAAGAAACATGATTCATATTAATGAGATCACAGTCCATTCTATGTCTTCTCTAATTGATTTCAAATTATGAATGGTATACTAGCTTTTCATACCAAATTAAGTTTTCTCTAGATTCTCATAATTGTGAGAAGGTGGGATATAAATGAAGAGAAAAAAAAAATAGATAGTATTTTTTAGGAGGTATTTCCAACTCAGTGATGGTCATCAAACTCAAAATTGGATCAGGATACCCATATTTAATGATGAAAATAATGTTTCCTTTATTTATGAGGCTATATAGATATTTTTTTTATGTAGAGATTCTTTATAAACTTGAAGAAAAATAGGAAAAAATATTGCCACCCAACCTTGTACTTCAATTGAAAAGGGAAGCCATTAAGGCTAATATATTAATCATTCACTATTTACATACATGACTTATGGAGCTCTTTAAATGTAAATGGTGCATTGTTTAGTACTAGGTTTATGTTTATGAGGAAGAACCTAAATGGATATCAAAAAAATTCAAATTTAACTTAAAGATATTCTTAGTATTGATATAATTCTATATTTATAATTTGATAATAATAAATATAATATTTAATTTATTCAACTCCCTTATTAATTTTTTGTTTGAATATCATTAAATTAGTTTTTTTTATCTATGTTTATAGTTTGGTATTATATTTAATAATGTTTTGATTAGATTAAGACCGGAAGGGCTAGTACCCAGTACAAATTAAACATCCATTAAGGTAAATGAGGGGCTCATGAGAAGTGAAATGCCCAACAAACTAAAGCATAAATTAAAACTTAAATAGTATGACCAGAAAAAAGAAATAAAGACAACACACAAAAAGGACTAGTGCAGGACCACAAAACATCTATAGGTCTCCCAAAAACTTGAGACCACTGATTGGATTCTACTCTTAAGCTAGGAAGTGGAGCTTCTCGTCAAAAGATAGGGGGCCTTTTTGCATAGCCTGAGTATCCACTATGGCGTCTAGAGTCGAGCTTTCCACTGCCTTACCTTTCTTCTGCTTGTGACTATCATCACACCCTTCCTCAGCTACCCATTTTCCCTAGCCCTACCTTATCTCTTGCTAAAATATCTAAATGGTGAGGGTGGTGTTCTTCACGGTTGCCTTACTGTAATCAATTATGACTTGGAGGCACTATGTGGTTTTTTCCTAGTTCTTGTGAATAACATCAATCTCTATTCATAAATTCTTTTTATCCTCCTTCGTGCCAACTATAGCTCTCATCTCTTCTAGTTCCTTATCCCATTTGGCCCAATTCTCCAACAACTTAACCAAGGAGGCTATCATATCCCAATGGCCCTTGTCCTCCACCCCCCGGCCATAGAACCTGATGCTGCAACACCTTATTTTCTAGAATCTGGATTCTCTCTTTGGTAGTAACCAGATGAGCCAAGAGCCACTTAAGCATGTCATTTCGAACATAACATATCTTTGAAATTTCTTTTTTTTTTGGCAAAGGGGGTTGCTACGAGCATGATTGTCAAAACCCACCCTGGGTTCAGCATGAGTCCCCTCCAAATTGATGCAAAATTTAGGGGAATTTTGAAGGCTAGGGCTAATAACAAGGGGGTGTTGGAGACATCAGAAACCTTTGCATGAATAGGGGAGTGCATGGGGAAATTGGCATGGGTGGGATTCCATGACTCATCATCTGAGTTATCCGACTCACTAGACCTAGAAGTGGAAATAGGAGTGGGATCAGATGGGGAAACAAGTTTAATGGGGTCGGGAGGGGTTTCCTCATTAGTAGGGCTTTTACCATAGGCATGGGTAATATGATGAGAAGTGGGAGGGGTTTTGTTCAGGGTAATTGAGGGATTGGGGTCTGCAAGGGGTTCAGTGGGGTCACAAATTACCAAGGTATTATTTTAAAAAGTGGTTGGATAGGGTAACAAGGTGGCTTGGCACTGACAAAGATGAAAGATAATACCCTAGTGAATAGGTAAATTCTTGCTTTTACCCTAGATTTTTTTGATAGATTGTTCAAGAGAGGATAAAATCCAAAAGAAAATGTTTATCTTTATACTATAATGAAGATGGTTAAGCATTACAAACAAATGAGCATGAAAGCTATGGAATAGACCCTTGATTGTTGTACATACCTCATCAATACTTTTGTAACCTTACTCCAAACACCAAGGAGGTCAGCCCGATTAAAACCATTTTGGAGTCTGTTCACTTTATCACCCTCTTTTAAAAAGTAGTCCATATATTTCTAATAATGGCCCTTGGACTTATAGGGAATTCAAACACCCTCCAATGAAAACCTCGTCACCTCCGCCATAAGCTCAGTAGTCACCATGAAGGAATACCCACTAACAGTGATAGTGCCATTTTCCCAAGATAGGATAGGAATTATGTTTTTTATTTTAACATTTTTAAACTTAGTTTTTTAGATAATAAATTTTTAATAAATATATATTTTTCAAATAATAATATTATTAATAATAAATCAATAAATTAGGAATTGACCTTTTATCTTTTGAATAGCTTTCTTTTTATTTTTCACTAATGTTACTTGTAATTTTTAATATAAAAGTTAGGATTATACTTTTAACAATTTTGATATAGTTTATTTTTATTTTTAATATTTTATTTGAAGCATAGTTTTAGTTTTTAGAATTTAATTTATTTAATAATATTTAATAATATATTTTTATTGGTTAATATTGAGTTTATGTTAATATTATTTGTAATGTATTAACTATATTTTTTAGGTACATTTTTTAATTAATATTTCAATTTTAATAAATTAAAAAAATAGTTTTACTTTTTTTTTATTTAAGCATTTATTAACTTAATAAGTTTATTATTTGTTATAATTTTTGAAAAAATATTATGTTTATTAATATTTGGATTTTGATATATTTTGACTTTGCATTTATTTTATTTTATTTTAGTTTCTAATGTAGATTTAAGTTTGAAATTTATATTTATTATTTATGCATTTTTTATGAAATTACAAATAATAATTAAAAATTATTAGAATTAATTTATTTCATAATTATTTATCTTATTGAAAATTTAATTACTGCATAATAATTCTATTTTGGTTTTTTATTATAATTTATATAATAAAATAAATTTCACTACTTAAAATATAAATTAAAATTTATATAGTGAGAGAGAGAAGGTAGCTTTTGACTAGTTGTTTCATATCAACAATCCAAGGATAACACATTCCTAAGGAGTTATGCTCATGGTAGCATGTCATTTGATTAAGAATATGATAATTCACCTTTAAAAGCTCTTTAGTGTACCCATTACATACTTAGGAGAAAAATGGATAAAGAGAGAAAATAAAGAGAGTGAAATAGAGAAAGAGACAAAGAGATAAAAAGAGAGATAGAGATACAAAAATAGAGGTATAGATATAAAGGAATAAATATGGAGAGACAAAGAGATAGATATAGGGAGAGAGAGAGAGAGAGAGAGAGAGAGAGAGAGAGAGAGAGAGAGAGAGAGATGGATATATATAGTCACATAAATAGAGAGATAGAGAGATAAAGAGAAATATGATCTACACAAATATATATAGAGGTCGAGAGATCAAGAGATAAAAAGGGAAAGTGGGAGAGATAGGGAGATATAAATAGAGATAGAAAAAATTAGTAAGGGTAGAAAGATAGGGAGATGAAAATGGAAAAAGAGAATAAATGAGAGAAAGATAGATAGAAGAAGAGAGAAGGGAAGACAAATATATAGAGAAATAGGGGAGAGAGAGGAAGAGAGAGATTGAGAGATAATAAAAAAAAATATAAATGGAGAGGGAGATAGATAGATTAAGAGATATCTCTCTTTCTCTTCCCATATCTCTCTATATATCTCCCCATATGTACCTCTCCCTACCTCTCTATATATATCTCCCTCTCTACCTCTCTTTATATAACTTCCTATCTCTACCTTTCTATCCCTCCATCTCTTCCTATCTCATTCCCTCCCTCTCTCCAAGTGTATCCCCCTCTTTCTATCTCTATTTCTCTCTCTCCGTCTCTCTCCATTTCCATCTGTATCATATGATTCCACAATAGTGGGTTACAATTCCCTTCATGAAGGAAAATTGCAAAAATGTTCCCAAGAAAAGAAATGCAAGTTTTTAGGGGTTCACTCAAAGGGGGGGTACAAGTGAACCCAAAAAGGGGTTCATTCGAAGCCCCCATTCAAGTGAACTCCTTTGTATTCCAACCCCATTTGGTGGGATTCTTTAAATGAAATCAATGAGAAATGATAGAAAAAGGGGGATTCTAGCGAACCCCCCTTCTAGTGAACCACCTTTGCTTGAAGGGCTCTAGGGGCTTCGCTAAAAGGGTTGTTTGCTCAAACCCCCCTTTTCTTTCCCTTCTTTACCTCCTCTAGCAATTTTCTACAAAAAATTTCCTTTCTAAGCTTGGGTTGAAGATAAAAATGGAATCAACTTCACAAACCCAATTGGATGATAGTAGTCCTTGAAATGATTTTTTTTTTTGGAAAATCGCTATCAGAGAGGATAACACTCTTTCTATTATTAAAAGTACTGGATTACATATTTTAGGCTAAATTTTGCATCGCTCCTAGATTACATAATGAACTACTTTTAGAAAATATTAAAGTCATTGAATGTTTTTGTTTTAATGATGGTGTTTTCTTCCTCTTCACCTCTATCCATTCCTGTTCATTTTCAAGAGGAACATTGATATTTTCTACTTTCAAATATTCATTATTAACAAAAATAACTAAAGAATGTGAAATTGTTTTCTCCAAGAGCAATGAAGAAGCCAATGAATCCTCTTTTGTCTTCTTATCAAACACAACTTCTTGGGATAGGAGAGGCACTTTTGGAATCTTCTCTTGGATCATAGGGGGTTAAGCTACAACAAATTGTTCTGAGGGAGAGATTACATAGTGATGGAATTCTACCCCATCCCACCATGACAACCTTCTACCTTTAGAACAACCCTTGCCACATTGTGCAATAGCATGATCAGTTGCAAAACATCTTTTTCTCCTAAAGGATTTTTTTTTTTTGTAGTCTATTGGTTGACACCATCGTCTATTTCCAACTTTGAGAAAAATGTCTTTCAATAGCCCTTTTGTAACATCCATTTCAACACAAAGATGTTCAAATGTCAAAATTTCATAATTAATTATTTCCTTTGAGATGTTTTGGTACTTTCCTAGCCCATTGCCAATTTCCTTTAAACAGTCAATTTCCAAAAATTGAAGTGAAAGACAAGGTAAACAAACCCACATAAATGTAGAAGAAAAAGGCTATGTTCAAGGGTCAAACAAAGGGAACTAGGGTTTCATACATAAAAAATCTCCTTAATAAAACTAAGGCCTAGTTTTAAGAATCATTTCTTTATCTTCTAGTGACTCAAATTCTGGTATAAACAAACCATTTGCATAGGGATATATGCTAATTTATTCCTCAATATAATCTTTCCAAAAAGTGTTAATCCATGAATGAAGTTTGCTTAAACTTAGCCATACCTTTGTAAATTTGCATACGAGGGCATGCAATTGGAGATAAACATCTTTGTCACCAGTGGCACTATCTAGGAAAATTTTCGGGACAAAGGAAGAACAAAATATAGAGAAAGGATGGTTTTGATTTTTACTGCCTTGAGGAGAGGAAAGTTTAGAAGAAACCATGTCCTCCAACCAATCAGACCCCAACACATCCCTCTAATTGGGTTGCATCTCCTTTTTTCTACCTGAACATGCCCCTAACACCCATGCAACATCCATTTCTTGCTGGGAAATACCTTGGTGCATCATTACAGAGGAGTGGGAGAAAAGTGATGGAATATTGGAGGCAAAACCCCCATTGGGCAAGTTGCAAGGATGGGAAATGTTGCAAAGCATGCCTTCATCTTCTCCATTACAGTCCTTGGAATGAGTTATCCATAAAATATAATTTGAATATGTTTTGGTTTTATTATGTTATTTTTTAGTGTAATTAAACATACGTTTTTCACCAAAAATCAAGCTCTTTGTTTTACACGTGGAAAAATGATAGATTAAAAAAAGAAAATTATAAAAAATATCTATGCACTTGATATTGATGTCCTTGATCCAACAAAAAAATAAATTGAATTTTGATACATACAAAAAAAGTTGTGTTAGCAAGTAAACCTATGTCTAAATTGTAACTCGTTTGACTTCAAAACATAAATAAGAAAAAAGATTCAATAAAACACTATGAAACCAATTGCATGCACTAGAGATTATAATTACAAATCTAAATTTTTAAAAAATAGAATTTTATCCTTTATAGAAAAAAACTTATGTGTTAGCAAGTACACGTCACTCTTTAAAAACAACGTTTACTATTAAAAACTAGCTTTCAAAGGAGATGGAAAAACAAATGCAATTTGATTCCCTTTTTTTTAAAATTAGAATCTATAGAAAAAATGTCACAAATCACTATTTTGCATCATCTTCAAATTCCTCATGGTTTAGTAGCTATAGGTGCTTGAAAGCGAAGATTTAGTTAAAAAATTCAATTCAATGTCAAGTTTGGCAAAAAAGTGTAACCCACTATTGTGGGATCACCCAATCTCCATCTTCATCTCCATCCTCCTCTGTATCTCTCTCCCTATCTCTATCTACTTGCCTCTCTTTACATCTCTTTCTCTCCTTCTCCTCTATCTTTCCAACTATATATCTCTCAAATTGTATATCCTCTATTTATCCCCCTCTCTGCCTCCCTCTCTATATATTTATATATCTCTCCCTCTCTATATCTATCTCAATATCTTTCTCACTTAGACACACACACTCCTTGTTTCACCTTCCATATATCTATCTCTATAATCTATTTCACACACACACACACTCATTGTTCCTCCCTCCCTATCTTTACCTTTGTCTCTCTATCTCCCCCCTCTCTCTATCTCTCTCTCTCTCTCTCTATCTCTTATTTACTCCATCTCTCCCTCCATCTATCCTACTCTCTCTTTATATATATATATATCCCTCTCTCTATCCCTCTATATACCACTTCCTATATCTTTATACTTCTCTCTCCATCTCCCTGTCTTTCATTGTCTCCCTCCTATCTCTATCTCTCTCTCTCCCTCTTCCTCTCTCCTTCCATATATTCCTTTATATATTTATCTCTCTTTGTCTTTGTCTTTTTATTTGTCTCTCTCTCACCCTCTCCCCATCACTTCCCCTTTTTATATCTCTCTACTTCTCTCTCCTATCTCTAATTTTCTCCCTCCATATGCCTCCCTCTCTATCTATTTATACATATCTATCTCCATCTTTATCCCTCTCACTCATACGACACACACATTCCTTGTTTCTCCCTCCCTATTTTTATCTCTATCTCTATCTCTATCTCTCTATATTTAATTCTTACGTATTCCCCTCTATCTCTATCTAATTATCCATCCATCTCTCTCTAACCCTATATCTTTCCCCCTCTCTACCCTTCTCTATATATCACTTCCTATATCTCTCTCTCTATGTCCCTTCCTCTTTCTATCCCCATATCCCCCCCTCTCTCTCTCCTATGTCTCTTCCTCTTTCTATCCCCATATCTCCCTCTCTCCGTATTGCAAGTATAACATGAGCCTATTCTTATTGGAGCTTTATTATCTTCTTGATTTAGAGGTTTTGTTTTAGTTGTTTTAAGATCCGTGTAAGCTGATTTGAAGCTATCACTTCTCCATTGAGACCTTTGTTGCACAAACAACAACATTTTTTAAATGGCCTACCAATTGACCTCATATATACTTATATATCTTTAGAAAAATATATCTAATAGATATTTATATATATCATTCTAGAGACAACTGTTTAACTTTAATAAAAATAATAATAGCAAATAGATGCCCAAATAATATCTTTATACATCTTTTACATATTATTTTTTATAAATAGATGTACTACCTATATTTTTTAATATTAAATGACTTCTATTATTAACGAACAATATTCAATATGATAAACAATATATTCTATTTGAGAAAGTAAGAATTATAGGAAACAATGATAAAAATATTTTCTAAATATACCCTTTTCATATTGATACCTTGTTTTCTATATATAAACATTTTATAATGGTAATTAAATAGTAATAGTAATAGTAATAGTAATTTAAATATAATTATATATCATGAACTATTATTTACATCATCATCTTTCATTCTTATAGTTCTCAAAATAAAATATATTTTAAAAGACATTTTTTTTAGCCCTCCCAAAATGTGGAGAACAAACGTAATATTACCTTTTTTTAAGTATTATTTAAAAATATTTTTTTTTAATTTATAAATTACTTTACGTTAGATCTATTTATTTTGTCTTATTGATTGCTTTAATTTATTTGTAATATACTTGTTTTAATTTTTTAGGATTTTATAATGTATTTTGGGAAAAGAGCATTCATTATTTTGATAATTATTTTTTATTTTTTATTTTGAAAATTATAATAAATGTTTTTGATAAAAGGGGATAAACGGGTTTTACAAGGACCCGAAACCACAAAGTAACATTACAAGCTAAGACCAAAATAGAGGTTCGAAAGACAAAAAGGCTGCCAAAAAGATAAAAACCAGCTAAAACAGATAGCCACAAAAAGTCACAAAAAAGCCATTAAATGGCCAGCAAACAGACAAAGCTGGGCCCAGCCATAGCTAATCTATAGACTTCAGAAGCTTGTCAGCAACCTCTTCCAGGTCCACCATATCCTGGACCCCCTCCATGAAGATCTGAGTCATATTTGGGGTGGTCAGGGCTTTTCTTTTCGTACTTGATCTGGTTCGCTTAGAGATCCCCGCTTCCTCATCCTAGTCTTTCTCCTAATCAAGGTCGACAATCAGGGCTCTCTTCTAGGTTTTCTCCAGTCTTTTGAACATGGCTTTGATGATTAAAGAGTTATGTCTGGCAATTTTGCAGTTTTGATTAGCAATTTTTTTCATGGTTCCTTTAATTTTTTCAATATCATTTTCAACAGTCCTGTCCTTTTGTATGTTATCCTTCATAGTGGTATTCTTCTCTGCTTTGAGCTGAATTAGCCCAGCAACTTTGGCTTCAATTTCCCCCAACTTACTATGAAGAGAGATTTTTTGTTTTCAACTCAGTGATTTCATAAAATAACCATTTGGTAGAATTAAACTGGTCTATAGAACAACTCTTGGCAGTTCCAACGAAGTCAAAAGGGGGGTCACATTCAGAATTGACCCCAAAAATAACTGACTCCGCACCTCTAGGATGGCTATAGTTCTCCTGTCGAATATTCTGAGGGATGTGGGGATCCTCAAGACTAACCTCGGCTGCTTTAGCAGAAACAACAGGAGAGTCATCAGGGTAGGAGACTAACTTATTAACTAGAGAGCTAGAGCCTGCCACTTTAGCATTAGGGTTAGTACGGCCAGAGGCAGGAACAGAGCAGGCACAGGAAGGCTGGGGGGAACGGCTAGAGGCAGAAGGGGGGGCAGAGGAGGCGAGGAGATCTTAACAAGGCCGAGGGAAACTTTAGTATCAGATATACTAGGCTTAGTATCATCCTCATCAAGCTCCAAAGGGGCTATAGTGTTTGGAAGGGCAGGCATATTCTGAAAGTGCTCATAAATGAGCCTTAAAAGACCCATGTGAAGAATCGGGTATCTTTTAGGGCTTCTACTATGGTCAGAAAAGCTATTTCTCAGGGAATAGAGCAAGAAGAAAGGGATAGAAACACACACCTTATGCCGGAAGTGATTGAGCAGCACGAAGTGATATCCATAAACCCTAGTGAAGTGGTTGTCGAGAGTGATGTACTCCATGATAACCCTTAGCACTTTTCTTCATAAAGATTTTATAGTGCCCGCTTCATAGTAACTGTTCGTCATCATGACAAGTTTTTGCTTCTCCGTTTCAGACTTAGGGAACCTCATCACAGCTTTGTTAGAGAATTTCTTGTCTCTAAAAAATTTATGCTCTTCAATCGGAATGCTAGTCACCTCTGCTATCAAAGCTTCATCAATCTGAACTTTCCTCCCAAAGAGGAGAACCTCCCCATTATTCCAAATTTTCTCAAATAAATCAGTAATCTCCTCCTTAGGGCCATGGAGTTTCTCGATGAACGGAAGTAAGCCACCCCTTCTTATTTTTTAAATAATTTTAATTATAAATAATATGCATTGATTATATGATATTTGGTATCTTGTTATCATTATCAAATATATAGTTAAGAAAAGATATATATTACAAAAAATGTAACATTAAAATTGTAAAAAAATATGGTGCTCTCACTCCTCTCACTCTTCTTGCTTGTTCAAATGTTTTTCTCCCACTCAATGAAACATTTTCCCCTCCTGCATTCAATTTGGTGGTGGATTTGGCACTCCCATCTCCTATTGTCATAACTTCTCTACCTCATTTTTCCCTAGAACGGAGGGTTCTATGCCTCAATCTTCCCCTGTGGTGGAGGCATCTGTGCCTTTGGTTATGAGTGGTTCTCCACATTCTACTTTAGACATGTCTTCTTGAGGCTTGAATATTCCTTTGTATGGATCCCTTTTTGTTGTTTTTGTGAAGTCTAATAAGGTGGAGTTGGGCTCTATTGTTGTGCATCCACAGGTGCCTCTCCCCTATTTTAAGGTTGCCCCTATGATTTCCCTAGGGTAGGAAGTAACCAACTACATTGATTTCTTCTCTTGAAAGGGATTGATCTGCAGATTCTTCTAATTTTGGCCTTCTCTTCCTGACTTGCATCATTGGATCTCAAAGCATTGGACACCTTTAATGGAGGGTAAGATTGAGATTTACCCTTCTACTAGGTTTTTTTGTTGTATGTTTTGATTTTCTTAAGGATAGACAATTTTTTTTAGATAATGGTTTTTGGGAATGAGATTCTCATCCTCTTTTGATTCGGTCTTGGGCTTCTTCCTTTAACCTTTTGCAGAAATCTATTCATATTCTACCTATTTGGGTGATATTTCCTTACCTCCTCTTATAGCTCGTGTGTTCCTCTACTTAGAAGGCCATTGATAATGCTCTTGGTAGGTTTTTGAAAGTAGATGTTGCTTCTAAGAACTTTACCCACACCTCCTATGTACGTAATTTGGTGCAGGTTGATTTGTGAAAAGCATTATCTGACGATATTGCACTTCAAGTTAATGGCTAGTCTTGGTCCTAGTTTGTGGATTATGAGGGAATCCCATTTCATTTCAAACATTATTTTGCTACTATGCACTAAGCCTATGACTATCCCCATGGTTCCCATAAAAGAATCTTATTCCACTAGGTAGAATAATTATCTTCTTGAAAATCTTACTATGTACTCTAAAGATTACATTGTTGTTAGTGAGGATTTGGAGCTTCACTCACCTTAAGTGTCTCTTCCTCTCCCTACTCAGATGGTTAATAATCTTGCTACTCAATTTTTTTTCTCCTATTGTTTCTAATGCTTTGGGTTTGGACAAGGTTATTTCTTCTGCACCTTGTTGTTGGTATTGTTCCATTAAATAGAAATTCTAAGGGAGATTCTCTCCCTTCTTGTCTAAAGGACTCAATTTTTTTTTATGACTCTTCTTGGACAGTTGTTCAATGGAGGAAGAAATGTCTTCCTAAGTTGGATTCCATTTTGCATGTCAAGGCCTTTATGGGAAAAGTTGCTAGGTTCAAGCTTTGATTTTGCTTGATCTACTTTTCTCTCAACTTTGTTATTTTTGTTTTGTTTCTATTATGTACGAGCTCAAGACCCTTCCTTACTTTTTTAACAAAAACACCAAATTTATAAAAATTAATTAATACTTACATTTGAAATCTATAAAAACTAATTAATATGATATTTTTTAACCTAAACTTGAAGGTTCATCCTAATATAAATAAATTTAAAAACTTGAAAAATAATCTCTCAACTAATTATTACAAAAAAACCTATAGTTTTTAAATGTAGAATACAAATTTCTACTTAAATTTAAATATAAAACAAAAATAATTTTATTGTTAAATTAAATTAAAATCATATTAAATTAAAAATTACAACTTTAAATATAAAAAACTCATCACTAGAGGAAATTATGAAATTAAGATTATATTAAACTAAAAGGTACAATGCATAATAACTTTGAGGTAACTCTCAAACATTTTAGGGGATATAAATGGATTATATGCATTTTAGTGATAATTTCACATTCAATTAAGGGCTTTAAGTGTTTGAATTAAATACATAGTTTGTATGCTTCAATTTGAACTATAGAGATATCTAGAGTTCATTAGATTAGGAAAATATATACACTTTGGGAAGAGAATATGCAATATTTAATAAAAAAAATTAATTGATATCAATTAAATTTTTTAAATTATTTTTTAGTTATATATTTACAAGTTTGAATATTAAAAATATTTAATTTATAAAATAAATATTTCTTGATTATGTCATTTATGACATCAGATAAATTCTTAATATCATAATTTATTGGTTGAAAATTTACCACAAGAAAATTTGTGGCCATGACAAATTTACTGCAAAGAAAACTCACCACCAGCAATTCATGGCTGTGGATGTAGGTGGTGAATTGCTGGTAGTGAATTTTCCTTGCGGTGAATTTGTCATGACTTGTGAATTTTCTTAGAGTGAATTGATGGCCGTGAATTTTTCCACAGTGAATTGCTGACAGTGAATTTTCCTACATTTATTATATATCAAAATTTTCACAATATATTAAATATCTACTTACTCATCATATCATACTATTAGCTAAAGGTTAAGTCAATCATGACGTCAAAAGACTTTTGAGCTGAGAAATCTAATGCAGAGGATACAAATAAACATCTCAACTAACTGAAAAATATATCTATGGACGATGATAAAATTCTCGTGTTTTACTCTCAAATAATTGCAGTATCATGTTGACAGACGACAAAGTAGAAAATGAGATCGAAAAAAGTGGAGAATCGGAAATGACAGCAAGGGCATGGTGGAAGGAAGAATATTAAGATTCTTGTGTTTGGTGAGATGAGATCATCCGCTTTTGAAGTGATTAACCAACTAAATATTTGAAAAATGCAGCAAATGGCAGAAAGTAAAAGAAGTACAATTAAAATTAAGTACAACAGATTTGTGAAAATATATGCAATAAATGTAGAAAAGATGTTTGGTAAAATTGGTTTATGTACATCTTATTGTTATTATTATTTGTATTTTAAGTTATTTTTAGTTTTTTTAATAATTATTAACAATTTGATTAGTTAATAGTTGGTTTTTTTATTTCAATCTTCATACAAATAAGAGAGAAAATACATATTATTGTAATATTAATAAAATTTTCTATTGTTTAAAAATAAATAAAGGTTGTCAAAATTTGCCTCTCAAATTTTATTAATGTTATTTCATCTAAAAATTGCTACACAATCAAATGGAGAAACAAGAAAAATGAATTTTTTATTGTTTATTTATATATGTCATTTAATGGACTCTTTGTCAAATACATTATAAAATAACAAATCTAGAAAAAAAAATCTCATAATGATAGTTATAATTTGTAATTTGAAAATAAATCCCTAGTATATAATTTCAACCTCATGATTGTATCATAAGAATTAAAAGAAAATATTAAATAGATAAAACATTATAATATCTATGTTTAGATAGACTTTAGATACATGAATTTTTATTTTATTTTTTAATGAAATTATTAAATTTTAACTTTTAGCATATTATTAATAATACAATAAATGTTAGTAATATAATTAAATATTAATATTAAATTATTGATTAATGTTAGAATCTCTGTTTTTCAAATTTAAAGGTAGTTTGTCATCATGAATCAAAAACACAGGTGTGACCTAGTAGAATAAATAATTAAATTTCATTTATATATGTATGCACATGTAAATAATAAATTATGCAAACTAAGTTAATTTTTATAAAATTAATTTGATGATAAATATAAATAAAAATAATAAATATGGTGATAAAAACTAAAAATAAATTAAAATAACAATAATAATAGTGATAAACATTCTATAATACGTTTGCAAGAAGCAATAAGTAATCTAAAATGTAAGAAATAATAAACAATATATTTTTGGAGTAGTGAACTAGAAATGAGGATATTAAAGAATAAGACATTTTATGAAAAAAATAATGTTGAAAGGAAAAATAATATTTAGAATAATCTGAAAAATAGAAGGTTCCTATTTGGTATTTTTAATTTCATGTTTTTGATAAGATAAGCAGCATTTACAGGGTGACGTACCCTTTACACAATGAGCCACAGGGGCATTAGAGGAAACAAGGTTTTGAAATGACCTAGAACCTTAAATAGAGTAAAGACTCACCAAACAAAAAAAACAAATAGAACCAATGGTGAACCCACAACAACACAACAAAACACAAACAACGCCTGGTCAATAGAGACTAGGAGAGATAGAGCACTTAGAACCAACAACAGCCTTGAGACAAACAACCCAAACTTGGCACTACAACCAAGAGCAACCGAGCACTTAGAACAACCAGTCCTATAGAAAACAAGAAACAATCCACACATTGTAGGCCCAAAAGACTGCTTGGAACAACGAGGCCACACAACACCTACAACAGTAGGACTATAGTAGAACTTCCTCCAACTGCTCGAGAGGGCTAACCCACTAGCAGACCCTATCTCCACCTCTATAGGAGACAGGAAGAATGAACATAAGTTGAAGCACCAAAGGCACCGTTCTAGTAACCCAAAAACTCTTGACCTCAATAAAAGAGTTTGAAGGAAGAACAAAGCCAAAGACAACAACAACAATCCCCACCAACTAAACTGAACTCCACCTCTATAGAAGTAGGCTCCACCTCCCCAAGTCCACAACCTCCACCCCTAAAGGAGCTAAAATTTGAGGACCCAAAAGGAGAGAATAAAGAAAAGAAGAAAAGGAAACAACCATACACATAACCAGGTATGTGCAGGATCATCATGGAAAAAATAGGCCCTTAAGTGGCAAAAAAATCAGAAAAATCAAAGTTTGGCAACTTGATGTAAAATTTTGAATAAGTTAACTATGTTATTTCAAAAATATGTAAGAATAGAATTTGTAGAAAATTGAATGTAGTTTCTAAATTACTAGGTTTGTTTAAAAAAAAATACTATGTGGTGAAATTTTGAAATTTCAATGTAGTGGTACTTAAATTTTAAGGGAAAAATAATAAGTGTCTGTTTGACCACCCTAACTACAATAAAATGATAATATTTTTTTATAATATTTTAGATATAAGTAGAGGACTCATGCCCTGATGTGATACATATTTTTTTGTAATTTTTTTCCAATTAGATAATTAATTATGAATTTTTTATTACAACTTTTTAAAAAATATAAAAAATCGTATCTCTGACCACCTTAACTTGGTCAAAAATTCATGAAATTCAATTTTTGTTTTTTTAATCCTATAGTATGTGAAGCATAGAATGTGATACATGTTTTGGATTCAAAAAATGTGATACCATTTGAAACTATAGTTTTTTTTCAGTCAGCTTATCAATCAAAACTTTAGTCATAATTTGAATAGAAAATGAATAATAATTACTTATTAAATTAAAAGTAAAGCATAATTTATATTGGTGGAAAGCTAAGAATTTCCTTTAAAAACCCTTTTCATTTCATCAATTTTAGGTAAGAAAATAGTCATTAGCCACATACCCATCATATTACCACTTTTTGGCCCATCATGATCTTGCACATACCCAACCCTTGAAAACAACAGGGTAGTCTAAGCCAAAAAAATTCCAAAAAGAGCTTTCAAGACAACCCCCACCAAACAACACATTTCCAACTTGAAATAGTCATGGAAGGTCTCAACTTTCATAACCCTCAACAAAAAAACTTTCCAGCAAAGACTAGCTAGCCACATAGCACTGAAGTCAACAATCAATCATAATCCATGGCCGAAAACAACCCCAAAACTTGCACACATAACAAGAATAGGGAAAAAAGGAGCCAAGGAAAGAACTTGTCCCAACTCCACACCACAACAAGAGAATGACAAGAGCGTCACTAAGACCAACCCTCACCTACACCACATCCCACATAGACCTTCAAAGGGCCATCACATAGAGGAGGCCATGAGCCAACACTATACCAGCATCAACAACACCCACCAAAACTTCACCAACAAAAGTAGAGAATAGCCTAGCATCGCCAAGCACATAACCAAACTTACCACACCACAAAGGGAAGCCCAAGCCAACATCATCGCTTGTAAAATCCAAACAAAACCTCTACACCAAAGACACAACAGAAAGAGGACCACATTCCTCATCATCGACAAAAGAAATAGGGCACTGTACCAAACCAAACCCAACAAACACACTAGCTTCAACAAGCTCTGAATAAGGCCATGAAGGCACATTTGAGACCATTAAGATCCCCCATCATGAACCCCAAATAGGGCCAAAAGAAAAGACCCCTAGCACTGGAGCTATAGAAGCCACATCAAGCAAAATACTAGACCTAATGACCACAATAGATAGAGCTGTCGAAGAAATTCCCAAGCCCACAAAGAAACACGAGCTTGCAAAGATCTCCATTAGCTAGAGTTTGAGATCCATAGAGGACACACAAGGAGTCCCAAAAAAATAGAACAACATAGCCCCAACCACAAGCTAAGTGTTCACGGGGAGGGGAGTAGCAAGCCATGTAGAGGCAACCTTGACAACAACAAAAGCCACTTGGTAGGGCAGCGACATCCACCAAGAGGAGATTGAAACCAAACCCTTAGGATAAAAGAACCCAAGCAGCACCGCGTCCTCATAAGATGAAGGAGAGATAGTAGAAAATTCCTTCATAACACCCAAAGTCCTAGACCACCATGCAATAGGGAGAGACACAGGAGAAAACACTAGGAGCCACACACTAGCAACCAGCGGAAGAATCAGTAGGGAAAGCAGGCCATCCTCGTCAAGATCCCCATCGCCCTCATCACACAAATTGGAGGATTTAAAAAATTCATGCTCGTGAACTCTTGAGAAACACACACATTGAGATAACACACACCCATCACACCATGAGCTACAAACAACCAACATAGGCCGAGCAACAAACAACCATCTATCATCTTCACCAACGACAGGAACTTCATCCCCATCCAAAACAAAAATAAAAACACAGGCCAAGAAATGGTCCAAGAGGAATGCCACCACCACCAAAACATGGGACACCAACAAAGAAAGGGCCACGAGAAGGCTTTCAGCACCCACACCCTGGGAAGAACTAGCACAAGGAGGGTCTGCGAGAAGGAAAACATCCATCATAACACCCCCATCTCTACACCACCAAACAAAAAATAAAACACTAGATATGTGCACAAGGAGCACAACAACAGTCGACGAAGGCTAAACAAACACAGAACCGTCCTGCCAATGCCAACAGACTACCCATAAACGATCATCCTCATCTTCATCTTTTGAACCAATGCCATCATCCTCTACAACACCAGAGGAATTCATAAACCCAAGCTTGTGCCCATTCCCGCGCAGAGCTGTTGTATTTAAATTTTGAAATATAAAATATGAACTTATAAGGAGAGCTAAACTACTTGAGCAACAAGAAACTAACACTTATTGCCTACCGACTACAAATGAAAAAGGAACCTCTCCCATAGCATTTCAAATAATGTATAGGATAAGAAGTCTTTAAAGTGCTCAAATTTGGAAGTCCAAGGTAGAGGCCAATGCACAATTTCTGACTTAGAAAATTTTACACTAGAAGTTTCCTATAGGGGACAGGCTAAAATGTTTGAAAATTCAAGCAACCAAATGCCCATTTTGTTAGCAGAGTGAAACCATTAAACATAGCCTTATGTTGGAAAGAAGCATTGTTTGGTGTTAAACTTCATAATAATATGGTTGTTGATTCTATGAGATAATTTATTTTGCTGCATTTATGGAAAATAAAATGTTTAGTAGTGTTTTCTAGTCACATTTCGCATAAGGAAATATACATTATAAATTTTTACTTTGACATCATGTTTTAATTCATTATTTTATGTTCGTAGCAGAAGACGACGCTTAAAAATGGTGATATCAACAAGCATTTGGATGAGATTAAACATCAATTTTTGCAGCTACACGTAGGAGAACTTTATGGTGGAAAATATTTACAATTTTTTTTAAGTTTAAAGTGTAATGAATTTGGTTAGTTGAATTTCTTATGTTTATTGTCACTCTCAACTAGGTGATTGTTAGTTTTTTCTTAGCTAAATTTTGTCACTCGTGGAAAGTACTGTATTGTTGGCTACTATTTCTCAGTTGTGATAGTGCTATTGTGTTTTCATAGCTAAGGTTTTATGTTTCATCTAGTGATGTTGTTCATTTTAGTTGTCCTTTTATTCTCAGCCCCTTTGTTGGACTATTTTTTATTATATTTGTAATTCTTCTTTCAACAATATTTAATACAAAAAAAAAAGTCTCTTGAGAAGGTATGGGTACTAGCTTCCAATAAATATATTTTACTCTCAATGTTTAAAAGCCTATTTTTCATTACTATACTTTTTTTCCTTACATTTGATAAGTTTATACCTTTATAGTTTTACATAATACCTTTAGATTGTTCAATTCTGACCCAAAAAAAAGGGGGTTTTTTCACACATTTTGTTTAAAGACTAAATTATAGCCATACCTAATAGTTGAAATTTGCTCAGATTTATAGAAACTTGTGAGTCTAAGATGAGTCACTACTTAGGCAAGTTAGAATGGAAAAATAAAAATTTAAATGAAGATAACCTCCCAAAAACATAACTTGACATGAAAACTTGACCACCATATATATAAAACAAAACTTGGACCAAAATTTATACTTATGATTCAAATACTACATATAGCTTTGATAAAAAAAAAAACTTTCATGATAAAAATATATTGTTAGCCCACCCCCCATGCCCCTCCCCAAAATTAAATTTATAAAACTAATTTTTAATGGTTTGAGTTTATAGTTTTCTCTTCCAAAAAATGAAAAAATTCATTGCAAAATATTCAATTTGAGATTAAATTATATGAAACGTAAGTTAAAAATATAATTTATATTTTATCACACTCTAATATATTTGTTATGTATGTATCATGCAAGAGACAAATCTTTCCAAGGATGATACCTATTTAAATATCTTTAGATTTGTCTATTCGAAAGGATATATAATATCAATTAAAATCTATTCAATTTTCTACATGACATCAAAGAAAATGATGATTCTTATGGTTGGGTATGTGCAAGATCATCATGGAAAAAACATGCCCTTAAGTGCTAAAAAAATCAGAAAAATTAGATTTAGGCAACTTGACTTAAAAATTTGAATAAGTTATCTATATTATTTCAAAAATATGTTAGACTAGAATCTGTAGGAAATTGAATGTAGTTTCTAAACTACTACGTTTGTTTAAAAAAAAAAAATTATATTTGGTGAAAATTTGAAATTTCAATGCAGTAGTACTTAAATTTCAGGGAAAAAATAAGTAGGTGATATCAAGTTTCCACAATCCATAATGTTCTTTGCAATGGTTTTTGGTTTTGATTGTGTGAAATTTTTTGCATCAACGTTTTGGATTACACTCTGTGATCCATCATCAAGATGAGAAGTAGGTGATCTCATCCTGATGATGGATCACAGAGTGTGATCCGAAACGTTGATGCAAAATTCTCACACAATCAAAACCAAAAACCATTGCAAAGAAGAAGTAGGTGTCTGTCTGACCATCCTAACCACAATAAAATGATAATATTTTTTTATAATATTTTAGATATAAGTAGAGGACTCATGTCCCGATGTGATATATTTTTTTAACTTTTTCCAAGTAAATAATTAATTGTGAATTTTTTATTACAACTTTTAAAAATATAAAAACTTCGTATGTCGACCACCTTAACTTGGTAAAAATTCATGAAATTTAATTTTTCTTTTTTAATCTTATAGTATGTGAAGCATAAAATGTGACACATGTTTTGGATTCAAAAAATGTGATACCATTTGAAAGCTATAGTTATTTTTCAATTAACCCATCAATCAGGACTTTAGTCCTAATTCGAATAGAAAATGAATAATAATTACTTATTAAATTCAAAGTAAAGAATAATTTATATTAATGGAAAGTTGGGAATCTCCTTTAAAAACCATTTTTATTTCATCAATTTTGAGTAAAAAAAAAAGTCATCAGCCACATACCCATCATATTGCCACTCTTTGGCCCATCATGATCCTACACATACCCGGCTGTGTGAATTATTTAAAAAAAAAAGAAAGCGGCATAGAAATAAGAGTCTAAACTAGAAAGATGTGACATTATCTATCCTACTAAATGATCTTTCACTTTATATATTCATCACATTATTGAAAAGAGAAAATATTTTGTGAGAAAAATGATTTGGAAAGTAGTAAGTTTTGCCTCATATGTAGTACCCCTCCAATTATGCTTATGTTTTCTGTTGCATGTTTTTATACTGTTAGACTTTGGTACTTGGTTTAGATATTTTGATCGCTAATTTTGAGCGATAGTGGATTCACTTTGTGACATGATGATACATTGTATTGTGATATTTGATTTTTGATATGCTTTGATATAGCGTAGATGTTTTCTTTCAGATGATTATTGTTATATGCATGTGGAGGTATGTTAAGCATGAGATTGACTAGTTCTAAATATTATGAATGATAGATAAAATTTAGACTTTATTTTATATGAAAATTGAGGAAATTAAAATTAGAACAAAATAATGCAATTTTCTTTGGTTGTTTGAGAAAGGATTTGCAATTAAACTGCTATAATTTCCTGTTAATTTCTTTGAATGATTGGATTTAGTAAATCCGAATAGTAGACGTTTATTTTTTCTTGATTTGCTTTAATCATGTTATTTTATTAGGAAAATTGGGAATGTCTTAACTGTACAAGTCTTCCAGACAAATTGTAAAATGTGGGAATTGTGATTATTTAGGTAGAGTTCTTGAGTTAACTAAGCTTGTGTACATGGATTTTTGCATGGTGGTTTGACACCTGTTTTATGAGCAATGACTTGATGTCTGTTGTAATACGTTTGGTCTTATATGTTGATTTTGGATATATGTACACCTTGTAAACCTTAGTTATGGAAACTTAGTATACCTTTGTTATGTTTAGGGGAGTGGCTCTATGTAAGGGCCGACACACAAAGTGGTGTCAGGGTAACTTACAAAGAGTTAGTAAGTCAGTGATAACTAAATAACACTGTAGTTAGAATTAAAATCCTTAATAAGATGTTTATGCCTCACTTATGGACTCTTGAGCTAGTTCAGTCTTGAGTATAAGATGAGAAGGCTTGGAATGGAAAATCGATGTCTTGTTACTTCAAAAGACATTTGATTCCACAATAGCTTGCAAATGGGGCTGGGTTTCGTAAGAGGTTGCCAGGGTAACCCAAGTTGGGAGCCGGAACCTAGGAAGAAACACTAGGGTAACCTTTGCAATATTGTGATGACACTCCACCTAAAATAATAGTTAACCTTATGTACTTAGTACATACGATTGTCTTAAATCTGGAAGTAATGTAACCATCAGTCAGTTGTGTACTTGTGTCTAGGCTTAGTAGGTTATGTCTAGGTAACCATATTACTATCTCCTAGCACGAGGGGTGGACCTACGGGTACCACATGGTTGGGTGGAATGTGCATCTTACTCCGTTGGGTCCTCGGTTTATGATCATGGCAACGAGAGCTTCATGGATGGAGAGCTCGTACTTGGATGCATATGTATACTTCTTCATTATAAATTGTAAATCTTGTATTTGAAAACATCCCTCAATTGTATATGAGGTGAACATTTGTAAATTGTAATTGTAACTATTATTGATCTACCTCATCAGATGAATGAGTTTTGTAATATCTTATCAAATGCAATGTAAGAAACATGTTTGTACTTTATGTTATCTTGAATGGTATTTCAAATGTTATGCAATGATTACTTTTTAAGTTTACGAATAATTAAATATGTGCAACGCTAAATACTAAAGTCGTCTATGGAAACTCAAGTAGTGTAACATCGTGTAACTTAATGAATGTATGCAACTAATTAAGTTAATAATAATACTTAAAAATTTTTTATTTCACCTTTATACACAATTGCAACATTCCTTAGGTTATTATGATGGAGCATTACAGATTGGTATCAGAGCCAAGGTTACAAACACTGGATGCTCTGGGTAATCGCAAGCCCATTAGGTTGACCTAGTACGTAGTGTCACTATCTATTATCCTTGGTTGAATAGTATCTAAGACTTGTTATTGTTATGTGTAGGAACATGCCTAGGCAAGGTGGAAGAGGTTTTGGTAGAGGTCGAGGGCCAATCCCTCAGGTTACTCCCCCTCTGAGCCCTCATCAGAGTGATCAGATAGAGCAGTTGGATCAGAGGAATGAGGGACAAAATCCTGAACAGTCAGGAGTAGAGGGTTCATAGATACATCCTTTATTAGAGGAGGTCCTAGCTCATCTTGGACCTAGATAGGAAGATGAGTAGGAGGTTGTTAGAGAGAGAGATAGAACTCCTAGGAGAGTAGATGATACAGTGCATCAGGATTCTATTATTGCAGGACACATGAGGGATTTACTGAGGGCATGCCCTCCTACCTTTGATGGTACAAGAGGTGGATTAGAGGCTGAGACCTGGCTACTGGATTTGGGTAGATGCTTTGCTATGCACCCTTACGGTAGCAATACCCGAGCGAGATGCGCTATTATGCATTTGAGAGGATTCACCTCTACTTGGTGGTGCCTGGAGGAGCAGAAGCTCCACTTAGTTATTGGGTCAGTGTCTTGGGAGATGTTCCTTGAGAGGTTTAGAGCATGGTTCCTATCAGAACATTGGAGGCAGCGACGGGCTGACGAGTTCCATGATCTACGTCAGTTGGCTCTATCTGTTGAGCAATATGAACGTAGATTCTATGAACTCAAGCAGTATGCAGGTATTGGCGATGATGAGCCTATGCTAGTATAGAACTTCATCAAGGGTTTGAACACCTACATTAGTGGTGGTGTCAGATTCTTTTAGCCAAAGACCATGGAAGTTGTAGTGGAGAAGGCTCGCATAGTGGAAGAGAACCTTGTTATGGCGTTAGGTGGTCACACGGGAGTGCAGATTGGTAGTGCTCCTACAGCAAGTTTTAGTCCACGGGGTGGATAGGCACAGACAGGAGGTTCCTCTAGGAACCAACAGACACCCTCAAAGGGTGGGCAGCAACAACAACAATGTACACCTCAAAAGAATAACAATCCACAACCACAACAAGGTAATAGTCCACAAATAGGAAAGGGTCACAACTGGTGGCACAACAAGCGCAATAGGCAGGATTAGCCTGCGCAGAGTGCTCAGTCTACTGTTAGTAGAGGTAGTTTCCAGCAATCCAATGCACCTTCGGGTGATAGAGGATTCGGTAGAGGCATAGGTTGTTACTCGTGTGGATAGCAGGGACACATTGCTAGGCAGTGTCTGATGAGAGGTTCTACTGGTTTTGGGCCCCGACCTATAGTTTTAGAGCCTACAGTGGGTGATGCAGGATGATCACATATAGTATATGTTGTGGTTAATGACCGCCAAGCCGATCACTAGAACATAGTGGTCGAGACTTCAGGTAAGTTACATGGTGTTAGTGTTTCCATTCTTTTTGATTCTGAAGCTACCGACTCCTTTATTTCACTGACTATCGTTGAATGATGTGGTCTTGTGGTGGTAAAGCAAGGCGGTAAGTGGCAGGTTGAATTCACCTTTGGGGTGAAAGTAGCAGTAGAGAACCTTGTAGATAATTGTGAACTTAAAATTGGTATGTTAACTACATTAGTAGATTTATATGTTACACCTTTAGGATTGTATGACATAGTTTTAGGTATGGATTGGCTAGCATCTTATCATGCTATGATTGACTGTCGACTTAAGACAGTTAGTTGCATTAATGATTTAGGTACGAAGGTGGAAATCATAGTGTTCAAAGACCTATTTCTTTGCGGATGATATATGCTATGCAATTAAAGAGATTTCTTCGTCAGGGATGTCAACTATTTGCAACAACAGTTACGGATTTGGAAGAAGTTGAGAGTCGAGAGGTATCTCTTGATGATCATCCTATTCTTAGGGAATTCGCAGATGTGTTTCCCGATGACATACCTAGAATGCCACCAAAGAGGGATATTGACTTTAGAGTTGACCTAGTTCCAGGAGCTGAGCCTATATCTAGAGCTCCATATAGAATGACGACTCAGGAGTTAGAGGAACTCTGTATCCAATTAGAGGAACTATTAGAAAAGGGTTTTATTCATCCTAGTGTTTCCCCTTGGGGAGCACCTGTCATCTTTGTAAAGAAGAAGGATGGGTCACTTAGACTGTGCATTGACTATCGTCAATTGAACAAGGTTACAATTAAGAATCGTTATCCTTTACCTAGAATTGATGATCTTTTCGATCAAATTAAGGGAGCTAATGTGTTCTCTAAAATCGATTTGAAATCTGGTTACCATCAATTGCGAATTGCTGAAGCTGATATTCATAAAACTACATTTCGAACTCGTTATGCGCACTACGAATTCACAGTAGTACCATTTGGGTTAACAAACGCACCATCAGTATTTATGAGTTTAATGAATGGTGTTTTTTGTACATACCTTGATCGCTTTGTCCTTGTATTTCTCGATGATATTTTGATCTATTCGAGGAACATGAAGAAACATGAAGAACACTTGAGAAAGGTATTGCAATGTTTAAGGGAAAATCAATTGTATGCGGACCTGAAGAAGTGTGACTTCTTTCAAACTGAGATAAAATACCTTGGACATGTGATTTATGGAAAAGGTATTGCTGTGGATCCTTCAAAGATTCAAGCTATCGTAGATTGGCCTGCGCCTACTAATGTAGGTGAAGTGCGTAGTTTTATGGGTCTAGCTGGTTATTATAGGCGGTTCGTTGAGGGATTTTCTAGAATTGGTCATCCAATTACTTCTCTTCAGAGAAAAGGGAAGAAGTTTGTTTGGATAGAGCAGTGTCAGTTGGCTTTTCAGACACTTAAAGAAAAGTTGACTGATGCACCTATACTGATTGTTCCTGATCCTACTAAGGATTTTGTGGTTTGCACAGATGCATCCTTAGAGGGTTTGGGAGCAGTTCTGATGCAAGATGGGTGTGTGATTGCTTATGAGTCTCGTAAACTCAAGGATCATGAATTAAAGTATCCTACTCATGATTTAGAACTAGCTGCAGTTGTGCATGCATTAGTTCGTTGGAGGCATTTCTTATTAGGTCATCGTTTCGAACTTCATACTGATCACCGTAGTCTACAATACATTTTCACGCAACCTAACTTGAATGCTAGACAGAGATGGTGGATGGAGTTCTTGTGTCAGTATGATTTTGAAGTGAAATATGTTCAAGGAAAAGAGAACGTAGTGGCTGACGCTCTTAGTCGTCATCAACATGAGATCTCTGCTACTACTCTTGAACTAGATTTGAGAGGTCAAATATTAGCAGCACTTCCTACTGATAGATTGTATCAGGAAGTAAGATCAGAGATTGAATCTGGTAGACTTTTAGAAGGTCGATTTGCAGGGTATGTCCTAGAATTGGATGGTATATTACAGCATTTAGGTCGTATTTATGTACCACATTTTAAGGGTCTACGTACATTAATTACGACTAAAGCTCATCGAGCTCTATATTCATCTCATCCAGATGTTAAGAAAATGCATGTTGATCTTCGGCAATTGTATTTCTAGCCTGGTATGAAACGTGATATTGCTGATTATGTATCCAGATGTCTTGAATGCCAGTGAGTCAAAGCTGAGCATCAACATCCCGTTGGATTATTGCAGCCACATCTCATTCCTGAATGGAAATGGGATATCATATCCGTTGACTTTATTGTAGGGTTACCTACGTCATCACATCGACATGATGCCATTATGGTAACTATTGACCGATTGAATAAAGTAGCTCATTTTTCACCTGTATGATCATCTTACAATGCTTCATCTGTAGCTAGGATATTCATGGAGGACATCGTTAGATTGCATGGGATTCCTCATAGGATTATATCTGATAGAGATCACGTATTTACTTCAGCCCTATGGACTTCATTACAACATGCTCTAGGTACACAATTGAACTTTAGTTCAACGTATCATCCTCAAACTGATGGACAAACAGAGAGAGTTAACAAAATATTAGACGATATGCTTAGGATGTATGTAATGGATCAAAAATCACGTTGGGAGGATTATCTGTACTTAGTAGAATTCACTTACAATAACGGATATCAGAGTTCCATAGGTATGCCACCATTTCAGGCATTATACGGTTGTCCTTGTCGAACTCCACTAAGTTGGGATCGACTAGAGGATAGAGTATTACTTGGTCCTGAGATGCTTCAAGACATGGAGTAATAGGTTGACCATATTAGAGAACATTTGATAGTAGCACAGGATAGGCAAAAGAAATATGCCGATGTGCATAGAATAGACTGATAGTTTACTATTGGTGATAGAGTGTTCCTTTGAGTGCGACCACAAAAGAGTCCAATCCGTTATGGAAAAGGCTCTAAGCTTGCGCCTTGTTTTGTTGGGCCATTTGAGATCTTAGAGAGAATTGGTCTTGTGGCGTATCGACTCGCCTTACCACCCAGTTTGTCACGTATTCATGATGTTTTTCATGTATCAATTCTTAGACCATATCATTTCGACATTTCTCATGTACTTGATTGGAATGTGTTACAGGTAGAGGACGGGCAGCTGTCTTTGGAGCCCGTGGCCATTCTACAGCACCAGACGCTTGGTCACAGGGGTCGAGACGTTGATCAGGTGAGGGTCCAATGGGATCCTAGCCATGATGCTTCTGCTACTTGGGAGGATGCGACACGCATGAGGGAATTTTATCCCTATCTGTTCGCAAGCTTTCAGGAGCAAGCCTGATCCAAGGGGGGGAGGATGTAGTACCCCTCCAATTATGCTTATGTTTTTTGTTGCATGTTTTTATACTGTTAGACTTTGGTACTTGGTTTGGATATTTTGATCACTAATTTTGAGCGACAGTGGATTCACTTTGTGACATGATGATACATTTTATTGTGATATTTGATTTCTGATATGCTTTGATATAGTGTAGATGTTTTCCTTCAAATGATTATTGTTATATGCATGTGGAGGTATGTTAAGCATGAGATTGACTAGTTCTAAATATTATGAATGATAGATAAAATTTAGACTTTATTTTATATGAAAATTGAGGAAATTAAAATTAGAACAATATAATGCAATTTTCTTTGGTTGTTTGAGAAAGGATTTGCAATTAAACTGCTATAATTTCCTATTAATTTCTTTGAATGACTGGATTTAGTAAATCCAAATAGTAGACGTTTATTTTTCTTGATTTGCTTTAATCGTGTTATTTTATTGGGCAAATTGGGAATGTCTTAACTGTACAAGTCTTCCAGACAAATTGTAAAACATGGGAATTGTGATTAATTAAGTAGAGTTCTTGAGTTAAGTAAGGTTGTGTACATGGATTTATGCATGGTGGTTTGACACCTGTTTTATGAACAATGACTTGGTGTCCGTTGTAATACGTTTGGTCTTATATGTTGATTTTGGATATATGTACACCTTGTAAACCTTAGTCAGGGAAACTTAGTATACCTTTGTTATGTTTAGGGGAGTGGCTCTATGTAAGGGCTGACACAGAAAGTGGTGTCAGGGTAACTTACAAAGAGTTAGTAAGTCAGTGATAACTAAATAACACTGTAGTTAGAATTAAAATCCTTAATAAGATGTTTATGCCTCACTTATGGACTCTTGAGCTAGTTCAGTCTTGAGTATAAGATGAGAAGGCCTGGAATGGAAAATTGATGTCTTGTTACTTCAAAAGACATTCAATTCCGCAATAGCTTGCAAATTGGGCCGGGTTTCGTAAGAGGTTACCAAGGTAACCCAAGTTGGGGGCCAGAACCTAGGAAGAAACACTAGGGTAACCTTTGCAATATTTTGATGACACTCCACCTAAAATAACAGTTAACCTTATGTACTTAGTACATACGATTGTCTTAAATCTGGAATCAATGTAACCATCAGTCAGTTGTGTACTTATGTCTAGGGTTAGTAGATTATGTCTAGGTAACCATATTACTATCTCCTAGCACGGGGGGTGGACCTACGGGTACCACATGGTTGGGTGGAATGTGCACCTTACTCTGTTGGGTCCCCGGTTTATGATCATGGAAACGAGAGCTTCATGGATGGAGAGCTCGTACTTGGATGCATATGTATACTTCTTCATTGTAAATTGTAAATCTTGTATTTGAAAACATCCCTCAATTGTATATGAGGTGAACATTTGTAAATTGTAATTGTAACTATTATTGATCTACCTCATCAGATGAATGAGTTTTGTAATATCTTATCAAATGCAATGTAAGAAACATGTTTGTACTTTATGTTATCTTGAATGGTATTTCAAATGTTATGCAATGATTACTTTTTAAGTTTACGAATAATTAAATATGTGCAACGCTAAATACTAAAGTTGTATATGGAAACTCAAGTAGTGTAACGTCGCGTAACTTAATGAATGTATGCAACTAATTAAGTTAATAATAATACTTAAAAAAAAATTTATTTCACCTTTATACACAATTGCAACATTCCTTAGGTTATTATGACGGGGCATTACATCATATTTGGGATTATTGATGTCACTATTAAAAACCACATTGTTCTTAGCTTTGGTTGCATTGCAGATTTGATTAAACACACATAATGACATATTAAATAGAAATTTGAAGGCTAGTATACCTTTACATTTAAGTTTGGATGTATACAAAATTTAGGAATGTTGGTGATAAAATTCAGTTAGTTTTTATTTTTTGGGCCCAATAGTGGAATAAGATTGATGCATTGAAGGCTTGATTATAAGATATTCATACAAAAACAATCAAATGTGAAGAGTTTTGTTTCAATTTTTATGTATATAAGGCATTAATTTTGTAATTAAAAATATGGTGACCACATTGTTTGGTTAGAAGCCTCCAAATCGAAAGATCAAAAAATTCAAACCATCTAGAAGGAAGTTGTGGGTGGTAATAATTTATTGAGTTATCTTGTTGATAAGAAGTCGACAATTACTATGAGCTAGTAAGTAAAAAAAATAAAGGAAAATAAATTTTAGTTCATTTTTTGTGTATGGAGCCACCTCTTTTAAAGGAGAAGATTAAGTATTTTGAAGAGGTTGAAGTTTGCAAAAAATCTACCAATTTGAGAAGAAAATTGCATGGGGTAAAAGACACTTGTGAGAAGAGATTGTAGCTTTAGAAGAAAGGCCATCTACATCTATTATTTTCATTTGAAAGATTGGTAAAAGAGAAAAGAAAAAATAAGAACTTCATGTGTAAAAATAACACTTTGGAAGAAGAGCTCGATAAAATTAGAAAGATGAAAAATTGAAAGAGGAAAATAGGTCACAAAATGAAGATATATCAAAATCAAGAGAAGAAAATATTATGTTTAGTCAATTACATGAAGCTTACATTAGGAAAATTAGTGTCTAATGTATAAGCCTACACTATTTGATATCTTCTATGACACAGATGATTTGTGTGCTATAACTAAAGTTTCATTGAATATAGAGTGTAAGGTTGGAAAGAATGATATTTTTGAATCTACAAGTATTACTAGTTGTGAGGATAATGACAAATAATGTTATCCAAAGAATGTTTCATTTAAGATAATGAAAATAGTGGGATAAAAGGAAAAGGTTTGGAAAAATATGGACAAGGAATTATAGACCCCATTGAGCCAATAGTGAGGCCAAAAAGTGAAGGCCTTGGATATGCTAGTGGAAATAAAAATGGTGTTACAAGTGTTAAAAGTTTAAACAAATAATTTCAAAAAATACAACACATGCAATGATATTATTGTCATAGGCATGAACATAAAAAAAATTGTTTTGTGATCTTCATCATTGTAATATCCGTGGATTGAATAATCATTCCAAAAAAATGTGTTGGAACAAAAACTAGAAGAAACAACCTCTAAAAGATGGTATACAAATGGATTATGGATGGATTGGTGTATCTAACTGGAAAAGGTCACAAATATGTTCAAAATATTTTACAAGCATAAATATTTTCATGTAAAACAAAATAACAATCATTCAATGTCATATATCATCCTAGAAACCATATAATTTAATGTATAAATTTTGACCACTATAAGAGCTACTTTAATTCTATCCATGTAGGGACATGAGATTTATAGTCGGAGCACTCATATACATGGAATAAGTATCATTGATCACAAATATAATTAGTAAATCTAAAAAGAGTTATAGTGTTGATCATATAGATCATTGTTGAATGGTTGTAGCATTGATCATTGTTACCTACATTTTGAGTTAGCTCAATATTCAACGTTGTGTCAAAATTATTATCATGTGCAAGAACTCATTATGATAATCCAACCATGTAAGGTATACTTGTCTACTCCATGATATATACTTTTTTTCCAATCAAGAGTGTTTTTTTTCCTATAATTTTATGCAAGGTCTGTGTTATTATGTTTTTGCACTCATTTTGGCCTTGTTGAATTAGAAAATAATTAAATCTCATGGTGTAAGATGTAATAAAATGATTTTATAGTAGTGTTCTTGGCATCATCAAAGATATTGGGGAATATTTTTAGTGTGAAAAACTTTTTGGATTTAAATATTTTAAAATTTTAATTTCTGGGTGGGTAATTTGTGGAAATAATTAAAATGAGTTTCAGATATCTAGAGTACAAATATAATTAATGGGTTATTCTCTTGGAATGAGGTTCATCATTTGGTTAATTTTTCTTAAAAAATCCTTTAATGGAAATTTCAAAATTCTACCGAGATCATTGCTATTGAGTTATAAATGTTAATCAAAACTTTAAATATCATTGTATCCTCCATAAACCTTTTTTTATTTTAAATAATTTATTTTCTAATTTTTTATGAGTTTAGAAAACCTCTGTCAAAATTCGACGTGGGTATCAAAACTACACAAAGTATTGACAACCTCTTTGAAGAGAAAAAGAAAAGTGGAAGTTTCAAAGTCTTTAAAAGGTTTTAGAACCTCTTTCGGTGCCCAAAATAGCTGCAAAAACCATTTAGCAACCCAACACATGCTTTGAAACTCCATTCCAATGTAAATAATCACGTGACTGATGAGGCATCCATCAAAGCATAATGGAAGATGGTTTTTCCAAAGATCATGAACAAAAGCATACTAGTTGGTGAGTCTACAAGTATGAGAACAAAAATCACATGAATTATTTAGAAAATTACTCCAAAGAAATGCAACCTTATGGAACATTGTTATAGATTGTTGTTAGCACATAATAAGTATAACACTTGATTTCATTACCTTTGTAACATCTTCTCTGCTCATGCCCACAAAGGAGTTTGGAATTTTTTTGTAGGACATGGTTAGGTTGTAGCATTATTTTGCTATAAAATTTCTTGGACTAGGTAAATTTATGTGATGGAGATGTGCAATACATGCAGCTAAAGTTGGAACCCTTTTCTTGTTACGGTGAGATATTTGGTGCATCAGCCAATTATGCTAATACAGTCTTCTACATAATTGTACAAAATTTTCATATCACCAAAGATATACTTGGAGATTTTTCAATGACCTTGCACTTATCATTACTTGAGTAGCTTGGCTTGGGATTTTCCCCACTAGATTCAAACAACATAAATAAAGGCCATGGAAGCCAAAAATAAAATAAAATTCAAGTCTAAAATTATGGAACTATGCCAAAATCCTACATTTGGAATCTTTGAAGATCTAATTGAGTGGAATTTGTTATTTCTTCGTTAGAGTGAAGGGTTATAAAAAGTTGCACCTTCTTCACTTTAAACCTTGTTATTATTAGGGCCCAAATTTCAGGAAAGGACTGTTGGACTTTTACTTGTGTTAATAGGACTTGGGCTTGGATTTGTTAATTTTTTTTAAGCTATCTAACGAGCTATCATTGTTGCAAGATCAAATTGCACCATTCTCAACAAAATCACTTTATATATAATAGAAGAAGAGCTTTGAGTACTTGTAGAGCATATTTTTAGGCTTAGATCAAGTGGAGAAATTGTTGTCGTAAGAGTTCAACAACCTACCCGGTTTCCATGCAACCATTACTTTAGACATATTCATTTTATGGTTGCTTGCTAGTTATTATTACAAAGGTAGTGTTGTGCCCTCAGTACACATGCCCCATTCAGAATGGGGACCCTCTTTTCTTTCGTCTTGTTGGGACATTTTGTCGCCACCTCATTTTGTGTGCCCCATTTTGGTGTTCTAAATGGTTAACGTTCCTCCAAAGTCTCATCTTAAGTTGATCATGTTTCGTCCCCTCCAATTTTGTTAAGTCTTGGATCCTTGCAGACTCTCCTTGGCAGTTTGCTTCTACTAGTGGTCTTGGGGCCTAGCGGGCCCACCTTGCCAAGTTTCCTCTAGGTGTTCACCATTCTAAATGGTGAAAGGCTTCCACTTTCCTAAACCTCGAAACCCGACTCCTTTGTCGCCCCATTTAACTTGTGTTGAAAACTTGACTGCTTTTACCCTTGTCGGGCCCACCAAGCCGGACTTCCATCCCCGGAACTCCGTGGTATCCTATCCATTTTTGATGGCCAAACTGCAACATCTTTCCACCTCTTGGGCCCCAGTCCTCCCACCGTCATCCCAGATTTAAACCCACCAACCATCCTGACGCTTGTACAGGCATTAAATGGGCATATTAAATGCTAATTGGGGTATAAATATCTAGCTCGACCTATCATTTTCATATGTAAAGTTATCCAGAGGAAGTTAGAGATATTTTGAGAAGCACAGTGCCTTCGTTGCCCACCACCTTCATGCCCATTTCCTTTGTTTTCCGATTATCAATGGATTCAACAACTTCTTTCACTAAACTTCTGAGGTAGGTTTTCTATCTGCCCTCTCGTCAGGTTTTCGGTAATTTTGTTCTTAAAATAATGAAAAAAATGGGCTAAAAATGTTTCAACTTGATAAAACATGACAACACCTAAAAAACCCATATGCCCAAAGTCTACAAAAACCTCCAAAACATCTCCTAAGGTCAATCTGGAACTAGACCTCATCGCCGCAATTCTTTGCGTAGGGCATTCACTCCCTTCGGGCTTGTGTTGGCTCGTCGCCGTCAAAACTTAGCAAATGGACAACAATCTAACTAAAAGGCAGGACTGCCTCCCAGACCCGCAACCCCAAACCTTCATCGACACATTGTCTTCAAACTTAAAACTTGACAAACTTAAAGTCCTTCCTCCATTTTGACCTCTCAGACCCACTCCCCCAAGACTCTATCCTCAGGACTCCATGACATTTCCATCATTCTCGAATGACATTTCTACCCTATCCACGTGTGCCATGGGGCTTGCTTTGCCTTTTTCCGTTTAAGATTAAATGCACAATTTAACTATTTCATCATGTCCTCGGTCCGTAGAGTTCCATCTATGGACTTCCCTTGCGTCTTCACCATTTCAAATGGCCGTCTGGCGACGTCTTCCTGCCTCCCAAGTCCCGACCCTCCAATTGCCATGAAGACCAAGTAGAAAGAAAAATTTGGCGTCCTTGCCCTCACTGGGCTCCTGCCACCGAGATTTCGTCCTGTTTTAGCTTGTTTGAAAGGGAAAAGTAGGTCTGTCTTTCTGACCTTTGGGACCCGCCCTCTGAATCACCGAAGGAAAATTAGGATAAAACCTAGTGGCCAAGCTTAGTGCCAGGTCTGGTCCATTGGGCCGCTCCCACCAAATTTTTGTGCCATGATTGCCATTCCAAATGGTGAAACACTGATAGCTTCCAGGCCCTTTAGGCCCGAACATCTCAAAGTAAAAGGAAACATTGGCCATCCTTCAGCCTTCTGGGTCTTGAATTCTAGAATTTTGACCCTGGAACTCCATTCCTTTTTTTCCATTGCAAATGGCGAAACCTTGACAGCTTCCTGACCTTGTATCTCCGGGCACCCCAAAAGTGATCCAAATGACCTTCAATTTGGAAACCAATCTCAACCCATGTGTTCAAATTTATCCTTCTCCTGCATTGACCCTTTAAACCACCAAAATATGAAGTTGGGAGAAATCATATGGATTACCCTACCCTATTCACCCTTCAAAACAACATTTCTACCAGGGAAGTTCGGCCCTCCCGGCCTGGTTTGTCCAAAATACCTCTAGTAAATGACTAATGACATTTGGAAGTAAGAGCTTGATTTCATGAATGATATATTGTCTAATTAAATTTCATCCACGAGATTTCAACAAATTTTCATGCTTTCGTGATCGATTGTGCTCATTATGTCCTTGCTTGCAAGATATATGGAATCAGGTGTAGGACCCTTAGGGGGAACTATAGAAAAGGACAAAGGAAAAAAGGTAGGAAAGGCTTCTCATGGAAAGGAGGATAAATAAAAAATGAAGTACTAGTTCTAGGGAGAGCCTTTGCATTCAAAGATTATCATAGACTAGAAAGAAATCACAGATACCAATATCGGCCACATCAATATTGAAGAATTCACACAAAGGGTCAGAATCCACCCTAAGACCAACAATGCCAGGCTAATCAGAAAAAGTAGAATTGCTAAAGCTGCAGGCTTCCCTCCACCCCTCATAGCCCCTGAATTGGTCATGGCCTACCGATAGTCATATCAGCCATAGACACGAACTATTGTTGACAGAGATGGAAACGTCCTTGTTGATATGTCAAGTGAGGCGATTACGAAGAATTTTCACATCCCTACCTTTGAAGAAATGGAGGTGCCCACCATAGTGGAGTATAAAGCAACATGGGATGAGGACCCAATGGGCTGCAAGAAGCTAATAAATCAGTACTAGCTCAAAGAAAAAAGGGGTAGCGCTACAAAGTTTCCTCAAGAACTCTTCCACAAAAACTTCCATGAGGACTACCATGACTTGGTCACCATGTTGAGCAGGGTGATGGGCCTCCCCACTACTACATATTTTCAGGAATGGATGGTGTATTTCATAGAGTAGATCCTTCGTGGGGATGATGATGTCACTACAAAAGCCTCATTCTACTGGGGAGGCATAATAAGCGACTACTTCCATGATCAGTTCACAAATGTAAAGAAGACCTCCAAGTTCTACATGACCTCCTATCTGGTGTACTCACTAGCTGAGCGGAGGAAATACAATGGATTGTTTGTGGCACCTGATGAGGAACTGAGTTGTGTGCTAAAGATCTATGACCGATATCCCCAGCTCTAGTTCAGGAACTTCAACAAAGAGTATTGTAGGGTGAACAACACCTTCATTGACCACATGATTAGACTGCTTGGAGGGGATTTTGAAAGAAGGGTCTCCCATAGTGATCAGGTGTTCTTGAAGCAATATGCATTCCTATTCATTCAGTACCCCAAGTTCACCTATATTCATGCCCAAGGTTTCACAAAGAGGCCAAATAAGCTGCCCCAGTACCCTAATGACTAGATCATACTGTTAGAGCTCTCCTGAAAGTTGCAACATGTGCATTAAGTCCTCGGTAGTAGAAACTTGGTGGGGATTCCTTATCCCTTAGCTTTCAACCTAGGGATGTACAAGTTACAAACTCCCAATGTGCTGGGAACTCTGAGAAGGAATTGGCAGAGTATCATTTCCACTTACACACTACTCGCCCGTGGATGGACCCATATGGGCATGTAAGGAAAGTGCTAGGACTAGGATATTCCCATTTGCATCACGTCGAGGACTTTTGGGCAGATTGCTAGGATGACAAGGAGATGTGTGCAAGGCACTACATGTGAATGACTACGTACTTCATAAAAAGAGTACAATTATTTCTTGTACCTGATCAAGTTGAAGAGGATGAAAGCACCATCATGGATCCTAGGTACAAAGCAGTCGCTAACTTGTCACTGCTGGCAATAGATTGGGATGAGCAAGAGGTTGATGACCTCGACATTATAACCAAGCCAATTTAGGCTCACACCAAGGAATGGGTTGATGGATAAGTAGCCCGATTGAAGAAACAAAGGGTTGTCCTAACATATGAGGGGCTCAAGAGTGATTCTAGTGCTACGGAGGATGTTGCTTCCACAGCTTCAATAGGAGGGACATCCAAATCTCCTCCACTCACAAGATCAGAGAAGAGGAAAGGGATTGAAGTAGAAAAGTTGCCAGATCCAGAAGTTTATTCAAGAAAAGATTCAGGAGGTTCACCCTCTAAGAAGGCCAAATGGATGGGGAGCGTCATGGGGTAGCCAACAATTCAAGAGGATCCCCTTCAAGAGGGTGAGGAAGGGAAAATAGATCAGCCAAAACCTCCTCCAACTCTCCTTGTTTCTGTCGCCCTTCCATCTATTTTTGAGGTCATGGTTGCCACATCCCCACCTGCGGTGGACATCTTGGTCCATCTCACTTCCTCTCCACCAGTTGGGCCCATAATAATGGTTGACTCCTCCTCTGCTATAACTTCTCCGCTTTTTGCTGCCTCCATGTCACCCACTACATCACTTCCATTGGCAGTGGTGACAATGCCAATTCCCGCACTCACATTGCCAGAGGCTTTCTTGAGGCATATGAAAAATGTCCCCTCTAAGATTTCTCAAATATTTTTGGATCCTACCATCCAAGTTGCCTTAGCGCAGGTGCTTGCTAGTGCTACACCCTCGCAACCTCTAATGGGACCACCAAAAATGGAGGCCATGATGCTAATCTTAGAAGAATGGGAAAAGTGGGAGATGGAGACTTCAAAGGCAGTGGAGGAAGAAGCTGATGAGTACCACGAACACCCAGAGTATGAACACCAACAAATTGACAGGGTGGTCTGCAAAGAAGAAGAAACAAGGTCTTCTAAAAGTGGAGACGAAGAGGAGGGTGCAGGTGCTAGAACTATTGTACAAACCTTCAACGATGATTTTGAGGAGGAAATGGTCTGATAGTTGAGGGATGATAAAGAAGAGGCATAAAGGTCACCTCCCGAAGAAGAAAGGCAAGAAGATGGTAAGGCAGCAGAAAATGTAGAACTCCCTATAGGGGAACAACAGGAGAATGTGTCACCTCCTTATAGAGAAGAAGAAAATGTAGAAGAAGATGAACCTGAGGGTGAGGTTCCAGCCAAAAAAAGTCTTGAAATTGAGTAACCCAAGGAGCATGAGCATAAGGGTGAACAAGATGAAGAAAAGAAAGGGAAGGAGGCTAAGAAAGAAGAAAGTCCTTAGGAGCAATTTCCTACTAAGCTTCCCATCAAGCGCCTTTTGTTCATCCAAGACTCTGATGAGGAGAGGGAGACCACATTAAAATGGAAGAAAGGGCTCCCATAGGTAAACAAATAGAGATCCAAACAAAGGAGGGTGAGGATGATCATGAATCGCCCAAGGGAAAATCTACTATGCCCGAATGGTTGGAGAGGCAACTTGAAAAGAAAAATCCTGCCCCAAAGAATCCAAGAGCAAGACTGGAGGCTATCTTAGCCCGAGCACAGATCACAACAACAAAAGAGAAGAGGCCCAAAATCAGATTCAGGGTAACAATGGACGCTTCTGGATCCTGAACTGTGCAAGTAGCAATGCTAGTGGTAGGAAAATAAGGGGTAAGCTATAATATCTCTGCCATTGACTTGGGAATAGCTACTAGAGAGAAAAAGGTGGAGCACCTCAAAGAATCTATTGCCACAGTAGTGCATTTGATACAACAGGATAAAGTTTCAAAGGATGAGCTTAAAGCATAGGTAGCTGATATGACAGGTTACATCTAGCAATGGTCCTCAACTAAAGAAATTCCTACCATGTTCGCGGCTCCACCGCAACTGCTGTCCAGGGAAAAAATTGACAAGATGAAAAAGAGAAAGAATTTGGAGAAGACTATAGAAAGTTAGTTCTGACAGGTTCTATACGTCAGAAATATGGGTATTAGCCAGGTTATTTGAACAGCCAACAAGTTCCTGGACTTACAACAATCCCTTGAGAGCACAAGAAGGCTTTGCTCTGACTTCCCAACAAGATACAAGTCCACCTATCCAAAGATCAAGGCTATCCTCAAGCTGCCAAGTTCGACATGGGAAAATGATCCCACGCTTAAAAGGGACAATCATTGGTTGATGGATTTATGGAGACGAGACTTTGAGAATAGAAAAGAAAGATTGGAGTAGGTGATTGACAGAGTAGATCTAGATATTGAGTGGGTCAAAGAGATTAGGATGGATTGCATCTGATATTTGAAGCTAATGATAGGCTATGAGATGCCCATTATACAAATGGACCCAGATAAAGTAAGGCCTCATTTCTAGAAAAAGATGGAGGATGGGATGTCAGATGAGGTAACCACGGATTTCATGAGTTTTACCGCCCGAGCCTTCAGCCAATTAGAGTTGTTCTAGGACCACGCTGCCAAGTATGATGAAGACTGGAAAAGGCTTGAGGACAACTCGAAGGAGTGGAGTTATCAAGCATTGTTTTCTGAGGTCATAGAGGTCGACAAACTCCAACCAGTCATTTTGAAGTTCATGGAGTATGCAACTTTGAAGAAGTAGGAAGGTGACCCTACTATTAGTGAAGATCTTCTAAAGGAATAGCTACAACAAAAGAGAAAACAACAAAAGATGAAATGCTATGATGATGTCACTAGAGGACAAAATAGGGACAAGGAAAAAGTTGTATTTTAAATTGTAATATTTTGGGGGGTAGTTAGAACCCTAGTTTGTAGTGAATCTTGGCCACACAATGAGAATAAATCTTGGCCATTCGTTCTGCTTTTTGGGCACTATAAATAGGGGGTCTCCTCTCATTTTCAAAGAGATTTGAGTTGTTGTAAAGACATGCTGCAGAGATTTCTAATGAAAACTTGTTGCATTTTCTGAGTTCTTCACATGTTTCATGATTCAATCTCCCATTGTTAGATGTTTTATTTAGATTTACACTGTTGTTCTAGTTAAATTTAAATTGCTTAGATAGATTTTGGTAATGCTGTTCAATGATTGTAGAAATTTATGTTGTTTTGATGCCTTCCAGTCCATACTTTTTGCTATTTGCTGCTAGTAAATGGTCTTGTAAAGTTAGTTTGGGCTAAAACTTGAAGCTACTTTTAAAATTTTATCTTTATCCATGCATGTATGAGGTGAATGAATAATAAAATATCTGTAGACCTTTGAAGATAGCACAGATTTCATGATACTATAGGTTTCTTGGTTAAGTGGAATCTTGTTTGAAGGAAGTTATCCATAGAAAAACCTTCATGATCACTGTTCATCATTAGTTACAGATCTAGGAACCTTCTCTCTTCCTTGATCTTTTCCTTTTTTTTAGAAACAACCTATGCTAAGGTTCATTGCACATTGTAAAGCCAAAACTTAAGGAAAACATTAAAGTTTTAGATTGATGTTCGAACCTACAACAAAGTGCACCTTGACTCCCATCTCAGAAACTTCAGATTTTAAGATCCACCTCACATCCAACTACGTAAGTCTGCCCTATGATTACCAGCAAAATAACATCAAACATCAACTGAGGAGTTCCATGCAAGTCATGACTTAACACCTAAGAGACCTTAGGGCAATTTTCAGCAACTTGCTATTGGATATTTCCTTTCAAGAGAGGTAGTGCACCTACGCACTGCTTGTGTTGAGAAAGTGTGCAAAAACACCCATCAACAGGTAGCAATCTAAATAAAGACCTTCAAGCTATAGTTGATGAATATGCATCAAGTATTTTTTGAGAGTGTACTACTCTTTGACCCAACAACTAAAATATGGATTCTATCATGTTGAACCACATCCTGGAAACCTTCTATGTACCTATGATGGGAAATTGGAAACTTAGATTTTGGAATGATGGATGAGTTCAATCAAGGTTTAATATAAGGACTAATTGAAGCTTGTTTGCACATAGTCGAGTAAGAGTTTAATGATTTGCTAGATATTTTATTGCTCTTGGACCACTTCCTTCATCTTCTCAAATGAGTGATATTGTAAAAGTTGTGATAGATGTTTTCTAGAATGCAGTGAGTAAGGGAGTTTGTAACATAAGCTTTAAATATTTATCAAGAAAATTGTGCTAGGGAATGTTGAAATTCAAGTTTTAGATACCTTCATATTTCTCGAGAGTTATTCAAAATTTGGTAATTTTGGAGGGTATTGCACTTGCTAGTGATCCAAATTACAAGGTTGTGAGTAGTTCACATCCATGGATAGAAATCTAATTCTAGACATGGTATAGAATCTGCACATTTAAATTCATCAAGAATATAATTTGAGCTGGGCGATACCAAATTGACAACTACTTGCAATGTTGGAAAAAGGGATCTAGGTCCTAAATCACACTAGTTAATATCAAAATGGGAAAAGGGTTATAATTGAACTCAATAACCACTTGGCTACAAGACTCAATTGAAGATCTAGAATGGTGAATGAAGGTTTTAATCCTTTTTTTAAGTTGGTATGATTAATTGATTATTAATTGATTAAATTTGATGATACAATGGTGTTCCTTGTTTAATTATGAAAATGTCTAGGTAATTGTTGAGATTTTTTGAAAACACAAAAGACAAACAAAAAAAAGTTTAGAATAGTAGAGGATAGACATAGAAGAACCTAGCATATAAATTTGGGCTTGAAATAGTTTTACAGGGGCATTTGGCCCCCTAGACTATGGAACGACTACTCAAGATCCGATTTCACTCTCCTATTGCTCCTGGTCTGTGTGCTCTTCTCTTTTGAACTCACTGTCAGAACTTCATCTATCATTGATAAAATCCACTTTCTAAGACTTAATAACTTGTAGGGCTTGAATGCATGAATGAGAAATGAGGTATTTAATATTCCTCCAATTCACTTTAGATTTGTAACCTACAAACATGAAGAGGGGAAGGGTTGTACCATATAGGGGATTGCCTAAGACAAACCCTATTTTGGTAAATCTACCTCCACAATGGCTATGATGATGTACAAGGAGATCTTACCATTGATTAGAAAAAGGCTAAATGATAAAAAAGTGATAAATTGATAATTAATGTAACTCACCACCTAGATTTGCATTCCTTGATGGACTAAAGACAATGTACTCATCACCTTCAAGGAGAAATTGATACTTGCATTGAGGTATTGCAAGTGTTAGTACTCACAAAATAAATAAACAAGAAACATGAACAAACTCACATAAAAATATTATGCACAGCCAACATGATGCTTGACTAAAATAAATATAATAATTCTAATAATTTTACTCTTAACTATTCTTAGGATGCTCACTTAATTGCCTTCAAATTTTCTCTTTAAATTTGCTAGGATTCAAATGGTGAAAATAATTTATATTTATATGTAAAATTTTCTTATAATTTACCAAAAATAACTAATTTTGCATTTTTCAATATTAAAGTGTTGATACTGACATATTTAAAATTTAGTCAAAATTGGTTTGATAGGGGCTTTGGGTTCCCTAGTAAAAACTCATTCTTTTCAAGGCCTTAAATATTGATATCAAATATTAAATGTTTATTTTCAATCCCATCTTTTAATTTTTGAACATATTATAAAATGGGAAAATTAAATGCATAATTAGGACCTAGCACATATGGGGGAGCTAAAGCTAACATGAAATTGTCAAGGGTGACAATTTATGATCCTAGATTTAGCCCACACTTTATTACGAGAATGAAATTATGCTCAGACTCACACTCAGGTAAGAATAAGACAAGAAGGGTTCATTTATCCAAGATTGAAGAGATAGGAAAACATTACATATAGGGGGTGCACTAGCCCACAAACTCAAGATCTAATGGCACAACAATGAAAGGGCAAATGAAAAAACACATGAAATGAAATTCAACATTAAAAAATGAAGCATACATAATGAGGAGATAAAACATAAAATAAACATGAAACATAAACACTACATGATACAAACATAAAGCAAACACAATGCAAAGAGGGTATGACAATCACAGACTAGCAAGCTCTGAAAAAATATTACTAGGATCCACACCCAAAGCATTCATAAATTTGTAGTGTCAAAAATTGTCACCCTTAACAATTTCACATTAGACTTTTCTCCACCCTATGTGCTTGGACTTAATTATGCATTAATTCCTTTTTTATAAACATTCTTTGAAAATAGAACATGGGAAATTAAATTATACATTTAATATTTGCCCCAATAATTTTAGACCCCTAAAAAGGTAGATCTAGTCTAGGGTGCACTATGTCATAGAACACCTAATTTGGCTCCAAATTTGAATATGCTGGTGTCAGTTATTTATTATTTGAATTTCTAATTTCAATTATCGGCCATTGGCATTTCATTTTTGGGAGATTATATTGATTGCATATAAAAACATAGTATTTTCACCATTTGAAATCCTAAGGAGAACTAGAAAATCTATTGAGCGAATTGAAGATCCTAAAATCAGCCAAGGGTAGTCAAGGGAAAAATTACTAGTATTATTAAAACACTTAAATCATCAATCAGTTTCAAGTTTGTATGACATTAAGATGAAGGAAATAGTTATGTTCAAGGAGCTATTATGATCAATCATGCCAAATCATGAGGACCTGTTGAGTTATCCACTACATGCTAGTTGCAACACTCCATCATGTTTTATGAGCTAATCTTTTGTAGGTCTATCAAGCATTCAAGCTATCCATCAATCAAATTTTGTGTCAAATTTTATGATATCACTACATTCAAGGATTTTTACATCAAGGTAACATTATCATTTGTCATTTATCAATTTCTATCAATCATTTTTTTTTTGGCCTTTGCCCAATCTAGGGTATGCCCTCTTGATCATCAACTTTTTTATGTCGGGGTAGAAATAAAAACAAATGGATTGACTTAGGAAAGACCCTATACAACATAATTTTTTCCCTATTTTCATGTGTGCAGGTCAGATCTAGAGGTTTCAAAAGGTGTTAGTCTCAAGAAATAGAGTGTAAACATTAATCCACATCTCAAAAAATTTAGATATTGAAAAGAAGTCTAGTCTAGGGTGTAGGTGCCCTAGAATAAATAATTCAAGCTCAATTTTATAGTACATGTTCTTCTTTATGTATCAGTCTCAGATTTGAAGTCATTCTATTAATTTCCATTTTTTATCTCTATGATAATTATATTTTCAGATCTAGGGTTACATGTCAAACAGGGTTGTCAAAATCACACATCAAATTTATCATCCTCAAACTCAAAAACAAACATAAAAATTAGGGGATTGACTTTCCATTATGGTAGTAAGATAATCATTCAAACCCTAGTAAATTTATGTTTAATGTTGAGTCAACCAAAAAGGAAATAATCTTAGTTATCCTAGTGGAATTTGTGATCACTTTTCCTACTCAAAATTTTGGTGAACTCAACATATATTGCGCTTGCAATTTTTTTATTTTCACAACATAAAATTCTAACATTTATTTACAAATGCCTTAAGGATCTTGTTGATATTTTACACTTATTTCATTTTCAAAACTATGCATTTGCATTTTTTTATACATTGTACATCAAAAGGAAAATTTACAAGTAATTTAATTTAAATTGCATAATTTTAGGTATAATTGTTCATTGTTAGGGCTTAGATTTGAGTTATTTTCATTGGAAAATTCAATTGCAATATTTTTTTTCATTATGTATGTATATTTAAGTTAAAATTTTGAAAAAGTGAAAAAATTACATATTACTTGCATTTCAAAACATCAAAAACATTTCTTTCTTTTTTTTTTTTTGGAAAAATCATTCAATTATAATATTCAATTTCTAAAAATTATCATTTGAACATACTCAATTTTCCTACACATATCCAAAAATTGCATGTATAAATGTACTTCATATAAGAAAATTGGGTTTTGGTGCATTTCCAGAACTTTGTTCACTTCCAGACTTGAACCTCTAAAGTGCAGGACCCTCAGACACTATAGGTGCTTTCTAGATTTTAATTTTCTAAAAATACCTGTTTGGTCTAGGACGTATTGTGCCCATATCTATTTAGTTTGGGATAAATTTTCATGTGTGAAACCCTATCTATGGTCTCTATTACTTGATCTATTTCCTATTTCTAGTAGTTTGTCTTAAAACTTTCATATTTTTTCTATGCATTACCAATTTTCCTTGATTCACCTAATTCATTGCACCCCCTAAGAAAGGGGAAATAACAAGATGTTTTCTTTTCAAAAAAAATATTTTTATATAGAAAAATATTCCTTGCCTAAAAAAAATGGGTTGCTACCCCATACCCCATTCTATTCTATCAAAAGGGATATATGTTAGCCTTCGATCAACCAATAGTTTTTCTACCTATGAGAACATTGTGATGGAATAAAATAAACTCATTGATATACATTTATTAACATCACATTACCTAATCTTCATTCTTCTCCACACATCTTCTCTATGTGTGAGGGTACTTTAATGAAAGAGGATGCAATCATTGGAAAACTTGATATTCATGTTTGTTATTCTCCCAATATCTCTCCTACTTGTGAGAGTATCTTGGTGCAAGAGGATCCAAGCATTGATAATAATGAGAATCATGTTTATTTCCCTCCCAATACATCTTCTAATTGTGAAGATATTATGGCACACGAGGATGAAATCATTAATACATTTTCAAATGATAGTATGGTGGCTTGCATGAATGAAGGTTCATGCTTGACATTAGGTCCTCCATTGATAGAAAATTACTAACAAGCTGAAATTATACACCCACGTTTGATTATTTGACCTCCTAAAATTCCTGTAATTATTAGGCCTCCTAAACCACCTCTCATTAGGACCTCGCAAACCTCATGGAAATATCCTAAAATTTACAAAATAACTCACTAGAAATCATGTGCAATAAGATATATTGAAACAACCAAGTTACCATATAGTTGCTCACACATATATAGCAATAGAATTAATAAGCAAAAAATACAAACAACAACCATTCCATTACCTCAACCATATCTCCCACCCCCACCTAGTCTTCTTCAACATAGTGGTTAAGAATGTGATCTTGTTGAGAAACTTTATAATAATCTAGCCAAGATCTCTCTTTGGGATTTGATTAAAAAATTACCTACATACCATAGGATGTGCCAAGAGAATTTTAAGAACATTGATAACTCACATTTTGTTAAACCAAACTATGTAGCATCCCTTTTTTATTGTATGCAAGAAACAAATTTGGATATTACATTTCCTCAGCATGAATTACCCTCACTTGATAACCAAAAAAAATGTGAGGCTCTAATGATAATGGTTAGAATTAATAAAATTTGGGTCATGCGTACTCTTATTGATAATGGATCAAGTCTTAATTTTTACAACATGGATCTTCTAGATAAGCTTGGTGTGCATAAGTGTCTTATAAAACCTACTGGTCCTGCTATTCATGGCTTTGATAATTATGTTAGTAGGAAAGCATTGGGGTCAATCACACTACCCATTAAGGTAGGTTCTGTGGTTTTTCTCACCCCTATCCATATCATGTCGGGACCACTTTCATATAATCTTCTCTTGGGTAGACTATGGATTCATGGTCTCACCCACTCTCCAACATGAGATAAAATAAAAATATAATAAGATATACATAGTAAAATTAGATGAAAAACCTTGATAATTTACTAATCAAATCCAAACATAACACTTCCAACTCTCATAATACATTGACTCCATATTTAAAACTTGAGTCATTACCTTCCAATAATAATGATAGTATGAATGTGTTCTTGGGTGATGATTGGGGGTTGTTAGATTTTACACTTTGTTTCAATGTAGAGACTAAAATATTGCCATCAAATTCCAAAGAGTAAAATAAAAATAATGATCATGATATTGCTTTCTCTTCAAACACATGTTTTAGTGACAATTAAGGTTCATTATATTTTACACCCTCCATTGTGGGATACTATAAAATATCACAATCTAAACCTAAAGAGTCTTATATTTTTTGTGTAAAAGGTCAAAGGCCTAAATTTTTTTTTTTTATTAATCTTAAAACAAAAATTCATGATTCAAAATTGATTGCATTCATGGCTCATAAAGGATAAAAACAAAGAAACACCTATAAGTTACCCCTCTTGCAGCCCAACATACACTCTAAGGTGACTGCACTAAATTCATGGTGCTAAACATTGTCTTTAGGAATATAAACCCAAACACCAAAATGATCATAAGTAGTTACACAAACTTGGTAAAAGTTAAAATTCCTTCTCTGACAAAACATTATATATTTATGTAAAAAAATAATAGAGTTCAAAACTTGCAAAGAAAACTAGACTATACATAACGGATTTCTTGAATATAATTGATAAAATTTCTAGCCCATTCAAAGTCTTAGATTGACTCCACATGCAATATTTTCCTCATGAAAGCTACTATCACCTCCACCTCAACGCCTCACCTTTGATGTCCAAAATGAAGGGGAAGAAGGTTACTTGCTCACCTAGCACTAGAAGATGCTCCAAGTCATGGGGCCTAGGAATACCTAAGCCAAAGGAGGGAGCATCCATCACCACTTCCAACATCCCTAAAATTGTGGGTATAAAAAGTTTGTGTGCAATTTCTACCACCTCCACTTTCAAAGTGTGGATATCTAGTAGTGTCTCGATGAAATGTGAGGATATGTCTCAGTCAATCCTATACCACTTTTCTGACACTAGAAATTGTTGACCAATGATGAGTGTAACCACTCCAATTAACATGAAATTTGATTTCAATATGGATCACTTTAACCAGATCTCTGTGATTATGTCTTGAAAGGCCATTTATCTATGAGTACTCACAAGGTTGATGGGAGTATCCATATCTCATCTCAGGAATGTAGGAATCCCTTGAAGAAAATATGCACACTATGAATTTTTAGGTCAAAGCTAAGGCCGAGTTTCTCAATTCCATATTTTGAATACAAGAACCTCCAGAGATTTTATCCTTGCACATTTTTCTAAGGAAACTAAGGGTATTGTCGTGGAGTTGTCCAAATTGCTTCTCCATGAAAACTAACTAGTTTCTTTGACAATGTTCTTATGAATCCTTCTTGGTATTCTAAGTACTAATAAGACCTAATTTGGAATGGTACAAACACCGATCTAATCACAGTGAATATCCCTACTAGAGATAACCATCTACCCTTCTAGGATGCTACTCTTATTTGTATAGTCAAAGATCTTTTTCCAAAATGAGGTATTTTGAACCCCTATAAAGAAAGGAGCACCCAGATAGGTGCAAGGAATTATTTTTTCTAAATTCTAAGATAGAGAAGATGTGGCCCATACCTGAAGTGCTAGTTGAAATGAAGAAAAAAGTGTTCCACCTTTTAGGAGGTGGAACACAAACTAGGGTTTAGGGACCTAGACCAATTTTCTTCAAGTTTCACTTAAAGAAACCCTAGACATCTCAATCCTAAGATAGAATGGGGGAAAGAGTTCTACAATAAGGGGCCTTGGGGTGTGATTAAAGGTACAAAGGGGGTTCACCACTAAGAAAAGGCTTGGAAAGAAAAGAAATGAATGTAACATGCAAAACCTAGCTAGATGACCTAGAAAATGAAACTAAAATACAGAATGAAAAACTAAGAATGAGCAGAAGGGTACCTAGAAGAAAGATGTGATCAAAACAAGCTCTAAAACCATGAAATCCTAATCTTTAACACTCATTAGGACTCATATGCTAGTCTAGGAAATTTAGTCTTAGCTAGGGTTTCTATGCCAAAATTAGAATCTGTAAGTAATTAATTTGAATCTCTTGAAATATGGAAAAAGGAAATACTGGGACTCATATGCCACAAGTGGTGATTTAGTCTCAATATTAGAGTTTTTTTGAAATTATAGTATTCTCTAATTATTTCTTATAGCTTCCTTCGTACCAAACCTTCGAGTCAAAAAAATAGATTTGCAATGTATAGGTGACTTTTTGTGATCTTACAAGTAAGGAGACATCTCTAGGACAACAACTTTGTTTAATCTTGTAACTTAATTTTCAAAGATCCTTCAAGCTCCAAGACACCTAGATATAAAATCACACATGTAGAGAGAGATAGAAAAAAAATTTGATTGTTAGGAAATAAGAGTTTTCTTTGGTCAAACCCCATTTATCTAATTAAACCTTATGATGAAACAATGAAACAATGAAACATGAAACATGAACAATGATTACCTTGAATGATGTCTTGAAATGTAAATCTACAATCTAACATGAAGTGGCCATGAATAATGTAGATATTGATCTTGAATTAGATATGAAATAATGCTTAATCTTGGATCTTGAATGCTACATAACAACACTAGATCAACAAAATACTTGATGCGTTATGATCTTTACATGATGATGTATCCTTAATTGTTGTAACAAATGATGAAGAAATCTTCCCTCAAATGCTTTAGAAATGCTCTTGAATTCCTTTGAATATTCTTGCATGAAGTATTAGAATGCTTGACTCTTGATGGCTAGATTGATATCATGAATGCTTAGGTGAAATAATTATTTGAAAACTTGTTTATATAGGCATTCCATCTAACTTATTGTTTATTAGATCCCAAATGCTGACATTCATGAAATTTGAATTCAAAACCCTAAAAAGGGGAAAAATGGGACTCGTACACCCAAGGTGGTGTATAGGTCTCATATGGGTGGAACTCATATGCCCAAGGTGGCATATGGGTCCCACTAGGCCTTTTTGGGAAGAGGAAATGTTGGAGAGAAAAGATATTAAGTGTACTTGTTGATTATATCAGTATATCAATTGCAATAAGCCTCAGGATGCATGATAAAAGGTCTTAGGGGCCTATTAATGATGATATGAAGGTCATAAATGCAAGAGGGCCCAAAACTTAATATGAAGGTGTAAATAAATACAAATTACAATACTAAATTAAGGAAAAATTAGGTCTATTTCGTTGAAAAGTGCCCTAAACCTAATGTGAATTTCTAAAACACATTACAACACTAGATCAAGGAAACATTAGGTTCATTTTAATGTTAATCATTCCCAAATCAAGTGTGAAAATGTAAAGGATGACATTTTTCTACACTACATTTAGCCCCCACTTTTGTGAGAGGAGGAAATCTCTTCAAACTCACACTAAATTAGACATCCAAGAGGAGTCCAAGTGTCCTATTGTGGATGGTCTAGAATAAAAATATCAAAGGAGGTGGCCAATCCTCTAAGATCCTAAATCCTACATCTAACCAACATAAGCACAATGGGACACACATAAGGTGAATGATATACAACATTAAGTTACATGCACACATGCAATGTCAAAGATATTTAGACAAAAGAAAAAGTAGGAAAAGGTGGATCAAGCTTTGATTGTTTGTCCCACATGTTGTGGATTAGATCTAAGTTGTTTGCCAAAAAATGTACACTCACTTTAAGGCAACGAAACTTCAGGCTGCCCACTGGGTGAGAATCCAAAAAGGATGGCTTACAAATGGAACAAAATGTCCACTATGAAAACCAAATGCACACTCACAAGGGCTAGTGGAACCTCAAGCCATCCACTAGGTAAGCCCCTAGAGAGGTGAGACACATATGAACGTGGCTGGTATGTGCTCACACACACAAGCAAGTGGCTATGGGAAAGTCATGCCTAAGTTCAGCTCCCATACATACAACCATACAAAAGATATACCTCCTAATAACTTTGATAAGGTGCCACACAACATGAACAATAGGAATTCATGAGGCAATAAGAACTTCTCATGCTTAACACTCAAGAACAAACAAGATGGCTCTATAGGCAAGAAAATTGTATTATGGAAGGTGGCCATCTCACCAATATAGTAAATGAAAAGGTAGTGTAAGGTACATTCAAAAGGATTTTGCTTAGTTCATGTAAGATCTCTTCTTAGGGAACATAGTGCCTAATATCTCCAAGAGAGGAAAATTCAAAGAAATATCATGCTCTAGGAGGAGATCACACCCAATGTCACTGCAAAGCGAAAGACACAGCACATGAAGAAACATAATCACATAGTGAAACATGAGTTTCAATGTATGCCCCCACTTTAAAGTGATTGATAACACCATTGTTGTGAGCAATTGATTTAAAGTAGAAGACATGAGAGGTTAATCAGAAATCCCTATGCCAAGTCATATGTTCCTAAATGAAACTACTCCATGAAAAGGGCTAGCCTCCAAAACTTAGTACGTCACACACAAGACAACTTAAGGCATGTCATCCACATTCTAAGCTTGCTCCTATATATACATGGAAGGTGGTCAAGTAGCCAAAAGAGACAATGAGAAGTTCCATAGGAGGACAAGGATACCTAACCAATTTCCCTCACTTAGTGCAAGACAAGGATGAGCCAAAATAATATGAAAATAAGTATCAGTTAGAGGAACTAGGTGCTTCAATGAAAGGAAGAGTGCCACATTCCTTAAGTTGTTGAATTTTATTACCCAAATCCTTACACTCATTAGTAAAATGACCATGAATTCTATGATTTGCACAAAATAAACTCTTGTAGTAAAACTTATTTCATGTTCTTTGAGGGAGTGAAATCAAATGATCTTGGAGGAGTCTCGAAAAGATACCCTCTTGATCAATAGTAGAGGATGTTCCTTTATTTTGTGACAAAGATAATTCTTGCTTAGTATAGGGTGTCATACTTACATAAGACTCTTTAGATTGCAATATTTTGTTCTCTCCTTGAAAGGAGGATGTAAAATCTAATGAATTCCAATCATTAGTGCTTTGTGTGATGACATTGATATTGAGTGAAGATTTATTTGTTTCTTTCATTTCTTTCAAAGGAGAAAAACCAAGACCACTAGTGTCTATCAGTTCAGGATGCACTAATGATAAATTTGTCTTAGAAGAATCTTTCTAATAGTGTTGACATTGAGTGAAGGCTTGTTTGTTTCTTTCACAGGACAATAACCAAGATCGCTAGTCTTTACTTACGTGTTAGGCTCTATATGGACACAAATACCTTTTTCTCTAGCACCACATCCTTTTCCACTATATCCAAGATGTTTCATGAGTGCATAACCTTTTCCTTAAATTTTTTTCATTTATTTTGGATTCGATGGTTGTTCATTGTCAAGTTCATCAAAGTTTGTTGTGTAATTTTTTTCTTCTTCTAAAGTGTTTGAGATGGATGCTTTTGAAGGGTCTTCTAAATTTTTTTTTGATATTACCACTTTTTTATTTTGCCTTTTCAGATTCTTTTTTTATGATCTTGTATTCACCCATGAATGATGAGAAATCTAATGAACCCCAATTGTCTTCTAATAGCTTTGTGGCTTCATCAATATGCTTTTATTTGTCTTTATGTTGCATGAGTTCTACTTGTGTAGATGGTGTTAATGTTTCCAAAGGATTCTCCTTACCTTTCTCAATATTCAAACAACTGTTTGGTTGAGGATCAGCTTTGATTATACCCACTTTCTTAGTATAGAAGTAATTCATTATATGATGAATATTTTAAGGCACTCCATTTATTGCATGGATCCATGGCTACCTAAAAGAAGGTTATATGAAAGATCAATAGGTATAACATGGATAGGAGTTTGTAATGTAACTTTTTAAACTGTAATATAGGTAATGTGATCACACCAAGTGATCATTTTCCCATATTATCAAACCCACTGATAGATAAAGGGATAGGTTGAGTTTTCTATTTATCCATTCCAAGTCTATCCAAAAGGGTGACACTACACACATTAAGGGTGAAGCCATTATCAACAAGGGTTATTTTCATCCCCCACCCATCATAGTCAGCTATTATCATGGCGTCATTTTTTTTTTGCACTTCTAGTAAGGGTAACAAATTTTAATGGAAAGTAATGTCTAATTTGACCAAAGTTATAGCTTGAATTTGGGTTTCTACTTCATTTCATTGAACATTAGGGGAGGGAGTAACTTCTTGTAAGGCACTTTGAATCATGTTATGTGTAGTGTAGGAAAAGGCATACCCTTGTATATTCACACATTTTTGGGCCTGCCTTGCTTTATTTATCCCTATTTATGTCTTAATTGGTCATATTTTTCATCCACAAGCCTAATAAATTACATCCTTTTCTAGCTAATCCCGACATACTTCAAAGGGTAAATGACATTTTAATGATTCTGTCTATGTGTCCCTAATTTTTGGGTCAGGACTAAGATGCCACCCAAGGAATATTTGTCCCCCAAAGGTCTTGGGACCCTAATTTCAAATGTGCCTTAAAGTGGTCCCTTTTTGGATTTTGTGCCTCAAGAATTGAGCCTTGGGACTAAGACGCTACCTAGGCCATCTTAGTCCTCCTAGAATTATTTTCGGGGTCCAATTTCAAATTTGGCCATGATTTAGCCTCCTTTAATTAATGACTTCACATGTCAGCTTGTTGTGGTGTAATTTCAGGATATTAAGCATGAATAAGTATAAATACATATTTCCCCCACCCATTTTTCATAACAAGCAACCTAAGTATCCAAGCATTCAAGAGTATTTCATCAAGCATTTGAAGCCATCATCAAGATTCAAGCATCATGTCAAGGGTTTAGTCAATCCATTCACGTTGTTGAGCCAAGATTATGGATGTAGCATTGAAGATCTATTCACATCATATCTAAGGATCCAAGATCTACATTCTTCATAGTCACTACATGGTAGATTGTAGATTTGCTTTACAAGACATCATACAAGGTGATATCATATACATATTTCATGTTTTATGCTTCATTTCATTTCATCATTTGGTTTAATTACCTATAAGGGGTTTTACCAAGGAAAACCCCAATTTACTAACAATTAACAAGTTTTTCCCTCTCTTATGTGTTTGTATTTGCACATCTAGGTTGAAGAATTGAAGATCCTTTAAAGTGAAAAGTTGTCAAAGTTGCATTGCCAAAGTTGTCATCCTCATGAAAACTCACCTACAAGTCAGATCTAGAAGTTTTAGAACCTCAGATCTGAGAAGAAGAAAGTGCAGACATCAACCCTCAGAACCAAATTCAGAGACTTTAGAAATTCAGAATAGGACTAATATACCACTTTGGGAATCTTAGTCCTCCATAGGGTATTTTTCAGAGATTCTTCGAGATTTTTTTTATAGCATCAGAAGACTTTTTATTTTCCCTAAAAAAAAGCAACAGGACTAATATGCCATCCTAGGTGTCTTAGTCCTCCACAACACTTTTTGACAACTTCTTTGCATTTCTAGAATCCTCACAACATCTCCAAACTTCCCATGTGCACATACCCTAACTTGGTGTAGTTTAATTTCATCATTTGCACTCATTATTCATTTTATATTACTTGATTTTGTGAGTTGAATATTCATTTGTCTTCATTTAGCTTGCATTTTGTATATCACATTATGTTTTCCAACATTTTATTTTCCAAGCATTTACTTGGTGGTGAACCCTTTAGAACTAAAGAATCCCTTCCTAGGACCGACTAATTGTGAATTGGCTCACCTTGTGAGGTTGTTAGTCAATCCAATTAGGAATCTTAGGACATTAGTGAATGGTTGAGTGGAAAAGTGTGTTATCTTTAGGTATCCATTTTTCTATTCATCATTTTAGTGAACCCGATTGTTTTAAGCATTCATTTCTGATTTGGAGTCCACTAAAGTCCTTAGATTTGGATTGCATTAATTCTTGCATTGCATCTTGCATTAGTGAAAGTACATCTAGGGTTTCTTCCATTAGTGAAATTGAATTTAGGGTTTCCTATATTTTCATTAGTGAAAGTGCATATGGGTGGCATATTTACTTTATTGCATCATTTCATTTCATTGAAAAACTAAAAAAGTGCATTTTCCATCATCCTAATTGCATCCAAAATTGAAAATTTTGCATTCACTTTTGCATCCAATTGCTTTTTACTAGTTACTTTTTCTAGCCTTCATTTGCACAAATTCTTGTTTCCAAACATCAGGTCCCTGGGTAGGAACTTGGGAACATTATTATCAACTCAAAATTTGTTGTTTTTTCTATAAAAACCTCCCCTGGGACAAAAATTCCTATTGGCATCTTAGTCCCTCTATGGTTTTCTAGTGCAGTACCCTATCTGAGTGATTTTCTATGTGTTTCAGTGTTTGAAACCATGAAACTCCCTCACATCTTAGTCCCTGTGGAATTTCAAATTGCAATTTTAAGGATCTAAATCAACATTTATGTGCTTCTGTTTGCTAGAATTGGTTATATGGTTCAATGGATTGACTTTATGTTTCATGCATTTTACTAAATCTAGCTTAAAGTGCTTCATTTCATGCATTGCTTAATTCCATTTTTGCATTCACAATATTTCATTTTCAGATCATTGCATAAACTAATTAGTACATTACCTTGGTTGAAATCTGAAAATTGCATTGCATTGCATAGATTATTATTTCAAAATCTTATTTTTGGTCTTTTCCAAGTTTGTAAAGAAAAAATTAGTCAATAAGCATGTTATTCATTCATTCAATTCATTCCCTAGTTATGAGAGTCTCTTAGTTCAAGAGAGTGAAAATATTAGTCTGTTTGCCTTAAACTTACCCCCCCTCCTATCTCCCCTATTTTTGAGGATGATGTGATAGAAGAGAATACAAACATAGATAATCATGATGATCATAATTATTGTTCTCCCGATACCTCTCCTTTTAGTGATGAAGGTATCTTGGTGAAAGAAGATACAATCATTGAGAATCATGAAGATCTTGCTTTTCCTTCTCCTCATCCCCTTTGGGAAGCTATTATAGGACAAGAGAATGAGATCATAGACACATTTCTAAATATTACTTTACCCAATCTCCATTCCCCCTTTTCTTTTGAGAATAATTTAGTGGAAGAGAATGAGATTGTAAATGATGAGAATGATAGATTGGTGCTAGATGATACAATCTTTAAGGTCTATAACAACCCTCTTTATGATCCTTCTCCTACTTATCCTATTTTTGAAGATATTAGGGAACAAAAGAATAAAATCATAAGTGATCATGAAAATCATACTTCTAAAGAAGATATTTTGATCGATGAAAGTCATGAGAATCTTAGTTTTCCCCCTTCGCCTAGGGAAACCATTATTGAGAAAGAAAATTAAACCATTGATAACTCCCTTACATGCAATGAAATCATTTTAGAAGAACCAACCCTTTAATTTCAAGAACATTTGGTTTGTAGTTCTCCTAAACAATCTCCTACTACGGAAGATGTAACAATGGAAGAAAATGAGAAAATTGACAATAGTAATTCCTTAGATGAAGATGATGAAGTAACATTAGACTCATCTTCACTAAGTGATCATGAAAATGAGGATAAGTCTTCTAAGGTTATGCACATTAGATACCCCTTGGAGTACTCTCCCAAGCCTAAACTTATCCTTTATCCACCCTCTCAAAAACTACAAGTTTAAAACAAACTAGTCCTTATCCTCAAACCACCTAAGAACAATGTTTTACAACAACCAAGTTACAATACCAATGCTCATACATACAACACTAGGAACAATCCACAACCAAGACAAACATCTTCAACATCCCTCCCATTGCCTAATCCTATCTTGCATAGTGCCCCTTGCTTGCCTTCACAAAGTGGAAAGGAGTATGATCTTGTTGAATAACTTAAGAATACTCTTGTAAATATATCCCTATGGGACTTAATTCATAATTCACCTAATTATCAAATGATTCTTCAAAAAACCTTACAAGTTGTGGTTCCCTCTAGTGCAAACCCAAATGACATAGCAGCCATGATTCAAGGAATAAACACTGACATTGTTTTCCACCAAAGTGAACTCCCTACTTTGGAAGTGCAAAAAAAGTGTGATTCTTTCATGATAATATCTCAACACAATACAAAAGGGATAAAAAAAACCCTTGTGGAAAATGGATCAGCCTTAAATGTGTGAAGTGTGAACCTTTTGGATAAGCTTGGTGTTGATAAATCCAAAATCCAACCTACCTCTTTATCTATTAATGACTTTGATAATGTGAGAAAATGACCACTTGGAGTGATCACATTACCTATTAAACTTGAAAAAGTTACATTAAAAACCTTGATCCATGTTATTTCTGATGCCTACCCTTCATCATATCATGAAATATGTCTACAACAACAAATTTTATACAATCAAAGTCGATCTTGAACCATATAGTTGTTTGAACATTGAGAAAGATAGAGAGAATCATTTGAAAACATTAACACAAAAAGAAAAAGTTAAACACATTGATCAAATCATGAAGTTATTGGAAGATGATTGGGGTTCCTTAGACTTCGAACATAAATTCATGGGGGAATACAAGATCATAAAAAAAGATTCAGACAAGGGAAAATAAAGAGAAGTATTGTCAACACAAAACTTAGAAGACCCTTCAAAAGCATCTAACTCAACCACTTTAGAAGAAAAATAAAATTACACAACAAACTTCAAAGAAAATAACTATCAACAACTACCAAATATACATGATATGAAGAAGTGTTATGGAAAAGGTTATGAAATTATGAAACAACTCAGATATAATGGAAAAGGATATGGTGCTAGAGAACAAGGTATTTGTGTACCTATAGAGCTCACATGCAAGAAAAGACTAGTGGTCTTGGTTATTGCCAATCAAAATTCACAAACAAGCCTTCACTTAATATCAACACTATCACAAAACATCCTTCTAACTAAGTTTAATAGTGGTGCATCTTGAATTGATAGACACTAATGGTCTTGATTATTCTCATTTGCAAGAAACAAAGAAATCCTCGCTTAATGTAAATTTCATCGCAAAAAATACTAATGATTCAAATTCATTAGATTTTACCTCCTCCTGTAAAGGAGAAAACAAAATATCACAATCTAAAGAGTCTTGTGTAGGTATGACACCTTGTGCTAAGAAAGAGATATCTTTCTCGCAAAATAAAGGAAAATCCTCTACCATTGATCAAGAAAGTATCTTTTTGAGACTCCTCCAAGATTGTTTGATATCCCTCCCTTCAAAAACACAAAATAAATTGTACTACAATTAATTTTTTTCATATCATTGATTTCATGTTCATACTACTAATGAATGCAAGGCTTTACGTAACAAAATCTAACATCTCAAGGAATATGGTGCTCTTCCTTAAGTTGAAGTCCTAATTCCTCTAATTGATACTCTTTTTCATCTTTTTCAGCTCACCCTTGTGCTGCACTAAGTGGGCACAAAGGGGTTGGTTAGCCTTGTCCTTGTATGTCACCTGTTGTTTCATCTTTTGGCTAGTTGACCACCTTCCATGAACATATAAGAGCAAGATCAAGATGTGGAAAACATGCCTTAAGCTGACTCGCATGTGACATACTTCCCTTTTGCATGACATAGCTTATTAGAAACACATGACTTGGCATAGGGATTTTGGAATAAGCTCTCATGTCCTCTTTATTGTTAGCATTTATTATTTGCTACTTTAAAGTAATTGCTCACAACATGGTGTTAGCAATTTCTCTAAAGTGGGGGCATACATTGGTATTATTTTGGATTGATTTCATTTGCATTTGCTTTCATGTTCCTTGTGTGATTTTATTTCTTCTTGTGAATGCGTCCTTTTCTTAGTAGTGTCATTGAGCTTGGTTTCCTTCGAGAGTGTGATATTTCTTCAACTTGTCCTCTCTTGGAAACATTAAGTACAATTTTCCCCAAGATGAGACCTTGCACGAACTAAGCAAAATCCATTTGAACATCTCTCTTTCTTGTTGTGTTGTGTTTTCCTTTTTGTACCTTATTAAAGTCATGGAGATATGGCTTTGATATGGTACCTTGGGGTTCACCTAGTGAACACCTAGCTTCACTAGCCCTTTTTAGTGTGCATTTTCTTTTTTCATTATCATAGTAATGGGGTTATGAAATTGATATGGACTTCCTAGGGCTCACCTAGTGGACAACTAGCTCCCAGTAGCCCTTGTGAGTGTGTTTTTTTTTTGTATAGTGGATAGCGCATTCCACTTGTAAACCTCTGTTTAGACAAATAGGATAGACCTGGTCCACAACACGTAGGATGACCAGTTGAAGCTTCATCCAAAAGACTTCTTTCTCTTTTTGTTTTTCCTTTTTCTTTCATGTTGTATGTTTTCGATCTGGTTATGGATTCATATATCATCTGCATGTGTGTTCCTTTGTGCCTATGTTGGTTTTCCATAGGATCTTGATTCTAGGGGCTTGGCCACCCTCTTTATTATTGTCTTCCTATCTTACTAACATTTGTACATTTGAACCCCTCTTGATTGCGTGGTTGGCTACTTTAGTGTGAGTTTCAAGTGAGTTCCTCCTCTCACTAAAGTGGGGGCTAAATGTAGTGTAGGAAAATGCATACACTTTCATTTTCACACTTCTATGGGCCCGCCTTGCTTTATGTATCCCTATTTATGTCATTTTTTCCTATTTTGCATCCACAACCCTAATAAATTACATCCTTTTCTAGCTAATCCTGACATACTTCAAAGGGTAAATGACATTTTAATTATTTTGGCCGTGTCCCTAATTTTTGGGTCGGGGCTAAAATGCCACCTAGGGCATCTTTGTCCCCCAAAGGTCTTGGGACCCTGATTTCAAATGTGCCTTAAAATGGTGCATTTTTGGAGTTTGTGCCTGAGAAATGAGCCTTGGGACTAACATGCCACCTAGGGTATCTTACTCCTCCTAGGCTTATTTTTGGGGTCCAGTTTCAAATTGGGTGAGATTCAACCTCCTTTAATTAATGACTTCACATGTCGGCTTGTTGTGGAGTAATTTCAAGATATTAAGCATGAATAAGTATAAATACAAGGTTCATCCACCCATTTTTCATAACAAGCAATCTAAGTATCCAAGCATTCAAGTATTCAAGAATTCAAGAGCATCTTATCAAGCATTTAAAGCCATCATCAAGATTCAAGCATCATGTCAATGGTTTAGTTCATCCATTCATGTTGTTGAGCGAAGATTGTGGATGTAGCATTCAATATCTATTCACATCATATCCAAGGATCCAAGATCTACATTCTTCATGCCCACTACATGGTAGATTGTAAATTTTCTTTACAAGACATCATACATGGTGATATCATTTACATATTTCATGTTTTATGCTTCATTTCATTCATTTCATTTCATCATTTGGTTTAATTATCTACAAGGGGTTTGACCAAGGAAAACCCCTATTTACTAACAATCAACAAGTTTTTCCCTCTCTTATGTGTTTGTATTTGGAGATCTCGGTTGAAGACTTGAAGATCCTTTAAAGTGCAAAGTTTTCAAAGTTGTAAAGTTGCATTGCCAAAGTTGTCATCTTCACGAAAACTCACCTACAAGTCAGATTTGGAAGTTTCAGGACCTTAGGTATGAGAAGAAGCAAGTTTAGACATCAACCCTCAGAACCACATTCATAGACTTCAGAAATTTAGAATGGGACTAATACGCCACTTTGGACGTCTTAGTCCTCCACAGGGTATTTTTCATAGATTCTTTGAGATTCTATTCCAACAGCTGAAGACTTCATATTTTCCCTGAAAAACAACAGTGGGACTAGTATGCCATTCTGGGAGTCTTAGTCCTCCATAAAACTTTTTAACAACTTCTTTGCATTTCTAGAATCCTCACATCTCCAAAATTCCCAAGTACACATACACTAACTTGGTATAGCTTAATTTCATCATTTGAACTCATTATTTGGCTTATATTACTTGATTTCATTTGTTGAATGTTCATTTTTTTCATTTAGCTTGCATTTTGTATATCACATTTTGTTTTCCAATATTTTATTTTCCAAGCATTTTCTTGGTGATGAACCCTTTAGAACTAAAGAATCCCTTCCTAGGACCCCCTAATTGTGAATTGGCTCACCTTGTGAGGTTGTTAGTCAATCCAATTAGGACTCTTAGGACATTAGTGAATGGTTGAGTGGAAAAGTGTGATATCTTTAGGTATCTATTTTTCTATTCATCATTATGATAATGAGGGGATGCTTGAATAAGGTCCCATAATGATATCTTAGTAGTAGTATTCTTTATTTGTTCAATAAGATCATACTCCTTTCCACTTTATGAAGGAAAATGGGGAGGACCTAGTAAGATAGGTTTAGGTGATTGGAGGGATGTTGAAGGTGTTTATCTTGGTTGTGGATTTTTTCTAGTGTTATATGTATGAGAAATGGTGTTATAATTCGATTGTTGTAACATATTATTATTAGGTGGGTAAAGGATAAGTTCAATTTTTTTTTGAGTTTGTGGTCATTGTGAGGGTGGGTAAAGAATTAGAGGATTTTTAGGATGTTCCATAGGGTATGTAGGAGGTCCATTAATCAAGGGGGGTCTAATGGACACTTGTGCATTCATAACCTGAACATTTTTTATTTGATTTCTTTCAAATTAAGGGAATTATAGTGTCATCTTTTCACCACCATCTAAGGGATCCAAATCACTATTTTTAATGTTGTCATTTTCTTGCACCATGATGTCCTCCCTAGGAGGAGAGTTTTTAGGAGAACTACTAACTAGATGTTCATGATATTAAAAGGTTCATTCTTCTAAAATGACTTCATTGCAAGTAAGGGAGTTATCAATTGTTGGATTGGCTTGTTTAATAATGCTTTCATTATGACTTTTATTGATTGGATTTTCTAACATAAAAGTATCTTCTTCACAACTAGGAGAGATACTAAGAGAATAATAAATGTGATTGCCATGATTGTCCATAATTTCATTCCTCTTTCCCATAATGTCAAGATTCTGAAATAGGATAGGTAGGGGAAGAAATATAAAGAGGCTTGTCATAGATCTTAAATAGTTGATCATCTAACACCAACATATCCTCATCATTATCACAAGAGGGGAAGATGTTGGGAGATGAATGTAGACTAGTTGAAGTGTTATGTAGGTAGGTTTCAATGGTCTCTAATTGTGTTATGTGATCGTTATGATTACCTATTGTTATATCCCCTTTTTTGTAATGTGTTACCTAATAGGAGAGGTAGGAGGAGAGAAACAATTAGGATTTTCAAAAATCTCATCAATTGGTTCCTCTAACACTAAAATATCTTATTCACAACTAGGAGAGATATTTGGAGAAGAACAAATATGATAGTTATGATCACCCAAGGTTTTATTCTCTTCCACTAGACTAATCTCACCCATAGAAGGGATACTAGGAGAGGAATCAAAAATGGACAAAAAGAGTGGGGAGAGGAATTCATATTCATATGCACATAACAAGAATTTCTTATAGTACCAAACAAGATCTAAAAATAGACATGAAGTATAATAACTATTGATCATAAAAGCTTGCTCCTCTTTGAATAGCCTTATGGGAAATTTAGTGAATGGGTGACCAAATTGTGCCTCGCTAAATGAACTATGATATATTTAGAGAAAGTTGACTCTTCTTTGTGTTTGGAGGGAAAGTAGGTAGAGAGAAATGCAAATAAAACATAGAGATGGAAATGTGCAAAAGATTTTACAACATTCTAAACTTTAACTATTTCTTATAATGATGAGATGGACACAAAATGCCACCAACCCTTCATTTTTGGGAAGAGAATGAGCAAAAAAGACTAGAGAAAGCACAGTGTAGTCTTTCAAATCTCCCTATGGGAAGTGTAGACACGTAAAATATACCGATTGACATTATGCATCTGATCTTGACTACTAACATTGTTTCATCCTGAATCATCCCTCAGTCTAACCATTTAATCAAATTCCCCTATTTGATTAAATTCATCAATATTCCTCTCTTAATTAAATAAATTAGTTATCTAATTAAGTCACCTCTTCTTGATAATTAAATTAATCATCTAATCTAATTATCCCTATTTAATTAAATAATCAATTTTATTTGATTAAATCTCTAAAGTCTATCTATTAAATTAAATAAATTAAAACCTTATTTAATTTAAGTCTAACATCATCTCTTTTAATTAAATAAATCAAAATCTTTATTTAATTAATCTCTTATCACATTCCTCTCATATTTGATTTAAATAAATCCTAAAATCTAAGTCAAATAAGTCACATCACCTAATCTCCTATTAAATTAATTAACCCTTGATTAATTTAATTCTAATTCATGTCCCATCCTCTAGCTTTTCCCACTTGCACATGAAAATAGATTTAATTGATTTATTAAATCCTCTATTTTCCTCAACAAGGCATCTTTTTGTAATATTCTCCATGTTTGAATTCAAAAATCCAAGTTGACATGTACATCCAACAAGGCATTTACTCCATCTTACATTTCCTTTTCCTTGAGCTAGGTGGCATTTAATGCATTTTCCCTTCCCTCTTGCAAGTCATTTCAACAAATTTCAAATTCAAAAATAGGCATTTATTGGCACAATCCTCAAAAATTGCACATCCTCCATCCACTCATGGGTTGACAAGTGGAATCTTGCCATTGGATGAATTTTAGTACCACATTGCTCAAATTTGGACATTCATCCATCTTGGCATTCTATAAATAAAGAGCTCATATCCTCATTTTATCATCCACAAATTATGCAAAGTTACCATGCTCAAATATCTATCAAATTTCATCCATCATTCTTCAATCTTAGCTAGGTTATGTAGGTTTTTAGCTTGGATCACTCTTCAACATCAACAAAGTGGATCAAATCTCTTCATCACATCAATCTTGCATCTTAGGAATTGGGAAAGGGACAATTTTCACATCAAATTGGCACCAATTCCCCCATGGGATCATAAGTTTACTAGTTCAATTAGAATTCAATCTTTAGTTTGTTATTTTCATTGTGTTCTTCATTTCTTTTTTTCTAATTTGAACTTGGTGAATGGATTCCATAGGGAATACTTGTTCTTGCTTGCAATCTCTAACTTAATGTGTTTGTTCTTATTGTTTTGCAGGTAGTAGGATTAGGGTTCACACAAGAAGTATCCATTAAGGTCCAATAAAAAATAAGAAACCCTAACAGGAATACTCAGATACTTACAAAATCCTTCCTCCTTTATATCATAATATGAAAAATGGCATATATTTTATAGAAAATGAAAGAGTACAGTAGACATGAAACAATTTATGGAAGATAGAATATAAAATAAAAGCTTAATAACATGTAAACTAATTATTTGGAACATCAACATAAGGCTTTAACAAAATGTTCTCAACATAATCAGAATATAAAAAAGAAACTTGATGAAGGCCATGAAATGCACAATCCCAAAGATTTCTCCCAAATAGATCAAATTCTTAAGATATATTAACTAAGAAAAGAGGTCAAACGTCAATCTGATGATAGTCTAAACAAATACAACATGCCAAAGAGAATAAACAATATTTTGTAGAATCTTCCTATTTCTGAAAAAATATATTTCAGTAAGAAAGTATCTATATTCTTCAAAAAAAATTCCAAAGAAAACTCCAAAAAAATTTCTTTACTGCTTCCAACCCTATTTATTGCCAGAAGAAGAGGAAACCACTACAAAAAATTGAGTAGAAGAAGAAACTACTAGGTGCCAAAATCTGATAGCTCGCAATCCGATCTTAGATCTTGATTAGATCATAGAAATATTCACTCATAAAGTTTCAACTACTTCATTAATGGTTTTAGATATTTTGTGAAGATATACTCTTAGAAGACAATCAAATTTTAGGACAACCAAGAAAAATTTGATCGATCAGCTATGAAGATTGATGATGGTGACTCAAAGGTTCCACCCTGAAAGTAATATCTCTACCATGCTCCTCAATGAAATATTCCCAAAAAGATATTTCCCCGGAAGATATAGACTACCCGACAAAAATAGATGATGTGTCAAGTGAGTGGGTGTTTTTGTATTTTTTCAGAATAGTTTTGAAGAAAATCCCCACCAAGATAATACGTGTCTTAGTTTAAGCCCAGAAGGAAAATGATATATAGAAAGTTGTACAACCACCATGTGGTGCATTGTGTTTCTTTAGTCTAAAGCAGTCTTTGGCCTTTGGGCATGGATCCATCCTGAAGCAGAAAGGAAGCAAGGGACAGAAACCAAAAATGTTCAAAGGAAAAAAATGCTTCACAATTTTGGCAACTCACAGGAGGCCTTCACTTGTGGAGGCATGAACCTAGATCTTAGGTAATTCTTGGAGTTTGAGGAAAGCCATATGTTGGGTCTCCCATTCTACATCAGTGGGCTAGATGAGGGTGTGTAAAATCTGGTATGCTTGATCCAAATCAAGGAAATCTTTAAATGAAACCCCTCTGCCTTAATGAAACAACTTCGATGTGGTAGTACAATTAGGAAAAGGGAATAATTTTCTTCTTGATCTCCTCAAAAATGGGTGATGGACTTAGACCCTGGAGTGTCGTAGAGGTCTATATTTTGAGCTTGATTGCTCCTATAGCCTTCTCGATTGTTAACATTGCTCCATCCATTTAGAAAATGGTGGGAAAATCATATTAGAGCAGAATTTTGAAATCATCCATGATCTTTTCGACCTTCTTATTCAACGTTGCTTGGAAAGCTTTCCATTTTGACATGATGTGATGGTAGACGAAGAATTCACGTGCTTTCCTCATGGTATCTCTTTGGTTAATAATTTTGGTGTCCCTCAAGGCTTCTTCAATTGCTTTACATAATTTTGAGATCAAGCTCCCTAATTCTTCAGCTCAAGGGGCTAATGTGTGGAGAATTTGGTCAGCCACTGGGCCAACCTTTGTGTTTAATTCTCGATCATCCCTTAGAAACTACAAGGATTTCTTCAGGGCTGCAACTATAACTATGATTCTCTCCCAATTAGTAGATATTAGTTTTTTTAGTATCGAGAGGATCCTAGATCCATATGCCATAGCTAATTCTTGCTAGAATTGGGACTTTCTTTCTTTCATGTTTTCTTCCAATTGACTCTTTTCTTGGAGATTATTTGTAAGATTAGAGCATAGCTTCCCAATCTCTTCATTGTGAGTCTACAAAATAGACTCAATACCTTAATTTTCTTATTTCGCCCTTTCTGACTTTACCTAGGCCTTCTAAAGATTGTCAAAGGCTTGAGATTAGAAGCTATACAATTCATTCAACATATTCTTCTTTTGCTCATCCATCTCCTGTAGCTCCCATTGTAACACATTGCATATGTTGTTCTTTCTAGCTGCTTCATCTTCTAGCTTCTTTTTCTTGTGTCGATGCACTAGATTGGTTTTATGTTCCACCGTGATCTCGTATTTAAACTTCTCTACCTCGGCGTGAATCTGATCCTTCTCACTTTGGGCCTCTTCAAGTAACTTGGTTGCTTCACCTTGCTGACCCTGTAACTGCCTTAGGTGGGCCATTTCCAAATCTTTGCCTTTGATTTATACTTGTAGCCTGTCCATTGTGGCTCTTACATTTGCAAACTTTTCCTTGTGCTTCTTCAATTTTTTTTCTATATTTTCATAGTCAGTTTAAACCACCTTCTGAGTTGCTTTGGCCATAATCACTTTGTCATAGGGGAGAGTCTTATTCAAATTGAGGCCTACTATTTTGATGTTGTAATCTTCAAATGACATTTCTCCCTCTAGCTTGGATATCAACGGCCTCATAGAAGCGATCAACAGAGCATTCCACTCTTCATCAAAATAGGCTTCAATCTTATGAGTTGTTAGTCTTACTACAGACTTTACTTGTAGTTTCTACTTTCTTACTTGTCGGGCTTGCTTTTTTGCTTCTGTATGACTCCAAAGACTCTGTACAGTGTCAATACTCTATGCAACAAGTGAAACACCTAGAGGGAGACTAAAATAGGTGATAGAAGGAGAGGATTTGGCTGTCTGAGGTTAAGGAGAGGCGAAGGGAAGAATTATCATGGAAAAAGGGGGGATTCCATGTGTGGAATAAGAAGGAGGAACACCCATCAGAATAAAAGGGGAATTGGGTTGAAAAAGAGGCATTTTCTTAGAGCTAGATGGGGATGGGAAAACTTGCAACATGGATGCATCATTGTTTTCAATGGGTGCCCTTGATAGGGAAATTAAGAGAGTTAATCACAGTGGATGCAAATGATGCTCATTTGGCGTGTAGGGTTTCTTCATGGGGTTCATTGTCAAATGTGGTCAAGGGTGTGTTCAGAATGAGGACATCCAAACCTATGGAAGAAGGATTATTTTTAGTAGATGAGGTGGGAGGAACAACTAAAGATATAGCAGAAGAAATAAGTGTGGGAATAAGTTTTACCCAGGCTAGTAGAGACAAATATCCTTGTGGAGTGGAATCCAACTCTTCTTTTCCTCTACTTGATGTGCCTAGTCTATCTAGGCCTTGGACTCGTCTCTTCTTCATAGGGATGAAATTGGTGGATCGAGATTCCTTGGTAGTTGATCCTGCTGAAGCTTGGGATCTTGCAGTTGTAGTATACCTCTTTGGGGACTATCAGTTCCTTTTTTCCCTTTGGAAGGGTGCTGGTGGAAGATGTGATATGTGAGACCTTTTGCATTGAACCCTTTCCTTTTCCTTTTCTTGCATTGAACTCCTATTTAGGATTACTATATCAATTTTGGCCTCAACATACATGACACTGAGGTTTTTGATTTCCTATTGGAACCTCCAAAAATATTCCTTCTTTCTTCTTGATCATCCCAGCTTCTTTAACTATGTGTTGAGAGATTGAACCATCTTGATGCTTTGTTGGAACTCTGCCACCTGAAAAATAGAAGTCAAGCCATGGTGTCTAGTCAAATGGTATAAAATTTAGGTTGATGTAGGCTTCCTCCCTCTCCTCAGTTTGGTTCATCCTTGACCCAAAGTACTCTTTCCTTTCAAGTTTTGTAGTTAGGAGATACCCTATTGGATTGTACCTCTAGGTGTTGTAAATAAGTACCAAACCTAGGCGAGCCAATTTTCTAGTTAGCACATCCTGCTCCTCCCTTTTCACAAGTTTTACTTGACTATTAGCAATATTAAGGTGGATTGGGTAAAGTTCCTTTTTATGTATCCCATTTCCATAGGACTTTTTAGCAATAGTTTCCTAACAAAAATGCCTCCAAAGTGAAGGTACTATCTATTACAAATTTACGGAGCCTAAAATGTTCCTCAATAAAACCATAAAATTTGATGGAGGAAAAATTGGCTCCCAGAAAATAATCAACCAGGGTTTGATGGATTTTCATCCATTCTAAGGCTTTAGGGGAAAATTGACCTAGATGATGCAGAGAAAAATTTAAGAGTACTAGTTGTAGGAAATAGTCAACAAATGAGTAGTAATCCTATGTCTTAGAAAGCACATGGGTCTAGAATGAAACTAGTCAGTATAACCCCTTTGCATCAAACTTAAAGAGTGACAAATACACTCTAAAAAATTCAGGGTTCTAATGTAAAATCAGATGTGCCAAAAAGGAAGAATACCTCAACCAAAAAGTAGTGCAATAATTTCTTAATTGATCCAACATTTTTTGACCACTACATCAATAAAATAAAAATACTTCTTGCTCTTCTCTATCCTGAGCATAAAAGCCAAGATTTCTTGGAATGCATAAACCTTTTCATCATCTTTAAAGCCGTAAATACAAGCCAACATTATGAAAACAACCTACACATCAAATTTTAACATTCTACATTCTAGAGGGAAGACAAGTTGATTGTCATCTGGTTTCTCGTTTATTTCATCCATATAAAATTTTAATTGTTTGTCTCTGGTTCTCAAGAAATCTTCCATTTTTCAGTGTTAAAATATTTCTCATCCTAATTTACTGGGATGTACATCATATCCTGGATGGCCACTATCCTAATTGTAATCCTCAACCTATTACCACTGATAACCCTTGTTTCTTTATCCAACCTCTTCATGCATGCATCCACCAGCTGTGGACATGGGTGTATGGCGGGAAACATGAATTGTGGAAAACCACAATACCAGAGTTATGTCGTAAATCCTTTGGTTGACCCATGGGAGATCATTCTATGTATTTCTCCTTCCCTAAGGTTTTTAGGGTTTACATGCAACTTTGGGTCAAAAATATTATCTACGAAATCCTTCACCATTTCCTGCTTAATGGGGTTGCCTTACTATAAGGCTTTAGTATGAGAAAACCTCCATTCTTTCAACACTAGGGCATTATCATATGAATCCTTTCCAAAGATGTTGGTGTACTTGCTCTATCAAACAAGACTCGAGCCTTTTGACCAAAAGATGATGCCTCCACCATTTTTGCATTGAAGGATTTGTAGATAGATTTTTCAGAGCAATAGTTGCTTGCAGTTTTCAATACTTAGCAAAAAATTTCTTTTTGGGTGCATTTAATTTTTTTGCATGTACATGAAATAAGGAGTTTCCATTACTTCTATCTTACTAAGTGTTCCTAACAATGTGATATGTGTGGAGTGGGATTTTTATCCCTCCAGAATTCCAAATCTGTTGTGAGAATGTAATTATTACATTCCCTCCGCCGCCCTTTTCACAAAAAATCCTTATGCGATAGGAAGAGTGCTTGAGTAATGGAAAGTGTGATTTGAGAATTTTAAAGGTACTTCAAAAAGATATTTACATTTAATTTTTCATATTTTAGACCTTTAATACATGTCTTTTCGCATGAGCAAGCAGGATGGTGTTGGTGATGGCAATGGACACATGGCAACAATCAATACAAGTGAGCATTTACTCCCAATTGCTGAATTAATTTCTCAAGGATTGGTTTTAGATCTTCCATATGATTCATCCCTCACCTCCTATCGCTTGGATATTTTTTCATTATCATCTGATGGGAAATAGATTTTTTGCTCATTGAGCTCACTAATGTACTTTTTCTATAAATAACAATACCAACTTAGCAAAAAACTCACTGAATTAACATTTGAGTTAGTAAGCTTCTCCCACTACTTTTTTTGTTCCATTAGCTTTAGCTTGCTTGCTACTATCATGTTTGGCCTAGGTACCCCAATTCGACTCCTAAGCCAAAAGCTGCAAAATTCCTTTGTGGGCTAAGTCAACAATGATAGAATTAAATTCCTGGTAAGGAATAATGACCATCTTATCATCATGGCGATCAAATGGGTGCTTGGGAAATATTATGTGAAGGAAGAAAACTAGTCATTGTGCAACTCCAATGTCATCTCCCAGTTCGTGGCTTCCCTACTGGATTTAGACATCTCCAAGCCTTGGATTATTAAACTATGCTATACTAAGTTTGATTCGGGATACTTAGACGGGTTTGGAAAGATCATGCAAGTAGCTATCCCTAGTGTCGGCATTTCAACCACCATGAACATCCACAGACACATCAACTTTGGGAAAGTGGTGATCTAGGTGCCCTTCCTCATGGAATTCCATACTATGGAATTGGATAGGCATTGTGTAATGTCTCAACATGTGACCTCCTTCCTACTGAGGGATTATAAAGTGGAGCACATTCCTGAGCTTGACTAGAAGTATCATTTTGATTTCTTGGTGTATAGCTAGGCTACCAAGGATTGATGTATGTGTCGTGTCATTCCTAGGTGTGTTGTGTTGTGCTATTAACCCCTCCTTCCCTATTGAAGAGAAAAAAAATGAAGAAGCAACTTTTTTGGTTGTCTGTGATGGATGAAGGCTTTAATTTCCACTATCATTACTCTATGGCCTCCTTTTGCTGCTTTTCATAATGTATCTCTTTTTGGGTTTGCACGAGAAGGCTTCAAACTTCTCTTGGAGTCTCAGGCTCGATATGCATATCATATTGTAGATATTTTCAATTAATTCAAGAATATAATACTTTTTTCTATTCTCATGTCTATTCTCATGGCTTATTCACAAAAATGTCATATTTCAAATAAAATTTACACATAGTACATAATTTTAAAATTTAAAAGAACTTGTGTACTTTAATGGAACAATTTCAGATGAATACCATTTACTAGTATATCCAAAAAAATTCCATCCATATCCTCTAGTTCATACATATTTTTTTCCTTGCATGCATGGATTTGGAAAGGGCCCCTCCATAGTGAGTCAAATTTTGCATGCTACCCTGGTTTTGTAGTGCTTTCATCATACTTTAGCACAAGGGTTCCCTCTTTAAACTCTAGGCTGGAGGTCTTTCTATCAAACCATCGCTTGACTATCTTTTGGTGCTCAATCATGGCATCATACATGTTTTCTATTTTTCCTTTGAGTCTTAGAACTTTAGCCAATCTCACTTCCATTCTGCTACTTTCCTCGACCTCCAAGGCTTTCAACAGTTGTAATGCTAGAATTTCTATGGAAATGGGTAGAAACACCTCCTTTCCATACACTAGTTCATAAGAGGAGGCCTTCAAGATCTACTTAGGTGTAATTTTTTTGGCCCATAAAATAACTCACAGATGCTTGTGCCATTCCTTTTGATGTTTAGATGTAATGTGCTTTATTAACCTGATCAAATTTTTATTGGCCAACTCTACTAACCCATTTCCTTGCGGGTAGTAATTGGATGAATTCTTGAGGTAGACCCCATGCTTGAGAGTGAAGTATAACATCCCAAAACATACAAAGGCTCATGCGTTATCAGATATGATTGTCTTAGGTGAACTGAACCTTGCCACTAGCTCATTAAGAAAATTAACAATTTCTATTTCTATAGCATTCTTTATAGAAACGACCTTTGTCCATCTTGTCAAACAATAATTTGATGTAAGTATCCACTTATGAGCTATGCTAGAGATGGGATTAATCATCGTAACAAAATCAAAACCCAATTGTGCAAAGGGTTCCTTAGTCATGATTAGGCTCGGTGGCATGGTGGAGTTCTTCCACTTTCCAATGAAATATTGTCACTGAATACACTTTCGCAGTAAATGATGTGCTTTAGAGAACATGGAAGGCCAACTTAATATCCTGCTTGCATTATCTTTATAGCAGTGGTCTTGGAGGAGAAGTGTTCACCCTAAAGACTATTATGGAATTCATTTAAAACTCTTTCTTCTTGTGGCTTATCTAAGCAATGAAGTAGGATGCCATGATAATTTATTTTAAATAAAATCCCCTCAATTAATACATACTTGGTGCCTTGTAGTCAGTAGTAGCATATTTTGTGAGGTGGAATATTGGTCGGGTACCCCTTTTGCATAAATCACGTCTAATTTTCCAGCTATGATTCATTAGACTCAAAATGATTTTTATAGACTTAGATGGTCTCTTCTTGTTCCTACGATCTTAATTCATGTGCAAGGTATTCACAAAGACCTCTCCTCAGAACTAGATTAGTCGATCGCATGTCTATGTCATATTCTAGGATCCTGGCAATCGAGTTTCCTATCCTTTTAGTTATCTTGCATTCAGTGATGTATTCCCAAACACTAGGATGGGTGATGAGGATGGTGATTCTATTACTTGATACATGGTGTCAAAATTTCTTGAGGCTTTTAACAATGGAAAAGGCCTGTTTCTCAACAAAATTTTACCTAGTTTCATATCCTTTGAGAGTCCTAGACTAGAATGCGATGGGATTTTCTCTGCTTCCCTTTTCATCCTTCTTATTGAGCATCAAAGCTATGTTGTGTTGGCCGCTATAGACATAGAGCAGGAAATCCTTGGATAAGTTTAGGTTAGCTAACACCAAGGCTATGGATATAATTTCCTTTATTTGCTTGAAATCAAGCTTTCCTTTGAGATTCCACTTAAACACTAATTTTTCTTTATGAGTGTGATAGGTCTCAAGATGCTTGTGAAGCCTGAAATGAGCTGGCTGAACAAATTAATCTTTCCTACAAAAGATTGTAGCCCCTTTTTGTTGAATGGTAGTGGTATCTCTATCATAACTTTCACCCTTTCGAGGTATATGGCTATTCCTTCTTTTGAAACAACAAAACCTATTAGTTTTCCTTCCAGCACTCTATAGACACATTTCTTAGGATTTAAAGAAATCCTACACTATTGACACTTTTGGAAGACCTTTTTGTAGATGATTGACATGATCATCATTTTATTTGGAAAAATAGTTAGGTCGACCAATTCTATTAGGATGATTTGTTTCATCAATCCCTTGAAGGTGATATCCATTCCTCGTTGAAAGGTGGCACTTGCATTTGAAAGTATGAATGGAATTTTTGAATATATGAACATTACCCACTTGGTGGTGAATGTTGTTTTGTGTTGGTCTTCTTCCTTCACATAAACCTAGTTATACCCCGAAAAACCATCAAGTAGCGAGAACATCTATGATCTGGCCATGGTTTGTAGGATCTGCTCCATTGAGGGAAAAGGGTAATGATCTCTTAATGAGGCCTTATTGAAGCCCCTAAAATCCACACAAAGCTGAATATCACCATTCTTCTTCTGCACTAGTACAAGGTTGGATACCCAGGTGGAATGTTTGATTGGGTATATGATTCTTGATTCGATTAATTTGGTAAGCTCTTGTTCCATCAATGCTTTGACCTTTAGATTGAATGGAATTTTTTTCTATTGAATGGGCTTCAAGTCTTCAGCCAATTCCATGGTTTGATAAATTATGCTTAGATCATATCCTTTAAGATCTTTGTAATTCCAAGCTATGACCCCATCATATCTAGGATATAGTCCTTTCAGTCTCTCCTTTTCCTTCTGCAAGATGTCTCTTCAAAACTTTATCTTTCTTCCATTCCCAACATTGAGATCTTCATAGTCTACTTCATTGGCGGTGAATCTTTGTTTTCCACTTTGGGCATCTTCATAGTTGAAAAGGTTTTTGAGAGAAATCAAGCCTTGTGGGAGCTTATTTCCTTTTAATTAGATCACTTGTACTTTTGTAGCTCCACTAGCTTTGGACTATGAATAATCAAAATATTTCCTTGACTTTTGTAGAAAAGCAACAATTTGGATGTTATCCTCAAAAACCTTCCAATTTTGATCATTGTTGGGAAATGATGGTTGGACGATGGTCTGTACTATATTCTATTTTTTTGTTGATTCGAGGGTTGGATCAAACTATGAGCCAATCAATTCCATCAGATCTATGATGACATTCTGGGATCATGGGATAACTTGTATTTTGAAACCTTTAAATCTCTTGATCAAATCCCATATTCTGTGTCTGTAAGACCTCATTCTTAAATTTTTCTTGGTTGCCTTTCCATGGACTTGGCTCATGACCAACTCCAAATCTCCAAACACTTGTATTCTTTTCACACCCATTTATTATGTGACAATAAAACCATGGACCAATGCTTCATACTCTACATCATTATTCGAGCATGGTAACTGGAAGTGGAAAGCTTTGAGGGTCTCTGATCTAGTCAGAGATATTAGTTGGATGCCTACTCCAAAATTGATCTTATAATTGGCCCCATCAAAATATAACATCCATAGAAAATTGCTACTTGATCTGCCAAGTTCCTCATGCTTCTTTACCAATTTCGGGAAGGCTTTGTTATCATAGAATATCACATAGGTGCCCAATTTGGTAGCATGGAAATTCTTGAACGGGTTGGAATCAATAAACTAATTGAGTAGGACCTCTTCTTCAGGGGCCCGATCACTTCTATCCTCTTTTTCTTCCATTATTTCTACATAATATGTCTCCCTTCTTGAGAAGGAGGAATGCACTGCTTCAAAGCACAAGACCACATTTTTTGTACTATATGTTCAAGGTGCAAGGATTTGAACATGATCTTCATTTTTTCCCCGTGATTTTTCCATAGTATTAAATGAGACCAATCAAGTGCCGAGTATCTGCCAAGCTTTACCATGAAGTCCCTTGAAAGATAAATCCAAAAAATTAGGGGGATGTCTATCACAACTACTTCTTGTGTGGCGGTTTGGCTCAGACACAAGAAGAGGGTCAACGATAGATCCTTGACGAGACCAACGGTCAAAACTTTCTTTCCATATAATTTCATGATCCCTTTCTCTAGAGGCTCGTATTCAAGTTCCAGGGCATTCTAGCCACTTGCTTAACCATGACCATGGTACTAACTCCTGAATCAATCATATTATTGTGTAAAAGTTTATCTCCCATAATCAGTGTTAAAAATAAAGGGGTATGCTTTGGTTTAGTTACCTCTTTTATGTTTGTGTTGTCTACAATGTTTACCTATGCCATGGCTCCCAAAAGTCAAGAGTTTGATGCAAGTTCCTTGTCTCTATCTTGCTTGCATGGTGGGATTGTATTTGTCCATGACATTTGTTTCTCTTTCTTCAATGCCTCTTGGAGCAATGTATTTTGTTTTTAAATTGATATAGCAGATCCCATATAAAACATTAGTGGATGAATTCTTTAGTTGCTCTACCACATTAAGCGTTTCTACTAGTAGAACCTTAGGTTTAAATGGTGGTATTTCTTTTGTCTTTGAAAGAGCCTAATCTGACATGGATGGGCTCAGTGCTTTGTCCATCTCTTTCTCTAGCAATGGCAGAGCTTGTGACTGTAGAGTGGGTTAGACCTATGAGGCCTACCCAACTTGTGGCTATGGTTGTTGTGGAGCTCATTGCACATATTCTCTAGTGAGCCTTCTTTTGGACCTTGTGTTGTAGTCTAACTGTACTTGCGAAGCTCTAGTCATCAGAACATTTTCAAATACTGCATCTTCTTGAACATCCATCCAAGAAAAATGTACTTGGTCTAGTGAGATATCTATCTCTTTTTCTAAGAATTTCCCTTGTGTTTGCACTCTGAAGCAGGCATTCTCCATTCCAGGAGATTAATATTCTTCAATGTTTTAGAACTTGCCTTGGCCTCTTTGCTTTTGTAGCATAGAAAATTGGATCTTTGGACATTTTCATGCTCATTTGGATCCTTCTTGTTGATGTTGGCTTAGTTTTTCCTTGATTTAGTGTTGTAATGTGGCTAATACATTCACATTAGGTCTCCAGCCCTTGTGAACTATTAAGGATTTTAATGGAACCTTGCAAAAGTGTTGTAAAGTTTTGTAACACACTTTCACACTTGTCTAGGGTCTTATTAATGTATTTCACCTAAATAACCTCTTTTTATAATTTACCAAGCCTTATTTCAAAGTGTTGTAAACTGTTGTTACAAACTTTCACACTTTTTTATGCTTGTCATTAATAATTGAGCTTTCTTATGCTTTAATTGGCTTCATTTTGCATCTATAGGCCTTACTTATGAGTTTTATTTAAAATAAACCCTATAAACATCATTTAAAACATTTAAATCCAAAAACCCACCTCAAATTCCTAAGGTGGCACCCATTCGCCATTTTGGGCGAATGAGTCCCCTTAGGTGGGACCCATTCACCTAGAGTGGTGAATGAGTCCCCTTTAGCTCAAAATTCAAAGTTAATTCAAATTTTTGGTGGATTTTTATTTTCTAAGATTTGAGGTCAGCCTTTGATGATGTAATTTTTTAGGAATTATTGCATAATCATGTATAAATACAAGATTTTTCTACTCATTTCCCCCCAATCAATCTATCAAGCATTCTAAGAGTTTCAATCATTTTCAAGTCTACATCCATTGGATCCATTACTTGCATGTTTGTAGCATTCTACTTCAAGGGTTTGGTGGGTTGTAGCATTACTTTTGTTCATTCATCATTCTTTTTCCATATTTATTTTTGTTTCAAGGGTTTAATTACCAACATGCGGTTTGACCAAGGAAAACCCCTATTCACTAGCCCCAAAACAAATTTTCCATCTCTTTGCATGTGATTTGTAGGTTTAGGTTGCAGATTTGTCAAAGATCAAGATTGGAAAAGTTGCCATCAAGTTGTCAAAGTCCTAAGAGAGGCTTGGAGAAGACCTACAAATTGAATTCTACAATTTTAGACCTAGATCAAAATTAGGAGCAAAAGAGTAGATCGAGAGTTACAAATTCCAATTTTGAATTTCTAGAAATCTAGAAGTGCCTAATTCACCATTAGTGGTGAATGAGTCCCATTGTAGGAGTCTAACAAAGATTTTTGCAGATTTGAGTACCCATTTGTCTGAAACCTATTATGACATTGTTCACCCAAAGTAGGACTAGGTCACCCAACTCAAGGCGTATGAGTCCCAATTGGCCAAAAAGCAACAATTTTAGGATTCCAAAGCTCCATTCAATCTTTCTGTAGTTTCCAAGTGCACACTTTAAATCTCATAGTTTTTTGTTATAATCTATTTGCATTTCTAGGTCTTTTTGCATATCATAGTGTAGTTTCAAACATCTTGCATTTTCCAAGTTTTTCATTAGTGGTGAACCCCTTTTGTCATTCTTTAGCCTTTAGGAAAATTCTCTTTGATATATTTCAATCTCTTTTGCATTGAAATCTCAAGGTTTTATTCTTGAGTGAAGCATTAAGGTTTTTGTATCTCTCTGCTTTTAGGTTCAAAACCCTAGAAGTGTAAGAGAGTCCCATATACAAAAATACTTGTTTCATTTTGGTGAACCTGCATTTAGAGAATCATATTTCTTATTTGGAGTGTATTCACATCCTAGATTTAGCTTACATTAACATTGCATTGTATTTTATATTGTTTAATTTACATTCTAGGGATTCAAAATTTGCATTAGTAAAAAGTTCATATAGTTTGCATTATTGCATTTCATCTCATTAAAAATCACTAAAACTCTAGTTATGTGCAGGATCATGATGGGCCTAAAAAGTGGCAATATGATGGGTATGTGGCTGACAACTTTTTTTTTACCCAAAATTGATGAAACGATTTTTTTTTTTAAAGGAGATTCTTAGCTTTCCACCAATATAAATTATACTTTACTTTGAATTTAATAAGTAATTATTATTCATTTTCTATTCAAATTATGACTAAAGTCCTGATTGATAGACTAATTGAAAAACATCTATAGCTTTCAAACAGTATCACATTTTTTGAATCCAAAACATGTGTCACATTATATGCTTCGCATAATATAGGATTAAAAAAATTAAAATTGAATTTCATGAAGTTTTAACCAAGGTAAGGTGGTCAAACATACAATTTTTTTATATTTTTAAAAGTTATAATAAAAAAATTCATAATTAATTATTTACTTGGAAAAAAAATACAAAAAAATATGCATCACCTCGGGACATGAGTCCTCTACTTATATCTAAAATATTATAAAAAAATATTATCATTTTATTGTGGTTAGGGTGGTCAAACAGACACCTACTTCTTATTTTTTTTGAAATTTAAGTACTATTGCATTGAAATTTCAAATTTTCACCAAATAGATTTTTTTTTCTTTAAAACAAACCTAGTATTTTATAAACTACATTCAATTTCCTACAAATTCTATTCTTACATATTTTTTAAATAATATAGATAACTTATTCAAACTTTTACGTCAAGTTTCCTAACTCTAATTTTTCTAATTTTTTTTCCACTTAAGGGCCTGTTTTATCCATGATGATCTTGCACATACCCCTCTACATTTTCATATCATATTTGCATCAAAAATTATAAAATGGATAAAATTAAATTTAGAAATTTTAAAAAATTTCAAAAACATCAGTACCAAGACTCATTCCCCACTTAGGGCAAATCAGTCCCTTTGCACATTTTGCACTGCATTTTCTATCATTTCCAACTCATTTTCTGAATTTATGTTTTTTTTTTACCTTTTTGTTTCAATTTCTAGATTTTTTGTTTCATTCAATTCATTTCATCTAGTTTAATTTCATTCATCTTGTGCAATCTACAAATTGCATCATGGATATGTGTTTTAATAAGATTTGGATGTCATTAGCGTCCTTAGTCGATGTGTCAAGTTGTGCCTTTGGAACTAATCCTAATGAAATTGAACTTACTTATGCTCCTTCAAATCCTCATGTATTTCACCTAAATAACCTCTTTTTATCATTTACCAAGCCTTATTTCAAAGTGTTGTAAAGTTTTGTAACAAACTTTCACACTTTTCTAGGCTTGTCATTAATAATTTGACTTTCTTATGCTTTAATTGGCCCCATTTTTCATCTACAAGCCTCACTTATGAGTATTTTTGAGAGTACATCTGATAAACATCATTTAAAACATTTAAATCCTGAAACCAACCTCAAATGGCTAAGGTGGGACCCATTCCCCATTTTGGGTGAATGATTCCCCTTAGGTGAGACCAATTCACCCAAATTAGCGAATGAGTCCCTTTTAGCTCAAAATTCAAAGTTAATTCAAATTTCTGGCAAGTTTTTATTTTCTAAGATCTAAGGTTGGCTTGTGATGATGTATTTTTGGGAATTATTGCATAATCAATTATAAATACAAAGGTTTTTTTACTGATTTTTCCCCAATCAATCTATCAAACATTCTAAGCATTTCAAGCATTTTCAAGTCTACATCCATTGGAGCAATTACTTGCATGTTTGTAGCATTCTACTTCAAGGGTTTGGTGAGTTGTAGCATTGCCTTTTTTCATTCATCATTCTCTTTCCATATTTTGTTTTGTTTCAAGGGTTTAATTACCAACATGGGGTTTGACCAATTCAAACCGCTATTCACTAACCCCACAACTTTTCCCTCTCTTTGCATGTGATTTGATGGTTTAGGTTACAAATTTTTCAAAGAGAAAGATTGGAAAAGTTTCCATTAAGTTGTTAAAGCCATTCAAAGTTGTCAAAGTACTAAGAGAAGCTTGGAGAATACATACAGATTGAGTTCTACAGTTTCATACTTGGATCTAAATCAGGAGCAAAAGAGTAGAATGAGAGTTACAAATTCCACTTTTGAATTTCTAGAAATCTAGAAGTGGACTAACTTGCCATTAGTGGTGAATGAGTCCCACTGTAGGATTCTAACAAATATTTTTGTAGATCTAAGTACCCATTTGTCTAAAACCTGTTCTAGCATTATTCACCTGAAGTAGGACTAAGTTGCCTAGCTTGGCATTTGAGTCCCAGTTGGCCTAAAATGTAGCAATTTTAGGATTCCAGAGCTCCATTTCATCTTTCTCTAGTTTTCAAGTGTACACTTTAAATCTCATAGTTTTTTGTTATAATCTATTCCCATTTTTAGGTCTTTTGCATATCATAGTGTGTTTTCAAACATCTTGCATTTTCCAAGTTTTCCATTAGTGGTGAACCCATTTTATTAGTCTTTAGCCTTTAGGAAAATTCTCTTTGATAGACTTCAATCTCCTTTGCATTGAAATCTCAATGGTTTGTTCTTGAGTGAAGCATTAAGGTTTTTGTATCTCTCTCTTTTTAGGTTCAAAACCCTGGAAGTGTAAGAGAGTCCCACATACAAAAATACCCATTTCAGCTTCACTATCTTCTGTTGAAGATTTCCCCTTAGACAATTTCAAGGCATATGGCTATCATTACATGGGAAGCACTACACATTCTCATCTTTTTCTATGTTTTTTTGGCCTAGGACCAAATCCTTGCTGAAATTGTTCCTGAAAATCTAAAGTGGCATAGTAACTAGGACTATCTGATTTATAGGAATTGGTTGTTGATTCCCTCTTTTCGAAGCTCCTTGATATGCATTATGTTGATAAGATGAAATTCCTCCTCAATAGGTTTGTGTGGAAAGTTTTAGAGGAGTTGCTTGTTATCGTCAGATGAGGACTAGCTCGTTTGCAAAGGACCGTATGAGGTTCTTCATATTGTTGCATATACTACTAATGAAGGAGAGCCTTACGTGCTTGGTTGTGCCCCCGAGTATACATACATGGATGGTGGTATAGCCGACATTTTTTTTTATGGAGTGAAGGTGCTAGGAGTTGCCTTTTCCCAAGGGCCACCAGTTATTTTCATGAACATGGGCATTGATAGTCGTGGTGGGAGCTTCCTGACATCGATCAAACTATTTTCTACATGCACAACCAAATTGTATGCATCGGTAAGGGTATCTCCTCCCATAGACTATATCATGACTATGATGTCTGAATGAAATCCTTTAGAAGGAACATGAATGCCATGGTTGTCAGAGGCTTGGCCATCACAAGAATACTTTTATAGGTTTTGTGGAACCTATTATTGAAGTCACTCATGACCTCTTGTGGGGCCCTCTTGATAGTGATTAATTGCTATAGTAAGGAGGAGAGATCTCCTTTCTCTAAGAAGTGTTTGAACAAATTCTATCTGAGTTGATCCCGAGAACAGATGGAACTGGAAGCCAAGGACCTATACTAGTTCCAGGCCTTTCCTTTGAAAGAAATAGTTAGTAATCTAAGAGCAACATTCTCTTCCTTAATGTTATGTACTTTGCATACCTCCACTATATCTTGGAGATGTTCAGTAGGGGCCTTAAAATCCTCCCCAAAAAACTTTAGGATGGCTTTGAGAGCATTGATGGGTATGGAAAGCCTTACATCTAGGGGCGTGGGTGGTTGTAGTAGGCTACCTCTATCCTAGGTTATGAAATTTCTAGGGATGGGAGAACCTATATGAGCCATTGTAAATAGATTCCTATGGATAAGGTAGATAGGTATTTTGATTTGGAAGGTTCAACCTCCTATTGGAGTAGATAAAGCTCTATATTGTGGAGTAACACTTCTTACCCTATTGCTTCTTGTAGGTGATACAGAGCTTGTAAGTCTCCTCCTCCTAGTTGCCAAAGCAGGTAATTGGGAGTACTAGAAATGGCCTCTTGATGATGCTCTTGTTTGAACTCTGGGCATGAGATTTCCATTCTCTCTTCTTGGTATGATTTAAGGAATATTTCCAACTCCTAATTAGATGTTTGTAAAACTTTGAGTCCCATCGGGTGTGCCAAAAAAATAATTTTTGATCATAAAATCTTGTGCCTCTCCGAAAAAAATTATGGGAAATTCAATGAGTGGGGGACCAAATTGCACCTCAATGATTGACCTTTAGGATTTTTAGAGAAAGTCAGCTCTTCTTTGTGTTTTGGGGGAAAGGGGGTAGAGAGAAACACAAATAAAACATAGAGATGGGGATGCACCAAAGTTCTTACAACATTCCTAGCTTTAACTATTTCTTATAACTGATGAGATGGAAACATAATACCACAAACCATTCATTGTTGGGAAGAGAACGAGTAACAATTTATAGAGAATGCACATTGTAGTCTTTCAAATGCCCCATGGGAAGTATCCACTAAGGTCCAATCAGAAATAATAAATTGTGAAGATCAATAGGAATACTCAAATACTTACAAAATCCTTCCTCCTTTACAACATAATATGAAAAATGATATATATTTTATAGAAAATGAAAGAGTACAATAGACATGACACAATTTCTGGAAGATAACATATAACATAAAGCTTAAGAACATGTAAAATAATTATCTGGAATATCAACATAAGGCTTTAACATAATGTTCTCAACATAATCAAAATATAAAAAAGAAACTTGACAAAGGCCATGAAATGCACAATCCCAAATATTTCTCCCAAATAGATCAAATTTTTAAGATGTACTAACTGAAAACAGATGTCGGATGCCAATTAGATGATAGTCTAAACAAATACATGTCAAAGAGAATAAACAATATTTTGTAAAACCTTTTATTTCTGAAAAAATATAACTCCTTAAGACTTATCTATATTCTTTGAAGATATTATTGAAGAAAAATCCAAAAAAAATTCTTCACTATTGCCAACCCTTATTTATAGCCAAAAGAAGTGGAAATTGTCACAAACAATCTAGAAGAAGAAGAAACTAATAGGTTCCTGAATCTGATAGCTCACAATCCGATCTTAGATCTTGATTAGATTGCAACAATATTTTCTCATAAAGTCTCAACTGCTCCATTAATGGTTTTCGATATTTTTGCGAAGATATACTATTAGAAGAAAATCAAATTTTAGCACAGCTTGGAAAAGTCTGATCGATCAACTATGAATATTGATGATGTTGACTCGAAGGTTCCACCCCGAAAGTAAGATCTTCATTGCACTCCTTGACAAAATCCACCCAAAAAGATATTTCCACGGAGGATACAAACATCTCGATGAAAATAAATGACATGTCAAGCAAGCAACAGTTTTGAAGAAAATCCCTACCAAGATGACACATGTCCTAGTTTAAGCCTGAAAGGAAAATGATATATATATACCCGTGCAGCCACCATGTGGCGCATTGCACATCTTTATGTGATCAATCTTCAGCCTTCAGGAACAGATCCATCCCAAAGCAAAAATGAAGCAAGGTTTGAAAACCAAAAATGTTCAAAGGAAAAAAATGCTTCACAAGAACCAAAGATTTTTGTAGCAAAAACATGATGTCATGATTGTCCTACAAACTCGAAATACAACAATGTTACATCAAACATGCAAAAGGATAATGTAATTTTCAGATTTAGAACATGATAATTGGCTGATTATGCTATGTAATAATCTAAAAATAAAGTGTTCTAAATTCCATTTTAAATTTAAGTAATGCATAAAATGACCTGAATTAAGCTAGATCTAATGAAATGCATGTACTAGAAACTTAGCAAACTGAAATAGCTATTCAATGACAACAAATGGAAGTACAAAATGATGTTTTTAATGTTGTAAATAGCAGTTTCAAGTCTAATCTAGTACTAATTCACCTAGAGGGGCATATGAGTCCTAGTTAGGGTTGTTGGAAGGGTCAAATGCTAAAAAATGCACAACACAAAATCTCTAGAAAGTAGGAAAACCAACCTATATTGAGACTAAATCACCCAAAGAGGTGTATGAGTCCTAGTTTAGGGTTTTCACACCAATTTCAACAAATTCTGAGTTTTTTCTAGGTTTTCTAACATGTATGTTGACCTTAATGTTTGTAATTGTATAATTTCAGTGAAATTGAATGATCTAAAAGGAAAAAATGCAACCTATATGCACTTTCACTAATGGAAGTTTTTGAAACCCTAGATGCTAATTAATTAATGCAAGACCTAATGAGAAGTTAATGTAAGCTACATCTAGAAATATAATGCACTCCAAATTGGAAAAGGAGGTATTCTAAAGGCAGGTTCACCAAAATGAAATGAATAAAATAAGTGTTCCACCTTTTGGGAGGTGGAACACAAACTAGGGTTTAGGGACCTAGACCAATTTTCTTCAAGTTTCACTCAAGGAAACCCTAGAGATCTCAATCCTAGGATAGAATGAGGGAAATATATCTACAATAAGTGTTCCTCAAGTGTGATTAAAGGTACAAAGGGGGTTCACCACCAATAAAGGATTGGAAAGCCAAGAAAATAATGTAACATGCAAAACCTAACTAGATCACATAGGAAATGAAACTGAAATACATAATGACAAACTAGGAATGAGTAAAAGGGTACCTAGAATAAAGATGTGAGCAAGAAAAGCTCTGAAACCCTTAAATATTGATTTTAATACTCACTAGCATTCATACACCAGTTTGGGAAATTTAGTCCCAGACTAAGGGTTTTGTGCCAAAGTTGGAATATTTCAGTAACTAATCTAAATCTCCTAAAATCTAGAAAAAGGAAGTATTGGGACTCATACACCACAAGTGGTGATTTAGTCCTAGTATTAGGGTTTTAATGAAATTATGGTATTCTTTGGTGATTTCTTGTAGCTTCCTTCCACCAAATCTCTAAGTCAAAAACTTTAGTTTGCAACCTGTAGTTGACTTTCCATGATCTTGCAAGTAAGGAGACAACTCCAACAACTTTCTTCAATCTTGTAACTTAGTCAAGTCAAAGATCCTTCAAGCTCCAAGACACCTAGATCTACAATCACACATGTAGAGAGAGAAAAAAAATGTTTATTGTTAGGAAATTGGGGTTTTCCTTCATCAAACCCTATTTAGGTAATTAAATCTTATGATGAAACGATGAAAAATGATAATGAAACATGAAACATGAAACATGAATAATGATTACTTTGAATGATGTCTTAAAATGTAAATATATAATCTAACATGAAATGGCCATGAAGAATGTAGATCTTGATCTTGAATTAGATATGAAATAATGCATAATCTTGGATCTTGAATGTTACATCACAACACTAGCTCAACAACATGCTTGATGCATTATGATCTTGAAATGATGATGGATCTTGAATTGTTGCAATAAATGATGAAGAAATCTACCCTTGAATGCTTTAAAATTTCTCTTGAATGTCTTTGAATATTCTTGTGAAGTCATAGAATGCTTGAATCTTGATTGATAGGTTGATATCATGAATTATTAGGTGAAATAATGATTTGAAACCTTGTTTATTTACCTACATTCCATCTAACTTACCGTTTATTAGATCCCAAATGCCAACATTCATGAAATTTTAATTGGAAACCCTAATTTCCTGCCCAAAACCCTAAAAAGGGGTCAAATGGGACTCATATTCCCAAGGTAGTGTATGGGTCCCACAAGGCCTTTGTATGTAGAGGAAATGTTGGGGAGTTAATATATTAAGTGTTTTTATTGATTATGTGAACATCTCAATTGAAATAAGCCTTGAGATGCAAAATAGAGGGTCTTAGGTGCCTATTAATGATGATATTAAGGTCATAAATGCAAGAGGGCCCAAAAATTAATGTGAAGGTGTAAATAAATGCACTTTACAACACTAAATTAAGGGAAAACTAGGTTTATTTAGCTTAAAAGGGCCTTAAACCTAATGTGAATGTGTAAAACACATTACAACACTAGATCAAGGCAACATTAGGCTCATTTTAAAGTTAATCATTCACAAATCAAGTGTGAAAATGTAAAGGATGACATTTTTCTACACTACACTAGTATTCTAAAAAAATATTTTTGACTTCTTCAAATTAATCATTTAGTTGTAAATTAGATAATAGTTGTCCAAAATGTACTTTATGTGTTTGGATTCAGCCATCGAGGGATTACCGATAGCAATATGTCATCTAGAAACAAGGAATGAGTGTAGGAAATGTTTGATCTTGGTATTTTATACCATTCCATTTACTTGATGCATGGAAGGCTAGAATTGTCTGGCTCAATGCCTCTGCCATCAGGATGAAGAGAAAAGGGGAGAGAGGGTCTCCTTGCCTAACTCCTAGAGAGGTAGAAAAAAATTCAGCCAAAGAGCCATTTATGAGGATTGAGAATTTAGAAGATGTAAGATAGGAAATAATCCATTTGTACCATTTTGTAGCAAAACCTAGTCTTGTTAAGACCTTTTCTATGTAGCCCCAATTTACTTTGTCATAGGCCTTCATCATGTCCAATTTTATGATCATAGATAAAAGCAATTCTTGGTGAATTTAATGCAATATTTCATGAGATATCATTGCCCCTTCATCTATCTCCTTCCCTAGAACAAAACAACATTCTTCCTTCAAGATCATGCTGAGAATCACTTTGCCAAGCCTTAGGGTGATAACTTTGGAAAAAAATTATATATGGTATTGCAGAAGGAAATAGGTCTAAACTCTACAGATAAGGTGGCCCAAATTTTGACTTTAGGTATTGTTTAGGTGAAAAATAGGGTTCACCAAAATGAATTGACCGAAATGATGAACTACTATGTTTTTCCACCAAACATGCAATTATGAGAGCCAAAAGATGTAAATAACAATAAAAAAGTAACCCTAACTATTATAACAACTATGAGGGGAGTTTCTAGAGCTTAAAATGGTGTGTACCTTATTGCAAGAATCATGTTTTTAGGGCACAAAGGAATCATTCACCTTTAGTGGAAAATGGGTCCCTATTAGGGTTTCTTAAATTGAGATCTAGGTTATTTTCCTTGATGTTTGCACTCTCAGATCCTTCGTTGTGATGTTCCGGAAACCTATAAAAAAATTTGTAGCTTCAATTCTTTGTTCTTGCACCATGAAGGTCAACTTTGCAACTTTGCAACTTTGACAATTTTCTCTAGATTTCTTCTCCAATTGGTCTTCAACCTATTAATATGTAAACACACACTCAAGAGGGGAAAAAATTGTTGATTGTTAGTGAATAAGGGTTTTCCTAAGTCAAACCCCTTATAGGTAATTAAACCAAATGATGAAATAATGATATGTTGATACCTTGGAAGTTGTCTTGGAATGTAAATTTATAATCTAACATGAAGTGGCCATGAAGAATGTAGATCTTGATCTTAAATAAGATGTGGAACAATTCTCTTCATACTGATCTTCAATGCTACATCCATAATCTTTGCTCAACAACATGCATGAATGCAATAAACCTTTGTCATGATGAAATGATCTTGAATTGTTGCAATAAAACCTTGATAATCTACCTTGAAATTACTTTGAAAATTCTCTTGAAGTGCTTTAATTCTCTTGTGAATGTACTCTTATGATAACTTGAACTTGATAGAAGAAAAAAGGTTAATTAACCTCTTATTTATACGAAATCAAGAGATTAACCCTAAAATTCAAATAATTCAAGCCAACACTAGATCCAAAAATGAATGATATTAGAATCCCACCAAAATAAAATTAAAAAAGGGGGTCTTTATTAAGGGAGGACCCATTCACCACCTAGGGTAAATGGGTCCTGGCACAAGTTGTTGGGAAAATGTGTCTCAGCCTTGCAATTATATAAAGGTTATTGTTGATAAGATATATATATATATATATATATATATTTCCTAGTTAGATTGATAGACCTTGTAATATACAATGGTAGGAAGTGGGGAGAATGGGATGCATGTAAAAAACAATGTGTTAAATTTTTTAGGAAATTTCTAATTTGGATGACATTCATTAGATAAATGATACATTGTAAATCTAGACCATTAATTATTAGGTTTTAGATCTAATGGTGGATATTTTTTTGGCTTTTCTTTCCCTAGAATGTAACTCTATTTTATGAGGGCATTGAATTACGGTTGTGGTAGAGAGACAGTGATGTATTCTGAGAGTCTAATAGTAGTCGTGTTGTCTCTTGATCTCTAAGTGGTGATACTCCTATGAGAATCTTTCTCTACAAGTATATTATAATCTTTGTGATTTACTGAATAAAATATTGGGTGACTTCTAGAGCATGGGTTTTTTCTCCTGAAAGGGTTTTCCCCATGTAAATAACTATGTTGTGGTATGCATGATATTTATGTTTATTTTTGTTTAAGTTTTTGTAACTTTTAAAGATTTGTAAAAGTTTTATATTATTCTCCTCTCAATATTAGTGTAGGAAGTTGTTCCACTACCTTAGATTCCTTACAAGTGGTATCAGATCTTCATCACATTTCGTTTCAATTGTGGGTTGTTGGGTTTTTTGAACTAATCTAGATTTGAGTGGGATCCTATGTAGAAGATACTTTGTGATCTTATTACAAGAATTTTCAGATGGAAAGTTCATCAAGGAGAATAGAGGTGGACAAATTTTATGGAAATAATTTTGAGATGTGGAAGTTGAAGTTGGATGATCTATTGATAGATTGAGATCTATGTGATGTTGTTGATGAGAATGTTTCAAGGCCTTTAGATCCTACTCAGGCTACTAAATACAATGTCTAGGATCATAAAGAAAAGGGTCTAATTAGATTGTGCTAAGAGAAATCTATTTTAATTAATGTCCATGAGGAGACCTCTATAGAGAAACTATGGAAGAAACTTGGTGAGATGTATCAGGCCAAATATTTCGTGAACAATATTTTATTGGGGAAGAAGTTGTATTCCTTGAGAATGGAAGAGGGTGGAAAAATCATAGACCATCTAGAAGCATTCAATATATTAGTGGCTTAGTTGGAATTAGTTGGTGTCAAAATGGATGAGGATGAAAAATTTCAGATCTTGCTTTATTCTTTTCCTGATTCATGGGATTCTCTTGTTATGGCTATTGGGAGTACTTCCATTATTTTGAAGACTAAAGATGTGGTGGGTTCTTTTCTTTCTAAAGAGATGAGGAGGAAGGTATCTATCACTTCCAAGGAGGCCCTGAATGTCCATGGAAGATATAATGAAAAAGGAAAGAAGAATGAGAAGCATGGAAAATCCAAGTCTACGGGGAGATATAAATCTCCTAGAAAGTCTAAAGTTATTTTCTAGAAATGTGGTAAGGTTGGACATGTTTGTAAGGAATGAAAAGAAGAAAAGAAGAAGAAAACAAAGAAATTTTATTGTAATTCCAAGTTTGAGAAGGAAGATGGTGGTGCATTGATTGCAACTTTGGAAACTCATGTAGGTAATGATGTATAGTTAATTCACTCAAGTGTATCTTTCCATATGACCTTTAATAAATATTGGTTTTTTGAATATGAAGAATTTGATGGAGGTAAGGTGAACTTGGTTGATGATTCTGATTTAGACATTGTTGGTCATGGGAAACTTAAAATAAAATTTCATGATGGTAGAATAAAAAGGATTAATGGTGTGTTGCATATCCTTGGATGAGGAAGAAATCTATTATTTGAAAGAAAACTAATAGATTTGGGTGTGCAAGTAGTATTTTCTAATTCTGGATGTAGGATGGTTAGAGGTGCTATGGTGATTTCTAGAGGTGTCAGATATGACATATTGTATAAGATGGATGCATGCACTATTGAGTGCAATAGTACTTCTGTAAAAATAAAGTCAATGGAAGAAGTGAGGGTTTGAACTTCAATAGATGGTCATGGATTTTGGGTACCCAAGGGTGCTCTTTCTTTTGAAACAAAGTTACCTATAGAGAAAACTATGTTATGGCACTAGAGACTTGGTTACATTAGAGAAAAGAGTCTAAGGACCTTGAAAAATAAAAACCTTGAAGGTTTGTCTAATTTTAATCTTGAATTCAATTTTTGTGAGCATTACATTTATGGAAAATAAAACCAAGTTCAGTTTTACTTGAGTTCCCACAAATCTTGTGGTGTATTGGATCTTATTCATTTTGATGTGTTTGGTCTTGTAGATGTTCCTTTGATTGGTAAATCCATATACTATGTTCCATTTATTGATGATTATAGTAGAAGGACATGGGTATATTTTCTAAAGAGTAAATCTAATTTTTAGTTGATTTAAAGAATTTAAAGCAATGGTTGAGTTGCAAACTACAAAGAAAATAAAATGTTTGAGGACTGATAATGGCAGTGAATTTTTCTCTAATGATTTTGATAGATTCTATAAATATTTTGGTATTCATAGATAAAAGACAACTCTATATTCTCCACAATAAAATGGAGTTACAAAAAGAATGAACATGACACTTATGGAGAATGCTAGGAGTATGTAGAGTGGTGCTAGACTAAAACAAAGGTTTTGGGATGAATCTGTTACCATTTCCTATTACCCAATTAACACGTCTCCTACATCAACTCTTGTTGATAAGATGGCTATAGAGGCATGGTCGGGTTGCAAGCCTTCACTAAGACATCTTAGAGTTTTTGGTTATGATTCATATGCACATGTGCCAAAGGAGAAGCAAACAAAGTTGAAGAACAAGGCTATGAAATGTATCTTCATAAAATATAGTTATGGCGTGATAGAATACAAGCTTTGGGATCCTATTGCAAAATAGGTAATATATAGTAGAAGTGTAATTTTTAGAGAAACTAAGCTTTATTTTGTTACATTGCAGCAAGAACAAAGTAAACAAGAAGATGTGATTCAATTTCCTTCTACACCTAAGAAAGTTGAATTGAGGCCCATGGATAGACAAGAAGTTGAGGAGAGTTCGTCTAGCTCTTCATCTTCAAAAGAGGAGGAAGAACCTCCAAATCAACTTGTCCATAGGTCTACAAGGCATAGACAACCACCTGAAAGGTATACACTTGATGATTGGAGATGTATTTTTTCTTTGAATACTAACATGGATGAATCAAAATTAGTAGAAGAGGCATTAGGTATGAATGATGGAGAATCCTAAAAAATTTCTATGGATGAAGAAATATCATATTTGAAAAAGAATAATACATGGGATCTTGTACCATTTCCTAAGGACAAAAACCTATTGGTTATAAATGGGTGTTTAATAAAAAGATTGGTTTAGATGGAGGTATTGAGAAGTACAAAGCAAGGTTGGTTGTGAAAGGTTACTCTCAAGTTGAGGGTGTTGATTATGGTGATATATTCTCTCCTATTGCAAAATTGATATCCATTAGATTTTTTCTTGCTATTGTTGCTTCTTATGATTTAGAGGTTGAGAAAATGGATGTGAGAACTACTTTCCTTCATGGTAACTTGGAGGATATTTATATGACACAACCAGGGTAGTACATGGTAAAAGATAGGCACATTATTGGGATGGAAATTAAAAGAGGTAGAGTGAAAAGAAAGATATGGCTTGGCCAAAGTAAGTATGTCAATTCAATTTTATAGAGATTTAACATGCATTATTGTAGACCATTGTGTTCTCCCATTTTCGTTGGAACAAAGTTATCTATTTCAAATTGTCCAAAATCCTCTTAATATATAGAAGACATGAGTAGAGTTCCTTACTAGAGTGTAGTTGGATGTTTGACATGTATTCTATGGTTTGTACTAGACCAGATATTGCCCAAGCAGTGGGAGTTATTTACATATATATGTCCAATCCTACTAGAGTTCATTGGGATGCAATTAAAAGGGTCTTCAAATATTTATGTGATACCTTAGATTACTCATAGTTACATTGATAGGTGTAATATATAATGGCAACAATGGGGGAGAGTGGGATGCGTGTAAACAATTTTTTTTGTAACTTTTTTTAGGAAACTCCTAATTTGGTGGACATACATTAGATAAATGATGAAGTGTAAATATAGACCATTAACTATTAGGTTTTAGATCTAATGGTGGATATTTTGTTGGCCTATCTTGCCCTAGAACATGTAACTCTATTTTATGAGGGAATTGTATTACAACTATGATAAAGAGACGATGATGTATTCTAAGAATCTGATAGCAGTCATGTTGTATCTTGATCTTTGAGTGGTGATACTCCTATGAGAAGCTTCCTTTGGAAGTATATTGTAATATTTGTGATTTATTGAATAATATATTGGGCATCTTTTTGAGTGTAGGGTTTTTCTCCCAAAAGGGTTTTCCCCACATAAATTAGTGTGTTTTGGTATGCATGCTATTTATGTTTATTTCTATTTAATTTTTTATAATTGTTAAAGATCTTTTAATTTTTTTCATTATTCTCCTCTCAAGATTATTGTAGGAAGTTGTTATGCTACCTTAGCTTCCTTACACAAGTTTCTAGGACCATGCCTTTGAGGGATAAAGAACATCAAAAACCCATGTAGAATCTACAAGGAAAGGGGGGTCTATAGAGGGAGGACCCATTCACCACCTAGGGTGAATGGGTCCTAGCACCAATTTTTGAGACCTTGATTTTTCCCAGTTAAATGGTTTACAATTTGAATTATGGGTTTTAGGATGGATCCTCGACAGGCATCACAAATGAGGCTTAAATTTGAATTAAAGGGGATAATTAACTCTAATTAACCACAATTAATTAAGAGGACCCTAGATAAGTGTGAAAGTGTCTTACAACAATTTACAACACTTACAAAGGGTAAAAATTAAATACATTTGATTAAGATGGGGCCCTAGATCAATGTGAATGTGTTACAACACATTACAACATTAAATCTAGGCAAAATTAAGTTAATTCAATAACAATTATTCCCAAATCAAGGAAAAGGGATACTTTTTCTGTTACTACAGGTATAAGAGCAATATGAGTGGTGTTGAAATATTTTAATGTAATTTCAATGCAATTCTTCTAAAGCCAACCAAATATATCTTCCCACAAAATTTGAGCATTTCTGGTAGAATAGTGTAGTGAAACCATTCATAATAGGAGATAAATATCTAGTGCAAATGTAAAACTACATTTTTGACCTCTTCCAAGGTTAATGGAGCGAATAGAAATTTGTTATCATCTAGACTTAAGAAATTTTGGAATGAAATTTAAAAATTCTCCCACTTTTCCAACCACATCAAGGTCTTGATTCACTAGTTTGGTAATAAGGTTGGAAAATAGTAGAACAACTTCATTTTGAATCTATTTATCATCTTTTAGGAGTTGATTATATGTAGAATTGATATAAAAAATTATGTTAGCATTGTGTTTGACCTTGGTTGTGTTGTGAAAAAACTTTTTGTTCATGCCACCCTCTTTTAACCAAGTTTCTCTTGACTCCTGCTTCCAATATATTTCTTCTCTAGCAATAACTTCTTCAAGTTCTTTTCAAAGCTAGTTGTGATAGAGGAATTATTCATTGTTCATACCATTTTGAATAACTTGTTCATTGAGCTCTTGAATTTATTGAATGAGAATATTTTTTTGTTCAAAAATATTTTTGAAATGAAGATGGTTCCATTGTTTGATTTGACATTTTATAAATTGGTGATTTTTTCTAATTGGTAAAGTATCAAGCTTGAAAAATATGGTGCATTATCCCATAATTCTCTAAGGTAAAGTAGAAAGTTTTAATCTCTGAAACATATGTTGATGTAGGAGAATCCAAGTGAATGAGTGATTAATATCAACAAAAAATATAAATTTGGTTTGGTTTTGTTGTTTTTCTTTTACTTTTTTTTTTTCTATAGGAAATTCAATTTGATATTAGTGTTTATGGGTTAAGAGATGGGGTTACATTTTTTCATTGATTAAAGAAAACTATATTTTATTTGAATATCAAATTTACAGCCATCATCCAGTTTTCAAAATGTTCATTTTATGTTAATTGCAAAAAAGGAAAATAATTTATTATATTTCCATTTTTTGTCTGGGATTGGCATTGAGAAATAAATAGCTTTACAATGTAAGGAAATGTGAAAGGCCACTCTAGGATTTGAAGAGTCATGCATGACAAGTTCAAATGACAAGAAGAATATGAATTACATAGAGTCATTTAAATAAAAAGAGAATGCCACAAGAGAAAGGGGGTGGTGGAAGGAAGTAGGGCTATGGTTGAAGGAGTAAAGGCATGGAATCCGAGATGAAAGTTCTTGAGAAAATAATTGATGATGAAAAGCTAGAAATTTAAATGTAGGTCACAACACATTTGAGTAGGAGAATGCATTGTGAGAAGAGAACACAAGGGGGAAGCATTTTCACAAACTGAGAAAACAAGATAGACCACGATATGGGAACCAAGAGAATGGTAGGAGGAAGTTTCAATGGTCCACATATGATTTGAAAGTGGTAGTAGTTAAGATTGAGTGAATGTAGACAATATACTAAGAGTGTATATTCTTGAGGAGAGTTGACTCCATGCTAGGAGAAAAACTATTGCAGACTAGTAGAATTGTGTAAATTGGGACTACAAGGGAAAATTAAGGAAATTGGAGGGGAATTGGTCACAAGGCCACACATAATAACAAAGGGATTAAATTTTAATTTCTAAGTTCCCATGCTTTCATATGAACCTCATACCTATTGACACATAAGAGGAGGAGAAATAAGGGGGTCTAGTAGGCATAAAGAAGATAGAAAGACAAAGAAAATTTGGTGCATAGTATCAAGAAGGTATGTGAAAATATGCTATGGAAGTAGGAGGGTAGATGATGATGGAAGGTATAATGGAATTCAATCAAATGAATTCATATTATGGTGAAAGACAAACCATACAAGAGATATCATGAATAAATAGTTTAGAAGACTAGAAGATCATGCTAACCAATCCTAAGTTCATCATGGAATTTAAAAGGTAGAGTATGTGTGTCAGAATAGAATGGGGTCAAATGAATTTGGATTGGAGTTTTAAAAGGATGCACCAAACTATTTACCTATATGCACTTGTAGATAAAGTAATCGATGTATAGGAGGATTATACTAGTTGAAACATGAGAGGGGGGCACTATTTAAATTTTAGATTATAATTAGAAGAAAATCATGCAAGAGTATGGAAGAAGGGTGGCACAAAAAATGGAAGCTAAGGACTAGATTTGAAGGAAAGACAACACATGCATGGAAAAGGAAGGAAAGATTGAGTGGTAGTAGATTAATGGTTATCGACTAGGAAGAGAGGATGGAGAATAAGATAGTATTAGAAAGAAGATATGGGCAGATGATGGAGTTGTCCAAAAATTGTAAATGTATTCTTCGTGAAATTAGATTGAATAAAGGTATTTTATTTGTTTTCAATTTTTAATATAAGTTGATTAATAATGTGTGTACCATAGAAAAATGGCCCAATGTCATTTTCATGGTCTTTTAGGCCTTTCTTCATGATGATTTGTCCATTTTTCTTTGATTTAATGTTGCAATGTGGCTTGAACATTCACATTAGTTTCTTAAAATTCAAATTATGGCATCTAGTGATGGCATCTAGTGAAGGTGTTGTGAAGTTTTGTAAAACATTTCTACACTTTTCTAGACTCTATTCATTACAATTTACCTAAAAATCACCTTTTCATCACTTATAAAGTCCTATTTTGAAGTGTTGTAAAGTCTTGTGACAAGATTTCATGCTTTTCTAGGCTTAATTTCACTATTTACACCTTTCTTATAATTTATTTGACCCCTTTATGCCCTTATAAGGCTTAATTAAGTGTGTTTTTGAATGTAAACTTGACAAACAACATTAAATGCAAGATAATTCTTGACACCCACTTACAAATCCAAGGTGGGACCCATTCACCATGGGTGGCGAATGAGTCCCTCTTGGCTCAAAATTCAAAATATTTCAAATTTTCTTTTGGGTTTTTATTTAAAATCACCTTATGTCGGCCTTTGATGAAGTATCTTTAGGTTACTAAGGTACAAGTTTGTATAAATAAGTGTTTTTTACATCCATTTTAAACCCCATTCATCAAGTTCACTTATTCACTCATTCATTCAAGCATTCAAGCACTTTGCACCATTGAATCAAGCAATAATCAAGTATTTTGGAGCAGCCATTGTTATATCTTCATATTTCTTCAATAAGGGTTTGGTAAGTTGATAGAATTTACATGTTATTTGTTTATCATTCTCTTTCATTCCATTATTTGATTAAGGGTTTGATTACCAAAGGGACATTTGACCAAGGCAAATCCCTGTAACCTAACCCTTAACCATTTTTCCCCTTTGCATGTGTGTTTGCAGACTTGTGTATGCAGATTTGACAAGCTATTAGGTGCTGAAAAGTGGACAAGAAGTCAAAAAATTATTTCAAGTCAATTTCAACCTATTTCAAGCTTGGAGAAGACATTCTGTCTACTTTTTATAGATTTGACTATGTCAACTCAACAAGTAAACAACCTCAAATTTGGTGCTACAGGATTGGTCCCTAATTTCATAGAATTTTGGGAGTGGACTGATTCACCAACATTGGAGAATGAGTCCCACCTTAAGGCTAGAAATCCAAATTTTGTTAGATTTTGGATCCCAACACTTAGAAACCTGTTCTTAAAAGTTTTAATTAGAAGCAAGACTAATTCGCCATCAGTGGTGAATGAGTCCCACTAGTATTTTTAGTGATGTCTTCCAACATTCAAGACATTATATATTCTCCATTCTCTACCCAGGTGCACTCTAATTCAACCTTTTTCTTTTTTGTTTTGCATTTGTTCATGATTAGTTCATGTTTTTATATCATATTGTGTTTTCCAACATTGCATAATTCTTAGGTTTTGCATTCATAATCAATCAAATAGTTCATTTCATTCCACCTAGATCATTCCATTTATCCTTAATCACATCATATACATATTAATTTGAGTGAACCACCTAGATTTTGTGTGTGGGATCTATCTCTTTCCTTTAGGTGAAAAACCCTAATTGAGTAAAGAGAGTCATAGCATTTCATACCCCTAAAATTTATGGTTCGTTTTGGTGAACCTACATATTGAGCACTTTACATTTCTAATTTTCATTGCATCTTGCATCCTATAATTTATGTCCATCAACATTCAATTAGGTTTTGTTTTGTTTTTGCATCCTAGGGTTTCTCAAATTGCATTGGTGCAAGACTCATTTAGATTTCATTATTGCAGATCATATCATTGAAAAATTGAAAATTTTCATTTGCATCCTTAGTTTGCATCTGAAAAGAATTAAAATCAATTTAATTTTTTTGAAAAACACAAAAGATCTCATATTTGGACTCATTTACCACCCTGGGTGAATTAGTCCACCTGCACATTTCATACTGCACTTTTAGGCATTTTCTAGGTATTTCCTACATTTCTATTTTTTGTAATTACTTTTTGTGTTACTTTCTAGATTCACTGCTTGCTTATATTTCTTACATCTTATTTTACTTGAATTCATTGTCATCATGGCATTTTATTTTAATAGTTTGTGGAATTCATTGAAATCCTTGGTAGACACGTCTAATTATGCCTTTGGCTGTGACCCTAATGACCTTGAACTTCCTCATGCTCCTTCAACTCCTCATGATTTTCCTCCTCATGATGTAGACATCATTGGAGAAGATGATGATATCATGAACAATTTCCTCAATGAATTTCTTGATAACCTCGAAGCCAATGCAACCTCTTACCCATTCATGAACCCACCAAATCTTCCTATTGTTGCACCTCCTAATCACTTTGGATACCTCCATCCCAACACTCAAGTGGGACCTAAGATCCCTCCATCAAGTGGACCTAATCCCTCTCAACAACCACACCCTCAACCATTTTATGATCACAAAGTCACAAACACTCTGATCAACCTTGAAGAAACATATGGAAAAGGATTTACTATCCTAAGTAAAAAAGGCTATGACACAACACATGAGCATAATATTCACCAACTTCTTGAACAAAAACCAATAGAAGAAAACACAATAGGATTAGGATATCAAGATCCTCCTCATACTAATAAGCCATGCATTGTGACATTTGATTCTCCTCCTGATTTGAATATTCTCCTCCCATGTGAACAACCATTACTTGATTCTCATGAAAAGGATGCTAGGATCTCCATGGGTCCTCTTCCTCCTTCCATTCATGAAAAATGAGAATCTAGCAAACAAAAATGACCTTATAAATTTAAAAAACTCAAGTTTCCTACTCATCCTCCACCTAAGTGTGAAAGGAGACTTCAACTACTTTTAAACAAGGCCTTATACTTTTACCATCTTTGACTAGGTTGGTCATTCATCCTAGAGATTCTAACATACCATTTTGCAAATATCATCATGTTCTTGGACATCGAACTGGATAATGTTGGACATTGAATGACATATTGAACAAGTATCAGTTCACTGATACTAACTACTTTCCCATAATCCCTTAAAACAAAATCCTTTTATCATGCCTTAGTTGTAGAGTTTTTCATTCTCACTATCCTTTTATCACATGATCCTTTCCCATCACCCACCTCAGCTCACTCTTTCCTTACACTTTGTGGGAGGAAAGATGTTGTTAGCCTTATCCTAGTAATGCATTTTTTCATATTTCTTAACTGCATTATTTCCCTTTCACTTATACTACTTAAGATTGTGAAGCCAATAACTCAGTTAATGGTTGAATTGGATTTGCATTACTAGCCCCTTTTCACATTTTCCTTTTTTATATCCATATTGTGTTCCCTTGTATTCTTCTCTATGTTGTGCATTTCATTTTTCTCTTCTGTTTTGTGTTTTCCTTTTGGGGATGATGCAAAGTGTAGAGATGCCCTATGTCTCTTCCATGTTGGCCCAAAATGTCTTTTTTTGTTTGTTTTTGTTTTGTTTTTTCCTTTTGGGGATGACACAAAGTGTTGAGACACTCTATGTCTCTTCCATGTTGACACAAAAGGTCCTTTCTTTTTCATTTTTGTTTTGTGTTTTCCTTTTGGGGATGATGCAAAGTTGATATTGCAATGTCTCTTCCATGTTGACTCAATCGATCCCTTTTCATTTTTACTTTCTCTTTTTTCTTGTGTTTTCCTTTTGGGGATGACGCAAGGTATTGTCACCAAAATGTCTCCTTCATGTTGACCTAGAATCTTTTCCTTTTCTTTTTCCTTTCATTTTCTTTTCACTTGTGTTTTCCTTTTGGGGACAATGCAAAGCATTAAGACCGTAATGTCTCTTCCATGTTGACCCAAAATGGACTTTGTTTTTTCTCTCTTTGTGTCATTCTTCCAATTCAATGTGCTTTGGGGAATGAAGATAGTTCTGAGCTCTTTCATAAAAACATTATAGCAATGAACAAACTGACCCCAAATCCATAGATCCCTTATGTTTTTGGTGTGTTCTTTTCTAGGGGGAAACCCCCCTTTATTTTTTTTTATTTTTTTAGATTTTCATGACATAGTCTTACTAGGAAACATATGACTTGGCATGGGGGATTTCTAAGTTGGCTCTCATGTCTTTTTTTCTTTTTTCATTATTCCCTTTTCTACTTTAAAGTAATTTCTCACAGAACGGTGTGTAGCAATTCCTTTAAGTGGGGGGCATACATTGGAATCATTTCATTTGTATTCTTGGTTCTTAGTGTACCCTTGTCACTTCATATGATCTGTTCGTCACTTTGTGGATGTCATTGGGTGTTTTTTCCTTCATAGGTGTGATCTATCTTAGCATAATACATTCATCTTAGTGGTATAATGTGATGCACTACATTCCCTAAGTTGTGAATATACTATTCTTTGATTGGTCCTCTCTTAGAGACATTAGAAAAATTGTTCCCTAAGTGATAGACCTTGCATGAACTTAACAAGACTCCTTTGAACATCTTTTACCTTTTACATTTTACATTTTTGCATTTTACATTTTTTCTACCTTGCATAACGCAACTTGAATGCTTGTGGTACCTTGCATTTGTTCATGAGTTCTAAGCATACAAAGCTTTGCTTGTCTCATGAAGCACGAACAAAAATTTTCCCTTGTGGCACCTTGTTAAATTTATTAGGAGGTATGAATTTATTATGGTTGAGTAGGAAGCCCATTTAGTGGCATGACTTTCCCCATAGCCACCTATGTGTTTGTGAGTGCATACCAACTAGCATATGTACTTCATCTTTTTTTTGGGTCTTCTCACTTGGCAGACCACCATGAGTTTTGTTGCCCCAGAGTGAGTATGCATTCTCTTTTTCAAATGAACAACCTAGATCTAATCCACAACTAGTTGGATAGACGATTGAAGCTTAAATCAATTTCCCTTTCACATGTGTGTTCCTTTATTCTGATGTCTAGTTTTCCATGGGATCTTCATCCTGGGGGCTTGATCATCCCTCTTGATCATTGTCATTCCATCTTGCTAACATAAATGCATGGGGACCTCTCTCTCAATATGTGTGCCTACTTTAGTGTGAGTTTGAAGTAGGTCAATCCTCCCACTAAAGTGGGGGATAAATCTATCATTGAAAAATGGCCCCTTGTCATTTTCATGGTCTTTTAGGCCTTTCTTCATGATGCTTGGTCCATTTTTCTTTGATTTAATATTGAAATGTGGATTGAACATTCACATTAGGTCCTTAAAATTCAACTAATGGCATCTTGTGAAGGTTTTGTGAAGTGTTGTAAAACATTTCTACACTTTTCTAGACTCTTCATTACAATTCACCTAAAAATCAACTTTTCATCACTTATCAAGTCCTATTATGAAGTGTTGTAAAGTCTTTTAACAAGATTTCACACTTTTCTAGGCTTAATTTCACTATTTACATCTTTCTTATACTTTATTTGACCCATTTATGCCCTTATAAGGCTTAATTAAGTGTGTTTTTGAATGTAAAACAAAAAAAAAACATTAAATGCAAGATAATTCTTGACACCCACTTAAAAATAAAAGGTGGGACCCATTCAGCATGGGTGGCGAATGAGTCCCTCTTGGCTCAAAATTCAAAATATTTCAAATTTTCTTTTGGTTTTTTATTTAAAATCACCTTGTGTCGACTTGTGATGAGGGATCTTTGGGTAACTAAGGAACAAGTGTGTATATAGAAGTGTTTTACATCAATTTTTGGTGTATGTTGTGGTTGTGTTGTTGATATGTGGTTGTCATTAATGTCAACACTATTAGGATTATTGTATTGAATGTTGTATATGTCGAGGATATTGAGAAAATTGTTGAAGGAAGAGTTGCAGGTTGCCTGTGGAATAGTGTAGGTTAAGAAGGTGTTTTGTTTTGTACATTGAAGATAAGTTGTTGTGGACTAAAGGGTTTATTTTTGTGAGTATCTAGATCATCTACTAGAAGTTTCAAAGGTCCGCATGAAGATTTGATCATGTTATGGACAGTTGTGCTTTGACAGTGTTTCTATGGTTTATGTCAGTACTCCTGATTGAAGTTTATGTGATTATGACAATTTCTATTGCTACAGATGCTTCTGTATTAGTTCTTTCTACTTGTGGATGCTTCTAGATTATTATTTATCCTTGGTGTACATCCGCATTGATTGGTGTGCTCGTGTTTGAAGAGTTTTCTTATGTGCATTCAGATTTTCATGTTATTGGCCAACATGATGGTTGTAACATGTTGCAAATACTTGGAGATTTAAATTTGAATGTTTGGCCTAATTGAGGATATTGTTTTGGGTCGCATCATAATATTAGCCAACAATGTTTGATTCATATTAAAAAATTATTTGTATAGTTGGGCCAACATTGTAAATATGTTTTATATTTTGGCCAATGAAGTTATTGATGAAATTCTTGGTGTGGATATATAAGAGTGATTGTTTGTTCAAATTGAAGTGTGCTTAGTGTGATTGGTGTGCTCCTGTGTGTGAATGTGAAAATATCATTCGATTGCAGAGCAAAGTGTGAAGAAGTATTTATGTGCTTAACTAAAACTATAATCAAGCTTGTACAAAAGCTATTTTCTCAGTTCATACCCTGCGGATCTAATCTGAATTGCTTTGTAGTGTTGGGAAGTGAGCCCTTTTTTATTTGAGAAGTGAGCTCTAGACAGTGTACCTGAATTCATGTGCATTCCCATTATTTTTCATTATACTTTTAATAGGGTATAATATTGTGGACTAACATCCACCATGGTTTTTCCCTTAATAGGGTTTTCATATAAAAATATCAGTGTTCTCTGTGTTTATGATGTGTTGATTGTTCATGGTCTATTGCTCATTCATTAGATCTGAGACTAATTTAAGTTTGAAAAGTTTAAATATTTTGTGACAACTGATTCACCCCCCTCTCAATTGTCTATCCTTGTTTTTCCAACAATTGGTATCAAAGCAGGTTCCTCTAAAAAAATTTAAAAGCTTGAGGTGATCCGAGATGGTATCATACAAGAAGGACAGTCCTAGATTCGATGGAACAAACTACTCATTGTGGAAATCTAGGATGGAATGTCATTTGAGGTGTATTGGTGAACCCTTCTGGAAGATAAAAAAGAATAGATATGTTATTCCTCAGAATGTTCCTTCGACTCTTGATGAAATTAAAGAGGCTGAGAACAACATCAAGGCTATTGAAGCTTTGTTGAGTGCTCTGATAGATTCAGAAATGACAAATGTGATGAGTCTGAAGACAACTCATGAGATTTGGATGAAATTGGAAACTTCGTACGAAGGTGATGCACATGTGAAGATGGGTGAAGATGAAAATATTTCTTCTTTTATGAAAAAATTAAATGAACTAGTGATGAGTATTAGATGTGCTGGTGGTACCCTAGAAGAGGAAGAAACTGTAGCTAAAGTGATCAGATCATTTCCTTCCTCTTACAAAGCAAAGGCTCATGCTATTGAAGAAATCAGATCAGTGATGAATGTGGCAAGAGATACACTGATTGGTAAATTTGTTGCCTTTGATTTGAGTGAATTTGGTGAATTTGTTCCCAAGACAAAATCTGCATTTAAGGCTACTGTATCTAGAAGAAACAAGTAAAGATATGATCTAGGTGAGTGTTTCAAAAATTCATTCAATTATGAGGAAGAAATGAAACAGCTTGAAGATGAAGAAAGAGAAATAGAAGAGCTGGAAGCATTGATTGTGAAGAAAGAAGGCAAAGGACAAGATAAGTATAAAGGAATGTTGCCTATTAAATGTTTCTCTTGAAATAAAATAGGTCATTTTGCATCAAGGTGTCCTGAAAGAGTTCCTAGGTATAAGCCTAACAAATCTAGATTTCAAAAGAAATGTTACTATGGTGAAGAAGGAGGGACTGATGAAGATTCTGATAAATAAAATGGAAATGAAGATGAATGGGTGTTCCTTGCTATCAAGGAAAATGGTCTGGTGGCTACCGAATCTACTAAAGTTGAGAAAGCTCTTGCAACCCGAATTGACGAAAAGGATGAGTAGGTTATTGATAGTGGATGCTCACATCATATGACTAGTGACAAGAGAGAATTTGTATGTCTAGAAAATTATGAAGGTGGGGTTGTAAGATTCAGAGATAAGCATAACACTGATGACGTCCTTTATCTTGAAAGCTTGATGCACAACCTGTTGATCGTTGGAAAAATGTTGGACAAGGGCTATGATCTTTAGTTCAAAGGTGGAAGATGTAGGATACTTGGAAATTCTAGAAATGTAATTACTTTAGGTAAAAAGAGAAAAGGTAATATTTTTCACCTGAATGCTACTAGTGAAAGTTGTTTAATTGCTCAAGTAGATGAAATCTGGCTATGGCATAGAAGGTTGTGTCATTTGAATTTTGATAACATTATCAAGGTAAGCTCCACTCAAGCAGTAAGAGATATACCTAGGCTACTAAAGCCTAGTAACACAATTTGAAGGAATGTTAGATAGGAAAACATACTAGAGTTTATTTTCGGAGTAAATGACATCATTCAAATGGATTACTAGAGTTGGTACATACTAATCTATGTAGTCCCTCTAGACTCAGAAGTCTTCATGGAGAAAGGTACTTTATCTTGCTTATTGATGATTACTCTATAATGATATGGGTTTCTTTCTTAAGAGAAAAATGTGAAGCATTAGAGAAGTTCAAAATTTTCAAAGCTATGGAAGAAAATGAGAAAGGTCTGAAAATAAAATGCTTAAGGTCAGATAGAGGTGTTGATTTCACATCCAATAAGTTCAATTCTTTTTGTGAAGAGCATGGAATCAGAAGTTATTTGCTCTTTGAACCCCTCAACAAAATGGAGTTGTAGAGAGGAGGAACAAAAAAAATTTGGATGCTGCTAGAACAATGATGATTGAAGGAAATGTGCCTCAAATCTATTAGAGTGAAGCTGTAAGCACTGTTGTATACACTTTGAATTGGGTAAATGTCAATGGTAATTATGGTAAGACTCCTTTTGAACTATGGTTTGGTTATAAGCCTACCATTAAATATTTCAAGATCTTTTGAAGAAAATGTTATATTAAGAGAGATGAGGACATAGGCATGTTTGATGCAAGAAGTGATGAAGGAATATTTCTAGGTTACTCTACTAAAAGCAAGGCTTATCGGTGCTCTAATAGAAGATTAATAAAAATGGTTGAAAGTGGAAATTTTAGAGTTGATGAGGATTCTACTAGATCATCCAAATACTGTGGATATGATTTAGATGACTAGCAAGACAATACAAACCAAGGGAAGAATGCTCAGACATAGAATCAACTTCAAATTGTTCTGGTAAATCAAGGTAGTCAGGAAGTAGAGACAAGTGCAAGTGTAGAAGAAAGAATAGAAGAACCGAAAGTTCAAGAAAGTTCTAAGGTTACAAGGTATATAAAGCTAAATCATTATGAAAATCAAATTATAGGAGACAAGATAAAGGTGTGCAAACTAGAAGAAAGTTGCAAAAGAGTATTGCCTAATTTCCAAGATTGATCCTAAATATGTCAATGAAGTTTGTAATGATGAACACTAGATGGAAGCTATTAAGGAAGAACTGATGCAGATTGAAAAGAATGATACATGGATTCTTTTTCCTAGACCTAAAGATAAAAATGTGATTGGTACTAAATGGGTCTTTCAAAATAAGTTGAATGAACAAGGTGAAGTAATCTAGAATAAAGAAAGACTAGTATGTAAAGGGTATTCACAAATTGAAGGCATTGATTTTGAAGAAACCTTTTCCCCTGTTGCTAGAATTGAAGTTGTTAGATTAACTCTATCAAATGGATGTGAAGTCATCCTTTTTCAATGGTGAGCTAGAAAAAGAGGTATATGTTGAACATCCAGATGTATTTCAACTAACTGACAAGGAAGACATGATTTTTCGATTAAAGAAAGCTCTATATGGACTCAAGCAAGCCCCTAGAGCCTGGTATCCTAGAATGGATAAATACTTATTGAAGCTTGGATTCAAAAAAGGTACTACTGAAAATAGCATGTATTTGAAATTGGATCATGACAAAGAGTTTATTATTGAGGTCTTTATTGATGACATTATTTTTGGAAGAGATGATAATCTATGTATGAAGTTTGTTGATGAAATGAAGAGTGAATTTTAAATGAGTATGATTGGAGAGATGAAGTTCTTTCTGGGATTGCAAGTTACTTAGTTAGACAATGGAATTTTCATATCTCAGTCTAAATATGTGAGAGAACTACTAAAGAAGTTTGGCATGGATGACTCAAAGCCTGTTGGTACTTCCATGGTAACCAGATGCAAGTTAACATAGAATGATCATTCTCCTAAGGAAAATCAAACAAGATATAGGTCAATGATTGATAGAATTCTCTATTTAGCCCAGACCAGACCATACATTATGAATGTTGTATGTATGGTTGCTAGATTTCAAGCTAATCCAAAAGAATCTCATGTGATTGCTATAAAGAGAATCTTCAAATGTCTGAAAGGAACAACAAAATTTGAGCTTTGGTACCCTAAGAATGATTATCTTACTTTGAGTGCATATACTGATGTGGATTGGGTAGGAGATGTAGATGAATGGAAGAGTACTAGTGGTGGTGATTTCTTCCTAGGGAAGAAGCTAGTGTCTTGGTTGAGTAAAAAGCATAATTTCATTTCTCTAGCTAGTGTTGAGGTAGAGTATATTGTTGCTGCAAATAACTATACTCAAGTGATGTGGATGAAACAGATGTTGAAATATATCAAAGTATTATATGATGAACCTATTTCCATATACTATGACAACTCAAGTGCAATTAACATATAAAAAAATCCAGTGCTACACTCTAATACCAAGCATATATCAATTAAGTTTCACTTCTTGAGGGAAAAAGTGATGAGAGAGAAGTCAGACTAGAGTATGTTCCTACCAAAGAACAGGTTGCGGAAATTTTCACCAAGCCATTGCCGAAGGATACTTTTGAGTATTTTGGAGGGATGCTAGGGGTGATTACCCCTCCTAATATGAACAAGAAGATGCATTTTCTTGCATCAATCTATATGCTTCAAAGCTATATTATGATCCAGATTGATGATTTTGTGGTTGCTACTTAGGGGGAGTACTCAGATGTGCAGATATGTGGTTTAGAGCTTGTATGTGGGAAGATAATGCTTATATTTGCCATTGATGTCAAAGGGGGAGAAGAGCAATGTGAAAAAACTTTTTAGGGGGAGAAGAGCAATTGAGGAAAAGAGTCAGAACCTAAGGGAGAGCAAGTGTAGTTGTGTTGATGGTATTTTTCACATAATGTGTTGCCATCAATGCCAAATGGGGAGATTGTTGGATGCTATGATTGTGTTGCTGATATGTGGTTTTCATTAATGTCAATGCTATTAGCATTATCATATTGAAGGCTATATATGTTGAGGATATTGAGAAAATTGTTGAAGGAAGAGTTGCAGGTTGCCAGTGGAACAGTGTAGGTCAAGAAGGTGTTTTGTTCTATACATTGAAGATAAGTTATTGTGGACTAAATGGTTTATTGTTGTGAGTAACTAGATCATCTACTTGATGTTTCAGAGGTCTGCATGAAGATTTGATTGTGTTATGGACAGTTGTGCTTTGACAGTGTTTCTATTGTTTTGTCAGTACTCCTGTTGAATTTTATGTGATACTAGTAATTTCTATTATTGTGGATGCTTCTCTATTAGTTCTTGTTGCTTTTTGATGCTTCTAGATTATTCTCTATCGTTCTTATATATACGTGTTGATCAGTGTGCTTGTGATCAAAGATTTTTCTCATATTTATTTGAGTTTTCATGTTCTTTACCAACACGATGCTGTAACATGCTACAGATTCTTGGAGATTTAAATTTGAATGTTTGGCGCACTCGAGAATATTTTTTTGGGTTGCATCATAATATTAGTTGACAGTGGTTGATTCACATTAAAAAATTATTTGTAAATTTGGGCCGACATTGTAAATATGTTTTATATTTTGGTCAACAAATTTGTTGATGAAATTCTTGGTGTGGATATATAAGAGTGGTTTTTTGTTTGAATTGAAGTGTGCTCAATTTTCTTGTTGTGCTCCTATGTGTGTATGTGTGAATATCATTCGATTGCGGAGCAAAGTGTGAAGAAGTTTGAGCAAAGTGTGAAGAAGTATTTATGTGCTTAATTGGAACTGTAATCAATCTTGTGCAGAAGCTATTTTCTCAATTCATACCCTACAGATATAATTTGAATTTCTTTGTAGTGCTGGGTAGTGAGCCCTTTTGTATTTGAGCAATGAGCTCTAGGCAGTGTGCCTGAATGCATGTGCATTCCCATTATTTTTCATTATACTTTTAACAAGGTATAATATTGTGGACTAACATCCACTGTGGTTTTTCCCCTAATAGGGGTTCCACATAAAAATCTTGGTGTTCTCTGTGTTTCTGATGTGTTGATTGTTCATGGTTTATTGCTCATTCATTAGATTTGAGATTAAGTTAAGTTTGAAAAATTTAAATATTCTGTGACAGCTAATTTACCCTCACCTCTCAGTTGTTTTTCCTTATTTTTCCAACAATTTTAACCTCCATTCATCAAGTTCACTTATTCACTCATTCATTCAGGTATTCAAGCACTTTACATCATTGAATCAAGCAATAATCAAGTATTTTGGAGCAACCATTGTTATATCTTCAGATTTCATCAATAAGGGTTTGGTAAGTTGATAGAATTTTCATGTTATTTTTTTTATCATTCTTTTTCATTCCATTATTTCATTAAGGGTTTGATTACCAAAGTGGGATTTGACCAAGGAAAATCCCTATAACCCAACCCTTAACCATTTTTTCCCTTTGCATGTGTGTTTGCAGACATGTGTATGTAGATTTTACAAGCTATTAGGTGTTCAAAAGTGGACAAGAATTCAACAAAGTGTTTCAAGTCAATTTTAACCTATTTCAAGCTTTGAGAAGACATTTTTTCTATTTTCTGTAGATTTGACTTCATCAACTTGACAAGCAGACAACCTCAAATCTTGTGCTATAAGATTGGTCCCTAATTTCACAAAATTTTGGGAGTGGACTGGTTAACCATCAGTGATGAATGAGTCCCACCTTAAGGGTGGAAATCCAAATTTTGTCAGATTCTAGATCTCCACACTCAGAAACTTGTTCTCAGAAGTTTTCATTAGAAGCAGGACTGATTCACCATAAGTGGAAAATGAGTCCCACTGGTTATTTTTAGTGATCTCTACCAGCATTTAGAACATTCTAGATTCTCCATTCTCTGCCCAGGAGCACTCTAATTCAACCTTTTTCTTTTCCATTTTACATTTGTTCATGATTATTTCATGTTTGGATTTTACATTATGTTTTCTAGCATTGCATAATTCTTAGGTTTTACATTCATAATCAGTCAAATAGTTCATTTAATTGCACCTAGATCATTCTATTTAGCCTCAATCACATCATATACATCTTAATTTGAGTGAACTACCTATATTTTGGGTGTGGGATCTATCACTTTCCTTTAGTTGTAAAACTGTAATTGAGCAAAGAGAATCATAGCATTTCACACCCCTAAAATCTACAGTTCAATGTGAAATATTAAGTCAATTAAAATAAACACAAAATTTTAAATTTAAATATTATTGTTTACCGAGTCTTTTGTAATTTGAGATTTTTGAAAGTTGGTTAATAAATTGGTATAGTTTTCTCTCTTCATCAAATGGTATTATAGCTAGAGGTTCTAAGCATATGGATAGACCATCGAATATGAGGTAGTCTACACTAGGACCTACGGGTGAAGCGGCAAGTGAGAAGAAGTTCTAGGTGCATAAGAAGATCACCAAATGTGAGGTAGCTTATGACTGAACCTGTCGATAGAGGAAGCATGATTGAATAGCTCAAAAGTATCATTGCAAGTGAGTGAACTCCTGAGTGATTTATAGCTATAAATTGCAAGGAAATTGATATGGTAGTGACATATTACAATAAACACAATGTGTTGCAATTGTAAATGTAAGGTAGATTGCAAGTTATCCAACATGAAGAGGTTGCAAGGGTTGAGTTGCAGTGAAGACATGTCATGAGGAATGCATGGAGAGAATAAGAGGGAATATTTTGTGGATGATGTTGGGCTATCAGTGATGGAGTTCATTGTACATATTGTTCAAAATATTGAAGGGTGATTCTATCTCTAAACTCCACCTTTGTGAGCCCTTGCTCACAAATGTCTTTTCTAGCATTTCTAGTGCAAGAGCATTCAAGTGAACACATGATCAACATTGACAAAAAAAAATTCATTTGGTTTTGTTATTTTTCTTTTCATTTTTTGTGGGAAATTCAATTTGATCTTGGTGGTTATGGGTGAAGAGATGGGGTGATGTTTTTTCATTGATTGTAAAATGTCATATTATATTTGAAGCTCAAATTTGTAGCCATCATCCTTTCAAATTGTTCATTTTATCAGTTAATTTGAAAAAAAGAAATAATTTATTATATTTTCATTTTTTGAGTGGGATTGGAGGGGGAATAAAATATCCATTTTTTAAATTTAGGGAGGAAATAACATTAAAATCCCCTCCTAAGATAATAAATTCCTCTCTTAACAAAAAGAGGGTTGTTGTCAAAGAGTCCTATATTTTCTTTCTTTCTAGTAGTTGATGTTGGACCATAAACGTTGAACCAGTATTAGTGTTGAAAATATTAAACCTTGAAAAGAATCCACCATTTTTGGGATGCAATAAAATCTAACTTGACCTTACATGGGTCACTTGAGATTTCTAGTCCTCCTAATGCCCCTATCACAGGAGTATAAAGCACTTCCGATTTTTACCATTCAGTTAAGATTTCTTTGTTTTGTACATTTGAAAATTTAGTTTCTTTTAGTAAAATAATATCAACATTAATTGAATCAATTTGGAAATTTATCAAGCACCTTTTAATGGGGAATTTAGGTTCCTAACATTCCACAAATGGACCTTCATAGGTCTTGATGAGAGCGATAGGCTTCCCCCGGTCTCATGTTCATATTTTTTCCTAGGGTAGTCTACAAACCGTTTGTGATCTCTTCTTGTATTTTCCTTGTCTTGTACTTATTATATTTATATTTATTTTAGGAGACAAGGTACACACATCAAATTGTGTCTAACAGATAGAAAGCAATTGAGAATAATCAAAATCATTCAAATCCTCATTATTGATTTCATCAATGATTTTTTGTCACTTCTACTAAGATATGTTATGCCATTTCTCACAAAGACAATGAGCAGGAAACTTGAGAGCCCAAAGGAATGCATTTTATAATATCCCAGTTGTGATTTTATATTGGCAAATATATTTCTATATCATTTCAATGGCTTGGAGGATTATTTAGTTCCTTATCCTTAGTAGAGGTGCTTTGGGAGATGACTCCTCTAAATAGCTTTACTTAGTCTTTAGTCAATGTGTCAGAAACTACACAAGAAGCATCCTTAGATGCAGTTTTCTCTACCCATAAATTTGCGATCATACTACTAGATTATGTGTTACTCGTACCATTTTCTACCACCTAGAAAACTAGTAGTTCCAACACTATGTTCAACTACACTGAACCTTCCATCTCCTTGTTGCAAGTTGGTATCTTTGAAGGAGAAGAAAAAATGCCTTTCTTAGATGGACATTCATCAAATCATTATCTCCCAATGCATTTTCGGAGGAATTTCCTCCAAAGACTCAGTACTATTTTATTATTCCTCTTTAACCATTAACAAAATCTCTAGAAATAGGATAAATTCATCCTTAGAAAGGATTATTTTATCAACTAGTATATTATCCTAATCCTTGCAAGCCTCCCAATATTGTGTAGCTTGATACACACATTTTATGATTAGATGGAAAGAATGGCATTCTATTGTTATCCCTTCAAAAAAAATTCCTATCGCCAAGTCCCACTCCTAGAACAAATTTGTAAATATCATGGGAGAGGCTTAGTGGTGCCTAATAAAACATAGAACTTGACCATAACTTCACTATTGTTAAAACAGGTTTGATCAAGCTTCATGAAGATACCCATTTGATTTCTTATGATTTCTACTATTTTGAGAACTCTATATTCAAGTGGAAGACTTGGAAGTTGCACCCAAAATGACATAAACCTTATCTCAATGTATGAAAGTTTAAATTTAGGTATCTAGGGTTGAATATAAAGTCCCACATTTTGTAAAAACCACATCTTCACTTTGAAGACTACATACCTTATTTTCTTCCAAGAAAAATTAGAAATAAAAAACCATTTACCCTTATCTAAGTAAAGAAATTCATTAGCTCCCACCTAGTAGTCATCAACCCATTTAGATAAAAAAAAATTAGTTGCATTGAGATTCCAAAAATTACCAATGATATATTTTATTGGAGCTCCCTGATTTGGAATTTAAGGTGCTGTTTTGAGAATTTCACCTAAATAATGCCACCTAGACTTTTGTTTCTTAGCTAACAAGATCACAAACTTTTTCTATAGTTGAGGACTCAAGTTCTTGTCATTTTGTTGAAGGTTGGAACTTGAGTTCTCCTTATTATGCCTCTTAACAAGTTTCATAGTGGGTCTTTGAAACCATGGTTTCCTTAGTAGAGGAGGGTTAAAGGGGGCATTAGATGGACTTGGTTTAAGGATGGGTATGTTGTTAGGAAATGTTGCAAGAGCTTTACCACCATCCAATTCCTTTGAAAGAGTGCTTGTGGGACCTTGATTTTTGTATTGGCCTAAATGCTAATGATAGAATACAAGCTTTTTCCAGTCTACAAAACCTTCTTGATGTTCCATGTCCTTGGAGAAGGGTGTACATAACCCTGACCCCTGAACTATCTAGGATTTTGATGGTGTTCTAACTAGTATGCAAGTATCTACCAAGCCTTTTCATTTGAAAATCCTTGCCATTGTACCTCTATGAAATGAAATTTTGAAAAAATACCGGTTAGAGGAATTTCACACTTGAGGCTTAGCCATCTATATTTTAGCCAATATTTTATTGTCTATATCATCCAATTTAAGGAGTCTTTCCTTTCATTCACTCAATCTAGTTCTACATCAACAAATCAAAAATCACCATCCCTCAATGGTCATGGGGGCTCTTTAGCTTTCATCTTTTGTGTGTTGGTGATTCCTAAATTTTAAAAAAATTAAAAGGATTTGGATTCTTCCAAAATAATTAATTCTTCTCATAAGTAGGACTTCTATATCTAAGTTGGAAGAATTTTATGGGATTGGATATAAAATAATTTATAAAAAAGGATAACGAAAAAACATAGAAAAAGGATTTAAGGATCTATGAAGTCTTTGCCATATCTATCGTAAAGGGGTTGATGTTTCTAATGTTATTCTACATCATCATCCCATACACTATCATCTACTATATTTAAAACATCATGTGGTAAAAAATATTTTTTTTCATCACAACAAAAAACATGTCTCCTACATCATCAGAGCCAGAACATATTTTTTCTGGGCTCCTCAAAGCCTACTTGATTACTCTTCCCCCTCCAATACATAATAATTTTTATAATAATAACTTATTTTTTTATGCATATTATTAAGTGCATGGTCATTCCACTAATGAATGTTAAGCCTTAAGTAATAAAATACAATAACTTGGTGATTGTGGTGCTCTTACATGTGTTGATGCATCTAATCCTTCCAAACAATAATAATCCTTTTGGTGTTTATCCTCACTATGTGGTATTTGTAGCTTCTTTTGCTTGCTCATTTCCTTTCATTGTGGTACAATATTAAATGCAGCCATATTTTATATGGTATCAAAACAATAGTATTTAGTGTGGTTTTTCTTTCCTTTACACTTGGGGGAAATAATAACTAGTTTTGGGAGGTTTGTTTTATTTTTAAGGATCCCCTCTTCATCTCTTGTTTCCTTAAAATACCAACCTAGAAAGTATGTTGACATTTTAAGGGGGGAATATTACCCCTATCCATTCCATAAACATCTTGTGATATTTGAATTATTGGCATAAGCCTTTGGTGGTGGCATTTTTATAATTCCCCCCAAGGCATGGTTATCAATTCATCCCCTATGACATTGAGCATTGATTCGCCCCCCATGATGCTAAAATTTTGTATGCACCTTAGATTATAATTGGTAAAATAGTCCATGGATTTGGAATAATGAAGCTTCCTAATTCATGAGCTTGAGCATTTTTAGATGGACACCTAGCATAACAATTCCTTCTTTCCAGTGGATCCATGTGTTTCATGAGTGATATTACATCCTTATGAGAGCACCATTTTGTCTAACACATTTGATGGATGATGCCTAGTATTTGAGAGAGAGTGACAATAGGGGGTGTAAGGAATCTAAGGAAGCGGAACAACTTCCTACACTAATATTGAGAGGTGGATAATGCAAAAATTTATAGATCTTCTCAATAGTTACAAAAACTTAAACAAAAATAAACGTAAATACCATGAATATGACAATATAGTAATTTATGTGGGGAAAACCTTTCAGGAGAAAAACCCCACAGTTTAAAAATCATTCCATATATTTTTCAAAAATCATGAAGACTACAATATACTTGTAGAGAAAGATTCTCACAAGAGTATCACAAACCAAAGATCTAGAGGCATCACAACTGCTATCAGACTCTTAGAATACATCACAATGCATAGTTGTAATACACTACCCTCATAAAATAAGGTTTCCTTCTAGGGAAAGTCAAGCCAAAAAAATATTTATCCTATGATCTGAAATCTAATGATGAGTAGTCCAGATTTACAATAATAAAATATACATAAAATTTGTCTTTTGGGTGTGCTATCCTTGAGCCCCCAAGGGGTGGGAGGCCCCTGTAGTGAGGGTTATAGCCCCTCGTGACCCCAACTATTACCTATCAATAGTAAACCTTATGTCATTGCAAGTTTGCGACACAATTTTCTAAAAAATATCCCACTTGTAAAACACCTTGCAAGGGAAATGTGAGGGTGTATAAACATCATCTCTTAATTGTTAGGGGCCAAAAGGCCCATAGAATCCAAACACTATCTAATATTTTATGTGCTCATGGGCTTAGTTAAATAATTAACAACATTCATCAAAGTCTCTACCTTAACCCACTTTACTCTTCCATCGTCGACCATATCTCTAAAAAAATGATATTATACATCAATATTCTTGGTCTTGGCATAAAATATTGGGTTCATAGCTAGGCATATCATAGTCTAACTATCACAATAAATTATCACTGCACCTTTTTTATTCTAATATTTGAACAATGTCTCTTAAGACAAATGGCTTCTTTACAAGCATGAGTAGTTGTCATATATTTAGCTTCAATAGTGAACAAAGCAACCATAGCCTCTCTCTTACTCATCCAACTAATTGTACCACCAACTAAAGTAAACACATAACCACTAGTGGACCATTTGCTATCAACATCACCTTCCCTGTTTGAACCCACATAACCATTAATATTAATGGAAATATCATCTTCAATCATATTACTATGATAAAAAAAGGAATACTCTGAGGCACTAGAAAAATTTCTGAAGACTTTTAATTGCATCCCAATGAACTCTCTACTACCTAGGATCAAACATATATCTATAAAAAACTCCCACTGCTTGGGCAATGTCTAGTCTAGTACAAACCATAACATACATCAAACATCCAAATACATTGTGGTAAGACACTTTAATCATGTCTTCAATCTTTGATGGGGATGTTGGATAATGTGAAACATATAATTTTGTTCTAGTTGAAAAAGGAACACACAATGATCAACAATCTTGCATATCAAACATTTGTGAAATTAAATTGACATAATTACTTTGGCCAAGCCATAGATTTTTGTTCACTCTATCTTTTTTAATTTCCATCCCAAGAATGTGTCTAGTTGTACCAAGCTCTTTCATTTCAAATTTAGCAGCAAGTTGATACTTTAGTTCTAAAATTATATCTTTCCATTTACCAATAAATAACATATCACCAACATATAATGCAATAAATAGGAAAGGACCACCATCAATTTAATAATAAATATAATGATATGATTTTGATCACTCAAATCCCAAACTCAAAAAATATGTATAAAATTTCTAGTACCACGTCCTAGGACTCTATTTTAGGCCATGCAAAGATTTATTCAATTGGAAAAATAATTTACTTTTACTTTTCACCATGTAGTGTTCTATCCATGTCATATAAATATCCTCATCCAAGTCACCATGAAGGAAATCATTTTTCACATAACTTTTCTCAACCTCTAAATAATAAGTAGTAACAATAGAAAGAAAAAATCTAATGGATCTCATTTTTGCAGTAGGAGAAAATATCTCACCATAATCAACACCTTCAACTTGAAAGTAACCTTTTGCAACCAACCTTTTTTTGTACTTCTCAAAACCTCCATCTAAACCAATATATTTCCTAAACACCCATTTGCAAGTAACATATTTTCTTCCTCCATGCAATGGTACAAGATCACATGTATCATTCTTTTTCAAAGTTTCCATTTCTCCCCCCATAGAAATCTTCCAAGATTATACAACATTTATACCTAATTCCTCTTCTATTGATCTAGATTCATCCATGTTAGTATTCAAGGAAAAAATACATCTCCAATCATCAAGTGAATACCTTTCAGGTGGTTGTCTATGTCTTGTAGACCTACAAACAAGTTGATTTTGAGGTTCTTCCTCCTCTTATGAAGATTCAAAGCTAGATGATATCTCCTCAACTTCTTGTCTATCCATGGGCCTCGATTCAATTTTCTCAGGTGTAGAAGGAAATTGAATCACATCTTCTTGTTTACTTTGTTCTAGCTACAATGTAAAAAAATAAGGCTTTGTTCCTCTAAAAATAATACTTCTACTCTATATTACCTTATGTGCAATAGGATCCCACAACTTTTATCCTTTCACGTGATAACTATATCCAATGAAGATACATTTCACAACCTTGTTTTCTAACTTTGTTTGCTTCTCCTTTGGCACATGTGCATATTCCTCAAAACCAAAATTTTTAAGATGTATTAATGAAGGATTGTGGATAGGCCATGCCTCTATAGGTGTCTTATCAAGAAGAGTTGATGTAGGAGACCTATTAATCAAGTAACAAGAAGGGAAAATAACTTCAGCACAAAAACTTTGTTCTAGACTAGCACCACTCACATACTCCTAGCCTTCTTCATTAGTGTCTCATTCACTTTTTTTGTAACTCCATTATATTATGGAGAATACGAAGTTGTCTTTTTTCTATGAATACCAAAATATTTATAGAATATATCAAAATAATTAGAGAAAAATTCATCGCCATTATCAGTCATCAAACTTTTTATTTTATTTAGTCTACAACCCAACCATTTCTTTAAAAAATTTAAAACAATTGAAAACTCTAGATTTGTACTTTAAAAAATATACCCATGTCCTACTATAATCATCAATAAATGAAACATAATATGTTGATTTTATAATTGAAGGAACATCTACAAGACCATCTATAGGAACATCTACTATAATTGATTTTATAATTGAAGGAACATCCAGTACACCACAAGATTTATGAGAAATTAAATAAAAGTGAAAACTGTTTTGTTTTACATAAATATAATGCTTGTAGAAATAAAATTCACTATTACAATCAAACAACCCTTCAAAAAGGTTTTTATTTTTCAAGATCCTTAGACCCTTTTCTCCAATGTGGCCAAGTCTCTAGTGTCATAACATAGCTTTCTTTACAAGTAACTTTCTTTCAAAAGAAACAACACCCCTGGGTACCTAGAAGCCATGACCATCTACTGAAGATAAATCCCTCACCTCTTCCACAAACTTTCTTTTCATAGAAGTATTGTTGCACTCAATAGTGCATACATCAAGCATATAGAATGCAACATATCTGACACCTCTAGAAATCATCATAGCACCTCTAATTACCTTGTATTTTGCATCATAAAATACTACCTCTACACCTATATCTATTAGTTTTCTCATAGATAATTTTTTTTATGTTAATCAATGGATATGCAACACACCATTAATCCTTTTTATTCTACCATCAAGAAACCTAATTCTAACTTTACCATGGTCAACAATATTTAAATAAGAATCATCACTCAAGTACACCTTCACTCCTTCAAATTTTGTATATTCAAAAACCAATCTCTATTAAAGGTTACTTGGAAAGATGTAACTGATTCAATTAACCATGCATCATTATATGTAGGAGTTTCCAAATCTACAATGAATACATCACCATCTTCCTTCTCAGACTCAAAATCATAATAAAATTACTTCTTTATAGTCCTTATGAATATGTCTTGGCTAACCATAGTTCCAACAAATAACTTTGGACTTTTCAAGAGATTTGGATCTCCCCTTGGACTTGAATTTATAACTCTTCTCATTCTTCTTACCTTTTATCTTAGGCCTTCCATGAACATTCAAGTTCTCCTTGGTACTGATGGGTACCTTCTTCCTCATCTCTTTGGAAATAAAAGACCTCACCACATATTCAGTCTTCAAGGTAATAGAAGTACTCCCAATAGCCATAATAAGAGAATCTCACGAATCACAAAAAGAACAAATTAAGATCTAACATTTCTCCTCCTCATCCATTTTGGCACCAACTATTGCCAATTGAGCCACCACAATATTGAATGCTTCCAAGTGTTCTATAATTCATCCACCATCTTCTATTCTCAAGGAATATAATTTCTTCCTCATTAAAATCTTGTTCACTAAAGATTTGGCTTGATACTGCAAACATATAAAATTGACTTAACACTTATCACAATTTCAGAATGTCTCAAAATGACCCCAAAATGACTCGAAACAACTTTGAATCAACTCAAAACATCTCGGAATGACCCCGAAACGACTTGGAACAACTTTGAATCAACTTGGAACGTCTCGAAATGACCCTGAAATGACTTGGTACAACTCTGAATCAACTCAGAATGTTTCAGAATGACCCTAAAATGACTCAGAACAACTCTGAATCAACTTAGAATGTCTTAGAATGACCCTAAAATGACTTAGAATAACTCTGAATGAACTTGGAATGTCTCAGAATGACCCCAAAATGACTAGAAACAACTTTGAATCAACTCAAAATGTCTCAGAATGACTTTGAATCAACTTAGAATGACTCTGAATCAACTGAGAGTATATTTGAATTAACTTGGAACATCTTAGAACATCTCTAAAAGAACTTAGCATCATCTCGACATCCCATGACATCTCACAACACATCAAATGACATTGAAAGACATTCAAAACCCTAGTTCCTCTATTAATTGAATAATACAACATTGTTTAATTAATTCACTTTTTCATGATTCTCGACAAATTGAATAAATATCATTCATTTAATAAAGTCTTGAAAACCCTAATTTTACTATTAATCGAATAATATGATGTTGTTTGATTAAATTCACATTTTATCATTTCAACTAATTAAAAATAAATTACATTTATTTAATAAAGTCCTAACCTAATCTTATTTCATCTTGATTAGTCAAACAACACTAATTATTTGATTATGTCACTAATTATCCTTATTCCTCAAAATTAATTGAATTATTAAAATTATAATAATTTAATTATTACACTTTCCTCAAAAATTTGAATAAATCAAACTATTCAAACTATTCAAATTAGCAAAAATCAAAATCAAAATCAAATTGGAATTAATTAATTAATATTCCTCACCCACTTTTTGATTGAGGAAATCATGGATTGCTAACTAAGAAATCTATTTTTTCTAACTCAACCATCTAATTCCTAACTCAACCCTAACTGATCAATCAATTGCTAACTAAGCAATTAAAATCCTAACTAGCCAATCTATTCTTCAATCACCCTAATTGTGCAACCAACTTTGCACAATTTCCTCATATCTAAATCATCTCAACTCATTTTGACCATTGATCTGGATATTCTCCAACATGATCTTGATCATCGATTCAAAATTGTTTTTTCTATATAACAAGTCTTTCTCTTACCAAATATGGATCATAATTTCAACTTACCTTTTGCAACAAAATGTTTTCAAGATCACCATTGAGAGAACTTCATCATTTCTTCAAGAACAAGCATCGATCATCAAGCTTTTGCGTATAAGCAATGAAGGCTTTGTAGTGATATGAACAACCCAACATCATGCAAATACACTCCAACATGGGATGGTAATCTCTTCTTGTGTTATTTGAATTAGTTTGAATATCTTAGGATATTACTTTCATTCAAATAGCTTAGATTTCCAAATTTCATGAGTGATGGAATAGGATAGATTAAGTGTTTTGAATTAGATTAGTTTCTAATTTCAATCCTACATCTGATATTGTTTTTCACATATTTCCTAATGGATTCTTTCCCCCTCACACATTTTGGCATGCTCGGTGGGACCTAGGTCCTCCTCACTAACATTTTTATGAGCTAAGTTGCAAGTTATAGGGTTTCAAGAACTTTCGAAGACATTTCATGGACTACCCAACAAAAGCTCACTTTTGACTAGAATTTTTTTTGAGGTTTTACCACAAAGATTGGCACCTTTTCCATGGGAATGGTGAATTTTCTCTAAGATCAGTGCTTTTGCTCAAAAAAGAACGCTTTTTCTTTTTTTTGAGTTTGCACCTATACAGAAAATCTGAACTTTTGCCAGAAATTTTGAGCTTTTGCAAATTTGTTTTTCTGAGCTTTTGAATTTTTTTCTGAGCATTTGCTCTGGAAGACAAGTGCACAGATCTTGCACTATTGTAATGAACCTCCTTGTTAATGTTTGCTTGTTTTGCAGGAACTAATGGGTTTTATGCAAGATTTGAAACATATGAACTTATTTCATGTAGGGAAGATGATCGATCTAAGTTGCTTTTAGATCCACAAGCATTTTTTTTATTAACTTAGGAATTTTCTTTTTGTGCATTAAAATTAACAACAAAAAAATCTCACATTTTATTTGGTGTTACTAAACCATTCTTAAGCTTTCTAAGTTAGGAACTTCCTTTTTGGTGCATTAAAATTAACAAACAACTCTCACATTTTGATTTTGGTGCTATCTAAAATGAACAAATTTGAGGTTTTCTAAAGTAGGAACTTCCTTTTGGTGCTCTAAAATGAAAAAAAAACTCTTACACTTGATTTGGTGTTGTTAAAATAAACTATTTGAAGCTTTCTAAATTAGGAATTCTCATTTGGTGCTCATAAAAAGAACATAAAACACTTCAATTTTGGGCTCTAAAAATGAATACATTTCATGTTTTCATCATTAGGAACCTTTAAATTTTGTGCATAAAAAGAGCACAATTTCTTTTTTTGACTTTGTTGATGCACAAATGATTTATATTTGTTGACCAATAATGACTAGGCCTGATTTTCTTAGAAATAGTTCAAGTTTGGGGCTTAAAATGAAAAAAATGATTTTGTTATTTTCACACCATTGCTATCTTAATTGCTTGGTGTCCTAAAAATTTCAATTGGTGCAAAGATAAAAAGAACATTTCATTTTTTACTCACATATTCTTGGGGATAACACCACTCAAGGTGTTTAAAATGAATCGATTTGCAATCAATTATCTTTTGTGCATGCATTAATTGGCAAGATGAATTGTTTTTTCTTCTCCCCTTGCACCATTTTGGCGATCTTGGGTGAGCAAAGAAAATTTTTGAGCTTCACATTTATTTTAAAGTGTTACCTTCTTAGAGGGCCTTCCTATTGAGACACATCTCATGCTAGAGAACTCATAGGTGACCTAAGCGGTACTTTTATTTTGGACTGCTATATAAATCTTTTGTGAGTGTGAGGAAATTTCATCACTCACCGGGTGTGGATGTCCTATACCAACATATTCTTCCTCAGTATCCTTGTGATGTGTAAAAACCCGAAAGGGCTAGGAAAGGTTCTTAATTGAACAAAATAGTGCATGTGTAGGTGCCCGAAAATAATATCCCCAGAACATGACTAAGAGCCAATTTTTTTAGAAGTCACCCTATTTATCCAAAACATTCTCTGAAAATGGTGCATCAAAATTTACTTCCGAGAAGTTACTTGCCAAACTGTCTGACTACATGCCCATTCCATAAGTCACATGTAAAATCATCTCTTCGGAGCATGAGGCAGGCCCACCTAAGAGGATGGTTTCTCTCCACTAGGGTGGTAATTGTTTGTTAATGTTAAACTTATCCAATTACATTCAAAAACAATTGTGACATCAAATTTTGTGTTTGATTTAAAGAAAAAGAACACATCAAAACAAAAATTGAACAAGATGGTCAAATCACAAACCCTTTGAGTTAGTGTATACTTGCAAAGAAAGCCTTATGTTTGCACTACTTGAAAGGATTTATCCTTAAAGGTTTCCAAAAATTTTTGTTTTATTTTTAGGTTGCATTGATCAAAGTAAAAATGTTGGTAACTATGGCTTGGGTGTTGTGATTTCACAACTTGAGCTATACACGTTCAAGTCACAAAAAGTACATGCTTGTGAGTCATTCCAGTGCTATTATATCATTTTCCATACTCAAGAACACAAAGGAAACAAACACAAAGAGGTTAAAAATTGCCATTCCAACTCACAATATTTTTGCTAAAACACTTAGATTGCTTATAAGGTCATTACTTGAATAAGATAGTTGGAAAACCAAATTGGTCACAAAGTCTGTCACTCATTATTCCCATACTACTTATTTGAAATTAAAATCCAACAAAACATTAGGATCATTCCTCAACTCAAAAAATCTATGATATCAACAGTTACTTGGAACTCACAAATAGTTCAATTATCTTTCCCACAACATATCCTCTAGATCAGGAAGTGGAATATTGACCCTAGTTCTTTAGAATTTTGATTTTCAAAAAGTAGCTACATTCCAAAACAACACTCAAAATATAAGGTTTTTGAGTTTCATAACAAACCACCCCATACCACCATACCTTATGACCATTTGGCGACCTACAACTCTCGTTCAACAACTGGGCCTTGAAGCACCTATTATTCAACCTAGCCTTACACACATTGAAAGTGCTCAAACCAACATCATCAACAATTTGAGAACATTCATTTTTAAGAAAAATGAAATACCCCATCAATTTCTCACTACATCCATCATCTTAAATGAACAGGAAGAAAAGGAAAACATAGCAATTGGAAGACCCATATTACTACCTCACACCTAGAAATAGGTATTGAGTGACCTTATGATAGGGTATTGAGCACCATAAACCACCTCACAACACCAACATACCTTATGACCATTTGGAGAGCCACAACTCTCATTCAACAACCAGTGCTAGCCACACCAATCTTTCATCCAAGTAATGCACATATTGAAGGTACCGAAACTAACATCATCAGTAGTTTAAGAACATCTATTTTTGAGAAAAATGAAACACCCCACCAATTTCTCAGTGCATCCATCATCTTAGATGAAGAAGAAGAGAAAGTAGACATAGCAATTGAGAGACACGTATTGCCACTCCCCACTTGGAAATAAACATCCTTATTCATCCGTGATTTCATGCAAAGTTAGGATCCCCAAAGTAACTTAGAATACAGGTCATTATTCTCAACTCAGGAATCTTAAACCAAAAGCTCTCAGGAAACACCTTGCAGCACTACACAAAAATAGAAACAAACTAGTGGCAAAATTTTATAGATGTGCTTCCAGGAACGATCCAAATTTGTACATGTTATTTTTTTGGTTAGAACCCAAGTCTTTTCCATGATACTAAACTTCTCTAGAGAGGCAAACAAGATTCACATACCTAAATCTACTCTTTTCTTTAGGTCAATGTTGGATTTAAAAACTTTAGAGGTCTAGCGCTATTTTTCCTACCATGAGATCCAAATTGTTTATGACAACCACAAGGTCACAACATAGAAAGAAAATGGAAGCAATCAAAACCAACACTAGCATCCCATCAACCAATGCCATAAATGATGAAAGTATCCCTTGGGGCTATAGGCCAAATGATCTTGAAACACCATGAAAGAGGCTTATCTATAGAAATACCTTTAGTGAAGAGGAACTAAATCGCAAATAAAAGGAGGTAATTGAACAAAACAACCAAGACCCAAATAGAGTGGTCATAGAGGAGGTAGACACAAATGAAGAAATAATCGAGAATGAATTGTTTGAACATTCCAACAACCCCAAGGTTCTTAAACTAATGGACAAGCTATTGAGAAAGGATCCAAACTCCTATTTCTTCAAGTTAGCACAAAGTGGTGCTAAATTACTAGTGGATTTCAATGTAGAAGCTCTCAAAGGTGCCAACCTTATTCCCTTAGGGGATAACTCAGTTGTAAGATAGATAACTAAACCTCTAGAGATGCCAAACATGTTCCCTATGTTCTCACAAAATGATGGTCAACCCAAAGAGAACCCCTTATTCAGAAGACCAACTTAAGTGGAACAAGCAGCAATAACACAACTGTATCAAGGAGGATCATCATAGTATGAACCACCAAAAAAAATCCTCCTCCTGGATAGTGTATACCTCAACATACATCAAACATGGACCCATCTCAAAAAATTCAATACCTTCAACAGGGTGGAACACAAGGTCCCCCTCCAAAAAATTAGTATCACCAACAATACTAACCACAAGGTGTGCCACAAAGCTCCCTTCCTCAATCATCCTACCAACAAGGTGTCCCAATAACACATCAATAGGGTAGCCTTCATTTTAGTCCTACCCAATAGTAAGGTGTGCCACAGAGTGCCCTTCCTCAGTCATCCTACCAACAAGGTGTCCCAATAATGCATCAACAGGTTAATCTTCATTTTAGTCCTACCCAACAACAAGGTGTGCCACAAAGTACCCTTCCTCAGTTGTCCTACCAACAAGGTGTCCCAATAATGCACCAATAGGGTAACCTTCAGTTTAGTCCTACCCAATAGAAAGGTGTGCCATAGAGCACCCTTCCTTAGTCATCCTACCAACAAGGTGTCCTAATAATGCATCAACATGGTAACCTTCAATACACTTCATCTCAATAACAAGGAGCTAACCCTCCTTGCACCTAGCAGAGACTTAACCCAATATATAACCAAAATGGTTACCAAGGTTTCATACCTTCACAATATCTAATATACGACCCAAACATGGTGAGACAACAAGGTTATTATACACAACTCACAAACAAACATGCCAAAAACAAATATGGAAATGAAGCTAGAAGCAATCACCCAATAGGTAGTAGGCATGTAAGCTAGAAAACAAAAGAAAACCTATACTATCCAAGTGATACACCCATTCCCATTCAATCAATCTGTCACTACAATACCCTTTCCAAAGAATTTTGAAATACTTAGGTTTGACAAAAAAATATAAAGGAATGGGGGATCTAGTAGAGCATATATGGGATTTCTTGATATCATGCATGGAAGTATGACACAATGACTCATACCTCATGAGACTATTTCCACGCAGCCTTATAGGCCATGCTATGGAATGGTTCACCCGTTTGACACCGGCAGTCAAAAACTTTGATGAATTGTCTAACAAATTCATAAGTCACTTCTTCAACATTGAACAAGATGTCACCATTATAAGCTTTCAACAATCAAATAGAATCAAGGAGAATATTTTATCTCCTACCTACAACGATGGAGACACAAGGCTAGTAGATGTAAATGGCCCATTCTCGATAAGGAATTGGTATAAATTTCCATTACCAATATCTTACCTGAGATCAATTATCAGGTCACAATGTTATGTCTGATAGACTTTGAAGAAACCTTTGAGAAGGAATTGAATATCGAAAGAGCCCTCATTGCAAGAGGTTCCCTTAAAATAAATAGCTCAAAAGATAGTCCATTTACTTCAAATGAGAAACCTAAAGTTTGGGCTAAAAACAAAAATGTCACAAATGATGGAGTGGTTGATGCTAGAACACTATGGTCATCACAGAACATAGTTCCAAACAAACCAAAGGTAGCATAAACAAGCTATGTTCCAAACAATTCACAAAATGACCAAAATACCTATCCCAAGAACAATTAGGTGGTGAACCAACAAATGAATCAAAGGGGACAACAAAGGCAGTATGATCAACCAAGAAGGAAATTCACAATTCTAGTTGAGTCATTAGAAATAGTCATCCACAAACTAGTGCAACAAAACCTCCTCAAAACACCATGGTATAACAGGGACTTGTGTGATTTACACATGATCAAAGGACACACCACAAACAACTGCATGAGACTCAAGCACCTTATCCAAGATTTAATAGACAAAGGGGAGGTAGATGTCGAACATCATCTTGGGAATAAGGACCTTAAAATTTACACAAACCCAATCTTGAACCATTCCAAAGGGAATAACAAAGGAAAGAAACAAGAGTACCATAATGCCAATTACACATATGGGGACATAGTCTTAGGAACCATCTCACAAGTTGATGATAATAGGGAAAATGTAGTGACTCTATGAGGAGGAGATAGTAACTGTAACATAACCACCCACTAAGGAAGAGTTACAATTCAAGGAGCACCACCCAAACTTGCAATCAAGTCACCCAGTGACTACAATATTGTGGAACAATTAAAGAAAACACCTACCTTAATCTCAATTTTAGAGTTGTTAAAACTATCACCTTCCCATAGGGAAATACTTGAAAAGGCATTGGAAACAATAGTCCTTGGTGAACTCAACCCTAGTCAGTTCCAAGCTATGGTTGGTAAAATCACACAAAGTAATCACCTAATCTTTTATGAGAAAGATATACCCCAAAGAACATTCCATAAGCAAGCCCTCTACATAGAGGTTGGTGTTAATAAAACCATGGTCAAACATATACTAATAGATAATGGTACATGTTTAAACATTTGTACCTTAAAATTTTTCAAACAGCTGGGGTATTTTGACGATATGATTGACAAAGGAAAAAGTACCACAATAAGGGATTACTATGATCTAGAAAAAAATTATGAAGGAATAGTCAGGTTACTAGTACAAATAGGGCCAGCCCTAACAGAAACTACTTGTCAAGTACTGGATCTTGAGCTACCATACAACCTTCTCCTGGGATGACCTTGGATCCATGCTTTACAAGTAGTCCCTTCCACTTTTCATCAATGCCTAAAATTCCCCCATGAAGGAAAAGAGGTAACACTATATGTTGATCCTGAGCCTTTTCATTTCTGTGCCAAGTTAGAGGAGAAATAAAATAAAATCCAATGTGTGCCTAGCAATGACATAGCATTTCACTCCTTTTCTTATGTTGACCCCTCAACACTTCCATCCACCTCAACTAGGAACACCTCAAGTGACCAACCAAAAATGGAAGCCAAGATTTAGGTACTTGACAAGGGTAATGGGAATTACTTTTTCAACCAAGCATTTTGTATCGGCATGCTTCCACCAACACCCAGAGTATATGGAGTTCTAAAAGAGATCAAGATAATACAAATGATTTCCTAGCCCACTATTTTCACTAGGTGGCGAGACACACAATATGAAGAAATATTTGAGGACTTTTTATCTATGATCTACAAGGAGGACAAAGAGGAACCAGAAAAGTCAGAACCTAATTTTGACCCTACTACTAGAGGTTATCAATTAGTTAAGCAAATGGGGTATAATGGAAAATTTGGCCTAGGACTAAATGAACAAGGCCAATTAGAGCCTATTATATTAGAACAAAGGAAGAAGAATATGGGGCTAGGTTATGAACCAAAGGACATGGTTATTCCAAAAATTGGGCGAACCTCTTGGAAGAAGCAAGAAACTTCTGCTAACATCAAGGCATTGGATACCTATCATACCTTAGACAATGAATTACCTATTGAAGACTTACTTAATAACTTTAACAGTGATAGGTTCCCTCTCCAACATATTCAAACCATTCCCAACAACTACTACAATTCTGGTATAGAATCTAACGAATATGAGTGGGATTCCCCTTCCTTCATCACTAGAAATGATTCTCCCATTTCTAGCAATGATGACCTGGGCACTTAGTGGGAAAAAGACACCTGAGCCATATTGACCCTTTCATCTAGTTCCATAGGCTTTGTAGCTCAAGATAATAACCTCCCACTCTAGTACCTGCAACTCATAGATTGGGATCAAAAACAACATGCACCTATTCTGGATCAATTTGAGAATGATGAGGCAATTGTGGAGTTCATCAGACTTCAAATGGACATACCAACAAAAGACCACAAGGTAGGGTTCATCATGGAACTGGAACAAGAGGCATACTTTTTTTGAGAAATTGAATCTTCCAGTTGCAAAAATGAAAGAAAAAACATAAAAATATAGTCCCCTAGAGAAAACCACTTTGTGGCTCTATCAGATCCTGAAAAGAGAAAAATAAAGGATGCTTTCAAAGGTGAAAACCTGTCAAAGGTACCTGAGGATGGAAGATTCAATCTCCTCATATCAAAATATCAGGAAAGATCAACACTGCTATTAGAAGAGGTGGAACCCATAAATTTTGGCATAGTAGAAGACCCCAAGATAACCTACCATGCTACATCACTAGACCTAGAACAAACAAACAATTTCACAGCTTTCATCAATGCCCAAAAGATAAATTTTGCATGGAACTTTGCTGACATGCCTGGACTAGATCCAACATTAGTGGTACATCATATATTTTTGATACCTACAACAAATCCCATCAAGCAAAAACTTAGAAAAATACATCCACAGATAGCATTATTGGTAAGATTAGAGCTAAAGAAACTACTAGATGTGGGTTTCATTAGACCCATTGATTATCCACAATGGATATTAAATCTAGTACCATTTTCCAAACTTACTGGGGGCATAAGGATATGCACAGACTTCAAAGACTTAAATAGAGCTTGTCTAAAGGACGAATTTCCATTACCAAGTATTGACACGATTGTAGATATAATAACTAGGCATGAGATGTTATCCCTAATGGATGGTTTTCCTGGATACATCTAGACCAAGATCTCCCCAGATGACCAACACAAAACAACATTTACTTGTGCTTGGGGAACATTTTTTTGGAATGCAATGCCCTTTGGTCTAAAGAATGCAGGAGTGACATATCAAAGAGAAATGACAACAATATTTCATTACATGCTACACAAAATCATGGAGGACTATGTGAATGAAATTCTAGAAAAATTAGTCAAAAGAGCAGACCACTTGACAAACCTGGCCAAGGTATTTGATCATCTTGAACAGTACAACCTGAGACTATATCCTAAGAAATTTGTATTTGGGGTAACATCTAGAAAGCTATTGGGGTACATAGCATCAAGAAGAGGGATTGAAGTAGACTTGGCTAAAGTAAAAGCAATAATGGAAATTCCTCCACTAAAGACAGTAAAATAGTTAAGGATCCTACAAGGGAAACTACAATCCATTAGGCAATTTATCACATAATTGGCAGACAAGTGTCACCCTTTCACTCATCTCCTACAAAAGGACATCACCTTCAAGTGGGATGAGAGATGTGATCAAGCATTCCAACAAGTCAAGGAGTACCTACTTACTCCTCCTATACTCATGCCACCTATCCTAGAAAAGGAAATGATACTTTACGTATCTACTACACAGGAAACACTGGGAGCTGTCTTGGCCAAGCTAGATGATAACAATAAAGAAAGGGTAGTCTACTATATCAGCAGAACATTGGTGGGCTATGAACTAAACTACTCACCCATTGAAAGAGCATGTCTCTTAGTTGTATTTTCAACACAAAATTTGAGACACTACATCCTAAATAGAAAGGTCAAGCTGATTTCTAAGATAGACCCACTCAAATACTTATTAGCTAAGGAAGCCTTAATAGGCCAAATAGCCAAATGGGAAATGATCCTAAGTGAGTTTGATATAGAATATGTAGATACAAGAGCTATCAAAAGAAATATTATAGCAGACCAATTGGATGAAGCGCCCTTAGATGATCATAAACCTCTCATAGTGGATTTTCCAAATGAGAGTATTCTTATGATAGAACAAATAGACCAATGGACTCTATAATTTAACGGGTCCCATACTCAACATGGATTTGGAGCTGGTATTCTATTTCTCAAACCACAAGGAGATAGTATACCCAAGGCCTACAGGATTGCATTCCCATGCATGAACAACATCTCAAAATATGAAGCTCTTATCATAGGGTTAAAAATGGCTATTGAATGGAGAATAAAAGATCTATAGGTCTTTGGAGACTCTCAACTAGTGATTAGACAAGTCAATAATGAGTACTAGACAAAAGATGAAAAATTGTTACCATATAAAAGGATGGTGGATAGCTTCAATGAATACTTCATCAGAATAACCTTTGATCAAATCCCTTGAATCAATAACAGAGTTCCTGATGCAATGGTAACAATAGGCTCACTACTTGATATTCCACATAATGTGCCTAAATATGAGTTCCTTGTAGAACAGTTGTTGGTACTAGCATTCAACATCTTGAAATCATAATTGGTATGTATTGTTGTTGGTCCTAATTCCCCATGTTACCAAGATACTTTTGACTACATCTAGCATGGTACCATACCCATTGACTTAACAACCACTCAAAAGAAAACCTTCACCTGTAGAACTTCTCATTTTACCATCTTAGGAGATACCCTATACCATCATAGTCTAGATGGTATGTTACTCTGATGCCTTGATGTAGAAGAAGCACAAACAACCTTACAAGAGGTTCACAAAGGTATTTGTGGATCCCACTCTAGCAGACTTGACCTAGTCCAAAAACTACTCAAAACTGGATACTATTGGCCCTCCATGGAACAAGAATTCCTACAATATTATAGAAAGTTCCAACAATGTTAGCAGCACAGTGACCTTGTTCATGCATCAACACAAGAATTTAGACCTATAGCCACATGATGGCCTTTCTTGCAATGAAGATTAGACTTGGTAGGATAGATATCACCCGCTTCATCCAATGGGCACAAATTCATTATTAGAGCAGCAAAGTACTTCACTAAATGGATAGAGGAAATTCCATTGACCTATATCACCAACAAAAAAATATCAAAATTCATTTTCAATTATCTCATTTGTAGGTATGGAATTCCCCAAACAATAATAACAGACAATGGGACCCCATTCAAAAATTAGGATGTTCAAGAGCTCTGTTCCGAAATTTCTATCAACCATCACTTTTCCACACTCTATTACCCCCAAGGAAATGGTCAGGTTGAGGCATCTAAGAAAACCATACTGAAGATACTCAAAAATACTGTTAATGAAGCCAGTCGTGATTGGAATTCCTAGCTAAATCCAACCTTATGGGCCTACTGAACCAACATTTGAACACCTACTAGCACCACACCATTTTCCTTGATCTATGGATCAGAGGTCATCTTACCTATTAAGGTTGAAATCCCTTCATTGCGAGTTTCATTAAAAAACATGGTCAACAATAAAGAATATAGGATATCCAGGCTGAATGAATTAGAGTTCCTAGATGAAAGATGTTTGAGTGCGTTAAACCATCTGCAGGTTTAATAGAATTTTCTCAAGTGAAACTATGACAAAAGTATCAAGGATATGAACTTTCAAGTTGGTGAATTAGTACTCAAAGAGAATCAAAAAGTATAACTCAATCAAGATGGAAAATGAAAATTTGAATCCAACTGGTTAGGTCCGTTTGTCATCACAACAAGCTATGGCTCTGGGGAATATCAGTTAGCTACTCCTAAAGGAGGACCTTTAGTTGGACCACTAAACATCTGCCACCTCAAGAAGTTCTACACATGAAGCATGTTGGAATACCCTAGGAAAAAGGGTAAAAATCCAAAAAAAATAGAAAAAGGATAAAAAATGTAAAAATATCAAAAATAAAGGAAAATAGTATAGAGAAATAAAACGTTCTCTGAGTGAAAACCACTTTGTGGCACTCTTAGAATAGGTACCATATTGAAAACCTAGGAAATAGGCACTATGTTGAATAAACTTGCATCATTATCTATCAATACTATCCACAACATCCACCCATTCATTTCAAAAAAAGATATCCAACCATGGCTTGTCACTGATTAAGGAAAGACATCTTGTCCACAACTGGGGAAATTCAAAATACTGGTCATGAGTTAGATCTTTGAGTGTCCTATCATGATCACATAAAACATAAAAAAGTCAAAAACATTCAAAAGATACAAAATCCATAAACATCTGAAAAAAAAAAAAACATCAAAGACAAAACAACATCATGGTATTATTCCTTCACTCAAATAGTCTAAGATATCAAAATTTTCTTGAACCTCACAGATAGTTCAAGTAGATTTCTCGCAACATATCCTCTAGACACAAAAGTGGAATATCAATCCAGATTATCAATTTTGTATACCCAAAAATAGTTTTTGCTTTGAGTCAAATGATCGAACTACGTGGTCTCTGCATGTACAACGTAGGAAAGGCTCATTAGCCCTCATGACCCTAGGTTAGTCCCCTTAGGTTTCCAACATGATTTATTTCAACTTAGGAAAAAAAACACAAAATCCAAAAAAAGTCAAAACATAGAAAATCCAAAAAAACATTCACAAAATAGAAAAGGTCAAAAAAATTCAAAACAAACCAAGTGAACTATGAATAATTTTTGTTTGATTTTCATTATTGAATCATTCCCAGGATCTCTCGAGGATGTCCATAAGGATTTAGAGAAGAAGGAACGGGGGAATTTAAGCATAATTTCAATTTGTTGTTTGTGGATAGTCTTGTTATACTACCATGGCGAATACTTGCTTTGTTTTATATGTGGAAGTCATCTTTTGAAACATTTCATGTAATAGTGGCATGTTAGGTTCTTAATACCTCTTGTGTTACTGGTCGGACATGTTTTTAAAGCTTCTCATCCATATACTCTAACAGGGTTTATGTATGTCTGGTATGAGTAAGAATACTCCTTGTTTATAGAGTCAAAGTCCATCCAATAAATACAAAGTCTCCTTGGTCATTAAATACCCTGTTGCATCGTATTTATTTGCTATATCAAAATGAATTGTTTAAAATTAAAAGTTTCTAAAGCAAAGCAAAAGAAACTCATCAACTACTAACAAACATCACATTTCTATCTACTGTCAATATTTCTTCTAAATTATCATCACATTTCTATCTATCATCAATATTTCCTCTAATTAACATCACAAGTCTATCAAATCATCAACATTTCCTCTAAGTAAGATTTACATGGCAATATCATTAGTACCATTCTACATTCACAATAATGGCAACATACCTCATGATGATATTAAATCAATAAAAACATGTATGGGGCATACATTTTCACATCATAAACATACATCATCATATATCATCATCACATGAGCATAAAATGAGAATGAATCAAAGAAGGTATATGCCATATATATCATCATCAAAAAGGAGAGTACATCATCAATGTGATAAGATATACAAAATCATAATATCTATATGAGGCCTCGACTGGGCCGATGAGTATAGGCATACAAAATACATGTCTACAAAATGCCTCTGAACAATGAACAACATAAAGATAAAGTACCAAAGTAGGACCCAAATAGAAAAGATGGAAACCTATAGATCACCAAAATGATTTTTCTGTAAACATGATGACACAAAACAAGATGAAAAACAAGCACATGCCAAGGTTTTGAGAAAATGCTAAAGTCAAATGCAACAGGAAAAGTAAAATGCAAGGATTTTGAGAAAATGCTAAAAAAAAACCAAGAAAAAGTGAGCTTTTCAGGAAAAGAAGAGCTTCTCAAGCAAAGGCGAAAAAACAAGGGCATGGAAATATGGTAGAGGCATGGGGTATGTGTAGGATCATCATGGAAAAAATAGGCCCTTAAGTGGCAAAAAAATCAGAAAAATCAAAGTTAGGCAACTTGATGTAAAAATTTGAATAATTTATCTATATTATTTTAAAAATATGTAAGAATAGAATCTATAGAAAATTGAATGTAGTTTCTAAACTACTAGGTTTTTTTTAAAAAGTAAAAATCTATTTGGTGAAAATTTGAAATTTCAATGCAGAGTACTTAACTTTCAGGAAAAAAATAAAGTAGGTGTTTGTCTAACCACCCTAACCACAATAAAATGATAATATTTTTTATAAGATTTTAGATATAAGTAGAGGACTCATGTCCTGATGTGATGCATACTTTTTGTAATTTTTTCCAAGTAAAAATTAATTATGATTTTTTATTAAAATTTTTAAAATATAAAAAATGTATGTCTGACCACCTTAACTTGGTCAAAACTTCATGAAATTCATTTTTCCTTTTTTTAATCCTATAGTATGTAAAGCATATAATGTGACACATGTTTTGGATTCAAAAAATGTGATACCATTTGAAAGCTATAGATGTTTTTTAATCAATTTATCAATTAGGACTTTAGTCATAATTTGAATAGAAAATGAGAAATAATTACTTATTAAATTCAAAGTAAAGCATAATTTATATTGGTGGAAAGCTGAGAATCTCCTTTAAAAACCCTTTTTGTTTCATCAATTTTAGTTAAAAAAAAAGTCATCAGCCACATACCCATCATATTGCCACTTTTTGGCCCATCATGATCCTGCACATACCCCATGGAAATATGTCATAGGTGACCTTTCAGAACCTCAAACAGTCAAAGGTGAACCTTTTAGGACAATAGCGAGCTTTTAAAGAAAATGCTTAGAAACAAAGGCAAATATCTTGAGCAAAGGCATGGAAATAAGTCAAAGGCATGGATTCTCAACATGCAAAGGCGTGAAAACAAAGGCAAAGGCATGGAAAAAAAGAAACTTCACTTTTGACCTAGAAAACTTTGTAAACGCAAAACGATAACGAAACAAGATAGAAGCAAAAAAGTGAAAAGGTACATACTTGGCCACAAACATCTAAAGGTCGCCCAACCTCTCAAACAAGCTTAGAATGATGTGGGACAACATCAAAACACAACATTTCTCTTTGGAAATTGACAGAACGAGAGAACTAGAGACAAGGATTAGCTATAGAGTCAAAACATAAATGAGCTACCTATTAGACAAATTGCCTATATATGCCACAAGAAAACCCTAATTTCTACATAGTGAAACTTCCTACTTTAAAAATAGAAGCTCAGAGAAACATCAGAAAAAAAAGGACCTATACACCTAATTCTACAACCTAAACACATCAGGACGAAAATAAAATAGTCATGAGCCTGACCTCAAATCTTGAAATTTTTGGTCAACCTCTCGAGGGGGCAGCATAGAGTCTTACCATCATTCCATGAAACATTGGGGCACAATGGGGCATATTTTTTCAAAACACTTGATCTACAAAATAGAATCTTTGAAACAAAGCAACCAGTACTTTGTATCAAAGGGGCAAAATGTAGACACGTAAAATTGACTTAACACTTATCACAATTTTAGAATGCCTCGAAATGACCCCGAAACGACTCAGAACAACTCTAAATCAACTTGAAATGTCTCATAATGAGCCCAAAATGACTCAGAACAACTCTGAATCAACTCAGAATATCTTGGAATGACCTCAAAATGACTCAAAACAACTCTAAATCAACTCAGAACATCTCAGAACGACCATGAAATGACTTGGAACAACTTTGAATCAACTCAAAATGTCATGGAACAACCCCAAAACGACTCAGAATAACTCTAAATCAACTTGGAATGTCTCAGAACGATCCCGAAATGACTCGAAACAAGTCTAAATCAACTCAAAATGACTCAGAACAACTCTGAGTCAACTCAGAATGACTTTGAATCAACTCGGAGTATCTCTAAATTAACTCATAACATCTCTAAAACAACTCAGATCATCTTAGAATCATCCCACGACATCTCACAATGCATTGAATGACATCGAATGACATTCAAAACCCTAGTTCCTCTATTAATTGAATAATACAACATTATTTAATTAATTCACTTTTTCATCATTCTCGATAAATTGAATAAATACCATTTATTTAATAAAGTCTTGAAAACCCTAATTTTACTATTAATCAAATAATATGACGTTATTTAATTAAATTCACATTTCATCATTTTGACTAATTAAATAAATTATATTTATTTCATAAAGTCCTAACCTAATCTTATTTTGTCCTGATTAGTCAAAAAACACTAATTATTTGATTACGTCACTAATTCACCTTATTCCTCAAAATTAATTGAATTATTAAAATCATAATAATTTAATTATTACACTTCCCTCCAAAATTTGAATAAATAAAACTATTCAAACTATTCAAATTAGAAAAAAATAAAATCAAAATCAAATTGGAATTAATTAATTAATATTCCTCACCCACTTTTTGATTGAGGAAATCATGGATTGCTAACTAAGCAATCTAAGTCCTAACTCAACCCTAATTGATCAATCAATTACTAACTAAGCAATTAAAATCCTAACTATCCAATCTATTCTTCAATCACCCTAATTGTGCAATCAACTTTGCACAATTTCCTCATGTCTAAATCCTCTCAAATCATTTTGACCATTGATCTGGATATTCTCCAATGCGATCTTGATCGTCGATTGAAAATTTATTTTTCTATATAACAAGCCTTTCTCTTCACAAATATGGATCATAATTTCAACTTACTTTATGCAATGAAGTGCCATCAAGATCACCATTGAGAGAGCTTCATCATTTCTTCAAGAACAAGCATCGATCATGAAGCTTTTGCATATAAGCAATGGAGGCTTTGCAGTGATACAAACAACCCAACATCATGCAAATACACTCCAACATGGTATGGTAATCTCTTCTTGTGTTATTTGAATTTTTTTGAATATCTTAGGATCTTACTTTCATTCAAATAGCTTAGATTTGCACATTTCCTGAGTGCTGGAATAGGATAGATTAAGTGTTTTGAATTAGATTAGTTTCTAATTTCAATCCTACATTTGATCTTATTTTTTGCATATTTGCTAATGAATTCCTTCCCCCGCACACAAATACATCTCACAAGTTTCTTCCATAGTTTTTGCATAGAGGCCCCTTTATAAATATTGATTAAAATAGAGTGTGTCAAGAACAATCTAATTATACCCTTGGCTTATTGGTCCATAGCATCATATTGAGTAACCAAAGTAGGATTTGTAGGACTTAAAACATTATTATCAATAGCATCCCATAGACCTTGATCTATCAATAAATCATCCATCTTCAAATTCCACATTTCAAAATTATTTCCAAAATAAATATTCACCTCTATTCTCCCTTATGAACTTGTCATCTGAAAATTGTTGCAACAAGATCACAAAGTATCTTCTGCACAAGCTCCCACTCACGTTTGGATTAGTTCAATAAACTCAATATCCCACAATTGGAACTAGAGGTGGTTATTCTCTAATACAATTTTTAATGAAGCTAAGGAAGTGAAATAACTCATACACTAATCTTGAGAGGAGGATAATGAAAAAATTTATAGATATTTTCAATAGCTACAAAAACTTAAATAGAAATAAAATAAATTTCATGCATACTATAGCATAGTGATTTATGTGGGGAAAACCCTTTTAGGAGAACTCCACACTCAAATAGATTCCCAATATATTATTCAAAAATCTCAAAGATTACAGTAAACTTTTTGAGAAGGCTTCTCATAGGAGTATCACCAATTAAATATCTAGAGGCAATGCAACCACTATAGAACTCTCAAATACATCACAATACATAAATGCAATACAATGTCATCATAAAATAGGGTTTCCTTCTAGAGAAAGTCAAGTCAACATAATATATACCATCAAGTTTGAGACCTAATGATAAATGGTCCAAATTTATAATAATAAAATATACTTAAAATTAGGCTTTCGAGGGTGACCCCCAAAACCCCCATGAGGGGGATGATCCCCTTGGACCCCTTGTGGGGTGTACCTCCCATTGCACCCATTGCCCCCTACACCCCTACATATCAATAATAAATCTTATGTAATTGCAAGGTTGAAATTTTTTTCCCAATAAGGGAAATATAGAGTAAATTAGATATGGAAGAAGAGGAAAAGGGAGAGAGAGAGAGAGAGATGACATAGAGAGAAGTAGATAGGGAAGGAGAGAGAGGAGATACATAAAATTAGAGAGGCAAGGAGGGAGGGAGGGAGAGAGATAAGTGGGATAGAGAGAAATAAAGAGGAAAGGAGAGAGAATGGTGAGATAGAGAGAAGTAGAGTGAAAGACAAAGAGAGAGAGAGAGATAGAGAGAGAGAGAGAGAGAGAGAGGAAATGAGAGAGAGGGGAGGAGGGAGGGAGATGTAGAGATGAAGAGATGTGAGATAGACATAAGTAGAGAGGGTGGGGGGAGAAGGAGGTAGGGAGAAGTAGGGAGGGCAAGCAAGGTGAGATAGATATAAGTAGAGAGAGAATGAGAGAGAGAAAGAGAGAGAGGTTGGAGGGAGGGATATGTAGGAATAGAGAGGTGAGATAGAGAAATATAAAGAGTAGAGAGAGAGAGTAAATGAGATAGGGAAGAATGAAGGGAGGGAGAGAGAGAGAGGTGAGATAGAGAGAAGTAGAGAGGGAAGGAGAGATAGAGGATAGAAATAAAATTAGAGAGTGAAGGAGGGGGGAGAGAGAATAAGAGAGGGGAGGAGGAGAGAGAGCTTATAGAGAAATGTGATAGAGAAAGAAGTAAAGATGGAAGGAGGAGAGAGAGAGAGAGAGTTGAGAGGGAAGGAGAGAGAGAGAGGTTATAAAGAGATGTGATAGCTAGAGAGAAGTAGAGAGGGGAAGAGGAAGGTGGAGAGATTGAGAGAGGGAAGGAGGGAGGGATGGAGAGAGAAAGATGTACATAGAGTGATAGGTTAGAGAAATAGAAGTAGAGAGCGAGAGTGGGTAGAAGGGACACAGAGAGAGAGAGAGACCTTGCACACATGCCTTGTTGAAAATTATGACCCTCTCTTTTTTTTTCTCTTGCTTTGGTTTTGTTTTTCTTTCAATCTTTCTTTTCACCATTTTCTTGGGTTGGTTTTGAAATCTTGATCTCCTTTTGGCTAAATCTTTGAAAGAATGTGGAAGTTTTCCTTTTTCAAATTTTATTGTATGGAGTTCCATCTATAAATTTCCTTAGGTAATTTTCCTAGGGTGAGATTCCCTTAGCAATGTTCTGGGGTTCATATACCCACAATTATATGTGTGGTCTCCTGGTCTGTATCATCTCTTGACCCGCATCACCTCCTAGCCTAAATCCTCTCCAAGCATGCACCACCTTCATCCCTACATCCATTCATTTACCACACATTAGCAATCCATGAAAAGCTATCATCTCCATGCCACTTTCATTCTCACATCCCCATTGGAAACCCTAATTACGCCTTTTTATACATAACAGGTTATCTAGGGTGCATTAATTGTGTCATCTATTAGGGAGAGTATAAATAGAGGGTTTCTATTTCATTTTTCATCTTTGGTGTAGAGAGATGTTGAAGGGAACTATGAATTGGATTTATTGTGTTCTAGCACAATTCCTCTTCAACCCTTGGTCGCATCTTCCATACAAACCTACCCAATCTAGGTATGTCTCATGTGTCCCCCTCTTTTGAAAATTTCATGCATTTTAATCTCCATTTCAAATTTTAGTTTTCATGGTAATTAAACTTAATGCTTCTTCATAAGATTTCTTGCATAAGTAGTTCTTGCAAGTTCCATTAACTATTTTGTAAAAAAAAATTACTTCTTAGACTCTAATGTGTACTTTTCAAAACCTACATAAAGTCCTTCATGAAAATACCTTTGCAGGATTCTTATTATAGGATTTCATTTGGAGAAATCCTTAACTCTAGCACTACCAATTTTTTGACCCATAGAACTGTGATCCCCACACTTTATGAATTTTTGTAAAGCACATACCTATGGAAATCCCCTTGTAGGATTTCAAACCCCAAGTTCCTATAGAGTTTAACTTAGAGTTTTGAAGTTTTTGGTCTTAACATGCATCCATCCCACATGCCCTTTTGAAAATTACATTAAAATGTGGAAGCCTTAGTATTTTGTAGGAAATCTCCCAATGGATTTGCCAATGTGGATTTCCATTTGTAATAATCCATCCCTTTGGCTCCATCAAGTTTCTGGTTTGGAACTACTCTCGGCTCACAAGATTACCATCCTTGTAAAGCAACAAAACCTGCAAATGTTCACAATGAGCTTAAATTAGATATTTCTTACTGATGTAAATTATTTTTATTCATGCATAATGTAATTTTAATGTGTTATTTTCATAATCCATGGGTATACATGCATGGTATGCATGATAATTAATTGTGTCATCTATAAAGTTATGCTTCTCATTATGTGTTAAATTTTTTAGATTGTATGGAGAAATCTAATCAAGCAACCAAGATGAAGTTTAAATTCCACAACGTCAAAACCACCTCCAAGATTTCAACAAGCTAGGGTAAAATCTCTAATACTAAACTCAGACATGTTGATATTGAGGAGTTCAAGGAAAATTTTTCTAGAGCTCCAAATATAGACTTGGCATCGAGAATCAATTAGAGTGGAATTTTCCAAGTAGTGGCATTCCCTCTCTCTTTAATCTATCTAGAGCTAACAATGGGATCTCAGGAATATTATCACAAGGATACCTAAAGAATTATTGCTACTAAAGGAAGAGTGTTGGCTGATCTATCTTCCCCTTCAATCTCAAGGATGTTTAGGATGCCATCTTTTTCAAAGATAGAAGTCACATACCAGGAATATGCAACTAATGTTTTCAAAGTTGATCCTAAAATTTTCTTGCAACTTATTAACAAACATTGGAAGGAGAAGCCTAGAGCAAGTGCAAACAAGTTGCCCAAAACATTTTATAGGAGTAACTTTACTAAATAATTCATGACTTGGTAACACTTCTTAGTAGGATTATAGGTTTACTCTCTTCCTCCACATTTCAGGAATGGATGTACTAATTTATTGAGATCTTGATGGCAAAGGTCAAATTTGATTGGGATAATATCATTAATGTTAATATTAATGAACAATTTTCTATGATGAAGAAGTCTTATAAATTCTACATGACTTCCTCTATTGTCTACCTGTTGGCAACAAACTTTAGATACAAAGACCTTACATGCAAGGAAAATGTTGGAATGGGCCCAAATGACTATATTGTATATGAATGTTATCCACAACTATAGTACAAAAATTCCAAGCATCATTATCAGAGAGTGAATGATGCATTCACAATGCATATTGTCAAGGTATTGCAAGGTGATATTGGAGCTTGGATGTCCCACTCAACCATGGGAATGGTTCAATTCTTTGGGTATTGGTTTATTCAACTCCTAAAGTTTACATACTTTAGGATTGCAGGTTTCTTGCAGCTTCTCTATTGGTTTTCTAAATATTGCATAGAGAAAATTGTACTATTGGAGATGACTAGATAATTGGGCACTTCACACCATCTCCTTCATGAGAAGCATCGAACTAGGGGGTATGTACAGGATCATGATGGGAAAAAAAGTGGTGATATGATGGGTACATGTAGGGTATGTTGCTGACGATCTTTTTTTTACCCAAAATTGATGAAACGAAAAGGGTTTTTAAATGAGATTATCAGCTTTCCACCAATATAAATTATTCTTTACTTTGAATTTAATAAATAATTATTATTCATTTTCTATTTTAATTATGACTAAAGTCCTCATTGATAGGCTGATTGAAAAACATCTATAGCTTTCAAATGGTATCACATTTTTTGAATCTGAAATATGTGTCACATTCTATGATTCACATACTATAGGATTAAAAAAAATTGAATTTCCTGAAGTTTTGACCAAGTTAGGTGGTCAGACATACAAGTTTTTTTTTTTTAAGTTTTAATAAAAAATTCATGATTAATTATTTACTTGGAAGAAAATTACAAAAAAATATGCATCACATCGGGACATGAGTGCTCTACTTATATCTAAAATATTATAAATTTTTTATCATTTTATTGTGGTTAGGGTGGTTAGACAAATACCTACTTATTTTTTCCTTGAAATACAAGTACTATTGCATTGAAATTTCAAAATTTCACCAAATAGATTTTTCTTTTAAAAATAAACCTATTAGTTTAGAAACTACATTAAATTTTCTACAAATTCTATTATTACATATTTTTGAAATAATATAGATAAGTTATTCAAATTTTTACGTCAAGTTGCCTAACTCTGATTTTTCTAATTTTTTCCCCACTTAAGGGCTTGTTTTTTCCATGATGATCCTGCACATACCCTGGGTCCCATACCCCATGACCTTAGGAAGAGGAATGTAGTCATGTCCTTCAGTGCCCTTTGTCGAGCATTCTAAGGTTGAGATCTAAAGCTCTAGGTTTCATTTTCACAATTTGAGGGTTAATTTTGACCCTCTTGGTAAATTGAGAGCAAGCAGGGAGGAAATACTCTTACCAATTCCACATCAAAGGCTTCTAGGGAAATTGCAGTAATGATCTAGATGTTCATAAAAGGAGTTACATGAGAGTAACTTTAGAGTTCATCTCCACTTTTAACCTTTTTAGAGTGTCAAATCAATTGCAAGAGGATGAAAGAATCCTATATGAAGAATAGTACAAAAAAATTTCCAATTGACCCCTTCTCTTGCTTGATTAGACAAAGAGGAAATTGATCTTGATGTGATTACCCATTTGGTGTTGATGAAACAAGGAAATTGATAGATGTTCAAATCACTCTCCTTGAAGCTTAAAATATTGAGTTGGAATGTGGGGAGAAGGTAAAATATGAAGCTCACGGTATTGAGGATGAATAAAAGACCGAGGATGAGGAAGTTGATGAAGAAGAAGCCTCCAACACAAGCTCTGCAAGAAAGGTAGTTGATACTACTCCTAGGAAAAGAGGAATAGAAAATAAGGATTCAGAAGAAAGTAACCCCACAAAGAGGCATCGATGTATAAGAGAAAGGATAGATAGGCTAGCAAGCCTCCTCCCAAGAGAAAGAAGATTGGCATAGTGGCTATAGAAACAATCCTAGAAGAATCTTCTCCACCCTCCCTGCCACTAATCTTGAATCTTCCTCCTATCACACAACCTCCTTCCCCTCCTGAAAAACTCTCCTCAGTGCCTTCGATTATATTCCTCCACTAACACCATCTTTGTTTGGTCCCATTTCTACTACTTATCTTCCTCCTCCAATCATTTCATCTCTTCCTACCATTAAATTTTTTTCCATCTCACTTCCTCCACTCCCATCACTTCTGCTATTGAGATTCCTTGCTCACCCTCTTCCTTGGTTCATTCTTTCCCTTCTTCCTTTACCATTTCTACCCCACAATACACTATCTCTACCTTACCACCTACCATCCCTTATGTTTCTTCACTCATTTCCCTTAGCCTATTGGAGTCTTTTATAGTTCCCCTCAATAACCTCCCAAAATAGTTGGTAGATATCCTCATAAATAGTGCTATAATTAATCAATTTGCATTCAAATCTCCTCCTCCTTCCTAGTAGTTACTTGAACCACCCTCCATGGAAAGTGTCAACAAAATTTGGAGGAAATGTAGAAGAAGGAAAGGGAGAATTTGGAGAGGTTGTCTGTAGTAGAGAAGACTACTATGGCTCCTAAGCATGAAATTAAGGTTTTTAGATAGGTTGAAGGAATAAAAATGATGGAACATTAAGAGAAGAAGGTGAAAAAAGAGAAAGAAGAGGAAGAAGAAGAGTTGCATGTACATAACAACAAATGGAGGAGACTATGAAAGATAAGTCTGTAGAAATATTAGCTTCATCAACACACGCAACAACTTTGAAATAGCTTGAGGGGAAATTAAAGGATAAGAAACCTATTTTTTGAGACCCTAAGGCTATTTTAAAGGAAATTTTAGCACATATGGGGCAGCCTAAGGAGATTTATAATGCAAAGATAAGGTCCCATGTGAGTAAGCATGCCTCTAGTTACTATACAAATCATCTAGCTACACCTTTTGTGGATAAAGGTGCCACAAAAATATTGTCAATAGAGTAAAACATTTCTTCAGTTGATATTGGCCCAACCAATAGATCTCAAGTTATTGATAGGTTTTAGGGATCTATTTCAAATATTCTAAAAAGGGTGGATAAGGATCAAACAACAAAGAAGGAGTTGAAGATGCATATTGCTGAGTTGACTGCATTTATCAACAATTGGCCACCCCGATACAAAGTATGCTAGGAAAATTTGCTACTCTCATGTTGTTATCCAAGGATGATGTAAATAAAATGGAATAGATGAAAACATGGGCACAAAAAACATCTGAGTGGATTGATAGCATTGTTGTAATTGGTGAGAAAGTGTTTGTTATGGAATTAGAAATGCATAACAAATTTTATTTTATTTTGAAAGAAGTTTACAAGATTGTTGAAGACTTTATAGCCTACTCAAAGTATTATGAGACGACCTATCCCAAATTGAAGGCTATTATAGAATTATTTGTTGATGTAATAAAGGAGGGTTTGTTGCCCAAGGATAATATTAGGTATCATGCATTTTGGATGCAAAGAAATTGTATCTCAAGTTTTGCTTGAAATGAATATCATCATTAGGAAAATAAACAAGTTGCTTGTTGATTATGGTCAATATCTTCAAGATATGACCCAGGTTCCTACTGTTGCTATAGAAAAGTTGGATAACGTAGTGTTGAAGTAGAGCTGGCATAAGGTCTTATGAAAACTTCCCATGAATTACTTGAGTGAAGATTTTTTGAATGTTTCTACATAGTTTTTGGTGTATTCTAAAGAGATAATTAGACAAAGAAAAAATTGCATAGATCTGCACATCAAGTTAATAGAGGAACATGAGGTTATAGCCTACAAAATTCATGTTATACAACATCCCTCCCATGAAGAATTGATAGTCATTCTTGCAAATTTTGTTAAATATGTTGTTAGAGAAAAAGACAATGGAAATATTGTAATTGATGATAAATTTCTATAGATTTCCAACCAGTTGGTAGGTAGTTATCTAAAAATGTGTGTACCTAACTTTTGTTGGAATTTTTAAAATGTATTTAATATTAAATTATATTAATATATTTTACATTCTCCTAGGTTCTCATGTGATAGAATTTCAAATTGGGGTTAGTTTTATAAGTATTTAATGCACCCAAAATATTAAACTATAATCTTGGCCATTGATGTTGAGTTAATCCCCACCATCCATTTTGTAAGCCTTCTCTATAAAAGGAAATATTCTTTCATTTGTAAGGGGTTGATTTGGAATTGTTGTAAAGGCATTTGAGATTAATATAAGCAAAGACATTGAAGTGTTGGTGACTTTCTTGTTATTTTTGAATGAATGCATGGTTCATTCTTCTAGCTTTATTTCCAACTTTAGTTTTAGTTTAGTTATGATGATGGAGAAAGTGTTAAGGTATTTGATGAATTTCCTACTCATACCATTTGTAATTTTTTTATTGGAAGTTGAAGTGTATGGTTAGTCTAATATTTTTTGTTGCATTTGGTTCAACTGTGAATGTTTGTCCATATTAGCCAAACTTTGGGTATATGTTTGAATGTTTATAGTCTAATTTTTTTTAATATTTCCTTTGAAGATTGCACTATTTCTACAACATTGTGGGTTAACCTGGATTAAACAAAAAAATAGCTTTCAAGGATTTTTCTAGCTACCACATCATCCATTATTGTGATTGTCCTTAGGTTTTCAAAATTAGGATCTCTAAGCCCTTATCTCTTAAAATTTATTTTAGAATCTAGATTAGTTTAGGAAGAAATAACATCACAAAATTTTCATATTTGATGATAAGAGTCATTTTCAAATTTTAGATCTAAAACTATAGCTGGTTCTTTACTAGTCTTTAGATTTTACAAACCCTTGTACTTAGAAGTTTCTAGCTAAACCATAAAAGCCTCTTGTGAAACCAACATTACATTAACCAATAAGTCTTTTTTTTAAAGTTAAGACCTAACAATCAAAGCCTTGGGGTTATCTTTTTGAAGTTTTTTAAAGATATATTTCTTTTCAAGAGATAGGGTACTTTATTACTTTGTCGGTCTTGTAAATGTGCAAAAAAATGCATCAATAGAACCAAAGATCTTTGTGGGTAGAGGGGTGTGGGAAAAAAGGTGTTTGGAAATTTTTAGGAATAATATTCTACTAGGACATTTGGCTTTTGCCAAGGGAAAAAGTTTACAATACTAGTTTTTGGATTGATTTGCATAGTTTACTACTAGGGCCTCATGAGCCGAGGTTCTTGAGGGGAATTGTAAGGTTTGATGTGCAAAGGAATGACATGAGGAGTAGTAGAAAACATGATTTTATAACTCAATGTATTGTTTTTATGTCCCACACTTGGAGTGGATGGCTAGGAGTTTGGGGAGTGATTTTTTAGTGTTTAGAAGGACACATTTCATTGTTGGATTGCAAGAGTATTTGACAACTTATAAATTATATGTCTAGAAGATGCCAATGGAGTTACCTATAAACTCTATGATTTGGGGATCCCTATATTTGAGAGTTATATTTTTCAAGTGGATCTAGAATGGAATATATATTGAATCGATGCAAAGCTAGGGTTGAAACGGTGGGTCCAAGGTTGGAGATATAAACCTTGACCATTAAAAAACCAAGCTTTTTCTTTGAGGGTTTTGTCTTAGACTACTCTAAAATTGAAAATAGTAACAAAGTATCTAATTTCCTCATGGATGTAAAAACCTCTGAGGTCTCCAACCATTGATCAGGAACCCATTCTTCTAGAATATTAATCGATGTGGTATAGAACTGTAGATATTACCTATGAGCATATGAATTTTGAGGATAGACATGGATGGAAGCAACAAGTCTTAAGAGATGTTCACTTTATATTCCAGTCAAGAAAATAAATACAGAAGAGCATATCGAAGATGATGTTTTTGGGATCCATGTTGTTTTGGGGAACCCTCTGCTCTATTGATGAGGCATGATTCTAGTTGTACAATGTTGGATTTATTTTTTCATTTGCACAGTCTCTGACTAAAAGGTTTTGATCCCAAAGATATAGTGTTGGGGAGAGTGGTGATAGGGTTTTTTCATGGATGCTAATAAGGAGTTAGGGCTATAGAGATCTAGTGAAATAGGGAATCATGCAATAAATTCAGAGGAGTCCCACTAAACTACAAGGAAACTACAGAGCGGCAATGTGAAATCTTCAACTTTTGCTCACTCTAGGGCTATTATGGACCATGATCATAACTTCCACCTTGGAAATCCATTGAGTAGATGTTTTCTTTGTCATTTGGGTACATTTCTCATTGTTGTAATCCCAAGAACCACCCTAAGACCATGGGACGAATGACTTGTTCTCATTTCTAGGATGAAATTTTAAAAAAAATACCATTAGAGGCCCACTCTTGCTCCCTAGTCATTTTTCCACAAAAGCAATTCTCTGAATAACATATATTGTGTATTACGTATATGTGATCTATCATCTTAGAATTGATGTTGGACTTGAACCATCACCTAAATTTTTTCTATCAAAAGAACTTTGGAAATTTAAATTGGGAGTAATTAAACTTGAGCTATTGTTGGATATATAACTTACACTTGAAATTTTTTGGGGTCTCTTCCTATTAAAATATTCATCTTGACATTGATGAGACATGATTGCAATATCATTGGATGTACTACTAATATAAATGTTACCTTTGATCATCAAAGATTATGCCTCTATGAATAGCCTTATGGGAAATCCAATAGATGGGGGACCAATTACGCTCCACTAAATGACCTCTAGTTTTTTAGAAGTTGGCACTTCATTCTTGGTTTGGGGAAAAGGGAGGAAGAAATGCAAGAAATAAAACTATGGTGATGCACTAAATTTTTTTACAACCTTTCAAATACCCTATCAGGATACCAATTATGATAAAATAAACACAAAGTGCCATAGACCCTTCATTTTTGAGGGGACAATGAACTAATAAGGCCTATGCAATCACAAAGTAAATGTTCAAATCCTCTTGTAGGAAGCACCAGTTAAGGTTCAACAGAAAGTTGATAAACCAAAGAACCACTAATTTGTGTCTCAAACCCATACAAAAATGATTTTATTATTGGAATAATATGAAATCTAACAACTTTAATAGAAAATGGAAGAGTTATAAAAACATGATCTTGATTAGTGTAAGTTTGAGTTGAGACAACATAAAAGCTGAAAATAGAGAATGATCAATCATTAAAGATATGCTTGACAATAAAAATGACATAGAGCACAAGTTTCTATGTAAATAGAGAATAAAAGACCTCATAAAGGATAATAGGTATAGTCCAATATGCTTATTCTTTATATTTATTTAATCAAAGAATAATACAAAATACTAAGGTTGAGATCAAGACATAATCCTTAAAATTGATAAAAAAATATTATAGTATCAGACAAAAATCTCTATAATTGATTTGTTACACTTCCTAACTATTACTTCTTCTGATACTACTCTTTATATTATAATTTTTATCCTCTTGATACTGGAAAGAAGAGGCTAAAAATTCCCTTTCATAGAAAAAGGGAAGCAAACAAACAATGGCATTAAATTCAACATTCTAAAAACCCATTCCAAAATCAGATTTTTGTCAATTGAATCCACTAAATAATAAATTATAAGCTACCTAGTTACCAGTTGAAACACAAATCAAACCATTCGAGTGGGTTCTCTTCGTTAAAAGATGTTGAACTCACTAAGCGAGAGATTCCAATGAACAGTGAAAAGAACCTCCTTAGTAGGTGCATTGTGGCATCATAAAACCTTGTCTAACAAACAAATCTGATTGCTTATAAAAATTGGTGACTTAGAAGATGGTGTTCATGATTCTTTAGAGAATGTTTGATGATTCTTAAATGTTCTCCTACTGATAGTGCACATGATACATTCCCACTGATACCTTAAATGCCTCTCGATGAGAAACCAAAAAGACACTTGGTAGTCAGTGAAGGCCAGAGGTAGAGGAATTCTCACAGTAAAAATAAAACTTAAAATATTAATTTCTTCAACATAGAGCTGCTGCTCGTTAATTTTCTGTATGCTCACATTCCCATTAAAATTCAAAAGTAAATACAAATATAGGTTGAAGTAAAAAGTCACGTGAAAAATATTCACGGAAGAGAGGGCACGAAATAATATTTATTACAAATTACCTAACTTTTTCCCATCAAAATGCATTTAATAAAATGTCCTTTACATTAATATAAAAACTTAAATATTAATTTTCCCGTACTACAAAATGTCCTGGCGGAGGCGGCTTGGTAAAAGTTTCCCTGTGGTATCGCAATGGGTAACTACCCATATTGCGATATCGCGGGTAGCGGTTTGATGACGGCGTGGTAAACGGCTGGTGGTTAAGATGAACCAAAATGCTATGGGAGTCTCCTGCGGTATCGCAATGGTTATTTTCTTTATTGCGATATTGCGGGCAGTGGCTGGAGGAGACAGCAGTAGTTAGGGTTTACATTCCAACAGTCAGGTGGGTATTTCCCAAACCTCCTCTCGAGCTACTACTAAAAACCCCATCACACGTGCACATGTCACTTTCCATGCTCAAAAGGTAAATGATGAGAAAAAGGTTGTGTAGCCACCAAGTGGTGTCATTGCTTATCTTTAAGCCGAGAGCACCACAAAATTTTCAAAAATTTACAGTCGAATGATGTGTGTCCAAGCTCGATGGAAGAGATGAAAAGGAGAAAGAGAAAGTCCCTTACCAATGCAAAGCCAATGGCTAAAAATAAACAAAGAGAAACAAGGGAAAAACAACTTAATACATGTAGAGAAAAACCTCTATAGTCCTCAAAAATAAAAAGGGGGCCTTCACCTATGGAGGAAAGAACACAATAAAATTCGGAAATGGATTAAAACAAAGGAAATATAGGCCCACGGCCTGAGAGCTTAAGAAAGGCCGAGTGTAAAAACTCTCAGTCCACGTCCAAAGGCTAAACCAGCGTGTGCAATTCCTTGGAGGCCCGATCCAAATCAAATGTCTCCTTAAATGAGATATCACCATATTTCTCTTGTGTGGCTCCAATGTGGAAGTAGATATGGGCCAGGGGATGAAGAACACCTTTAATTTATTTGGCACTCAGAGATGGGCCTAAAGCTTAGAATTCTAACTAATCATGTTACTTGGCTTCTAGAGCTTTCCTAATTAGCTCCTTGGTCAATACCATTCCAACAAGAAAGAAAGGGTCTTTTGTAGCCTTATAAAGCTTGACAATTCGTTGTCTTTCTTAGCAATCACCCTCCTTTTGGGAAGCCCTGCATTCACTAAAGTGTCTTTTGTAGCCTTATAAAGCTTGACAATTAAATTTTCTTACTCAATAACCCTAAGGCTAACTGATTGTAAAATCTATTATATGACTAGGAAAACCTTGGTGCATACATCTTGTGCATCAACTAGAAATATTAAATCCAACCACAAGAACACTACTGTATTCTTTATCTTCTCCTAGTAGGAGATATACAACTCCTACAACACCGAGAGAAACATAGCTTTTTGTGCCTATGCATCTAGCACACTATGTTCTTTTGGGCCTTGCAATCTTTTAATTGATTTATTATTTTTGAGGCACTTGAAAGTTCAAGGCACAATAGATTGGATTTGACAACTTTCCTCTCCTTCTTCTCAATGTCAACTGCTACTTGGGCCTGATGAAGCTCTTCTTGAAACTGATTTTCCTTTTACTAAAAATAATGTTAGCTCTGCACTTACCTACTAGAGGTAGTGGATAATTCTTGATGCACCTTCTATAGCTCTTCCTTTTTTGGTGCAATTTCCTCTTTGCAAGTTCTTTGGTGCTTTCCTCATTTGTGCCCTGATTCTATTTCTTTCTCATTATTTTCCCTTTTCAATTTATCAAATAGCTAGCCCTTCCAATCCAAAAACTTAGAAAATTTGGTTTGCACCTATAGTAGCTATTTTTCTATTACTCCACATTCATGTTTATGTTGATTTGACATGTCTAAAATCTCTTTCCTCATTTGCTACAACTCTTCACTTTTCTCTTGTAGCTTATACTTTAAGCTTTGGCTTCCCCTCCTTTCGAATTCAGCCTTGTGCTTTAAGTCTCCTAGCTCAGCTTGGAAATGATCTCTCTCTACTTGCACTATCTATATTTCCTTTGCAATCTTCTCTCGCCACTCCTACCTTCAGTTGGAAATATCCACTTCTTGTGTTTTGATTGTAGCTTCATTCCTCAAGACTATGTCCTTTATCGCCTCCAACTCCTCTTCTCTTTTCTTTAGCTTTTTCATTGTCTTTAGGTAGTCAGAAGATACTACCTTTTGCATGAATTTCATTAGGCCTACTATATCATCAGGGAGGGTTTCACTAAGATTGAGGAATATTTCTTGAATATTGTAGTCCTCATTGTATATCGCCCTTTTATCCTAGAAGTGAGATGCTTTATAGAAGTGATTAGTAGAGCATCTGCTTCTCATCATAACATGTCTCTATTTTGGGGGCGCCTATAGATAGTGTGACTTTCACCCTCTATTTTTTCTTTCACTCCTCCTGGGATTATTTGAAGACATCCATATGACTCAAAAAATCATGAGGGGACTCAATGGTTTGTGTAGCCATAGGGGTACTAGGGGGACACAAAAGGGGATGGAAAAGGAGGCACCCAATTTGGCTGATGGAGAAGCCATCAAAAAATTTACAGTCATTGGTGAAAAAGGAGTGATACATTGTCAATTCTACAAAGGGTAGGGGGTACTTATTGGGATCAAAGGGGTAGTAATGGAAACATGGTTCAATGGTTGTGTGACTGGACAAGGTGAAGAAACTTGTAAAATAGGATGGTCAGAGAATGGAGCCTATGTCTTAGACAGGGAAATCAAAACATCAACCAAAGAGGTGGTGGAAGATCCATGTTCTTTGCATGGGGAGTTCTAAAATAGTAAAAGTGACCATAGTATAAATGATAGGGGTGCAAGAAGAATAGTCTGGATGATAGTGGTCATGGGGGAAATCTGGGTAGGGGATAGAGGAACTAGTTGAATGAGACAAGTGAAAGAAGGAAGAATGGTGGGCTTTAAATTTACCTGCATCACGATAGCCATGGGATTTATGAGAGCTTGCAAAATGAAGTTCACCTCATCGTCATATTTTTTCCTAGAATTCTTGACATTTGATGTTTGAGTTCTCCTTTTCTTTATTGGCGGCTAGTCCATTACCATAGATTCTTCCAACATCGATTTTGATGAGCCTTGATCTCCTTGAGTAGTTGTAGCCATCTTTATAAACCTGTGGGTCTGCATCAATCTTGTTGAAGAACTGGTGGAGGATGATGGATGTCACCCTCTAGGTTGTGATGGCTCCTTTTCCTTATGGTTTCTAGACTCCTCTCATGGAGGTGGTGAGTCAAAGTCATCCTTGTTTGAAATTGAACCTGCCTCTACATCATACACTTCATCGAAAGTTTCATCTATAGGGATACTTTCATGTAGGGTACTCAATTGTTTAATCTCCTATCAATACTTCCAAAATTCGATTGGTCTCCTCTTCAACCAACCTTTCTTCTTCAGTTGGCAGGAAAAAGTATTATTAATAGAGGCCTCCAAATTAACCTTCCCCTCTATATAATAAAGGAAATCCATGGGGGTCAGATAGATGGTAGAGGAGACAAGTCGACATGATAAGTAGTTGAATCTTTTGATGATTTTTTCTTTTTCTCCCAATATGGATGTGGCTTATGCTTTAAAGGAATGGAACTGATTAGATCATACTTCCATCTATAAAAAATGAGACCAAGGCCAAGATGGACTAACTTACTAGCCAAAATCTCATGCATATGTCTCTATGCAAGCACCACCTTACAATTACTCATTGTGATGGGGGGTTTAAAAATACATATCTTCCTTCTATCCACCCCATAGATGTTATTCATAAGTGAAAATTTTTAGAACATCTCAAGAGAAAGAGTTTGTCTATCACACAAGTAGGTAGCCTAAAAGGATCCTTTGTAAATCCATGCATCCTTATGGAAGTATAATCTAGGCCCAAAAAATGGTCATACAGAGGCTAGTGCACCATTAAGAATACATCTTGTAGGTCTACATCGAATTCATTGTGTGAAAAAGGGAAGAGGGGCATAGTGGTCTTTTTCTAACCATTTGTCTCATGATTGTAAAAACTCATCTAGCCATTATGCTAGGACCAATATTTCTCCATTTTATCTCTTGAGAAAATCTTCACTGTAGGGTCAAAGGGGATGCATAATATAGGTTTGATAGTTACTTCATTGACGAGTACCTTGATCTTCTTTCCTCTGATAACACTAGTCTTCTTGTTGAAATTTGTTGCACACATATCTACCAATTTAGGGCACAAATGCACTTGAGGCACCATGTATTGTGGAATACCACATTCATAGAGCTAGAAACACAAATATTTGACATATCCACTCTTCAATTTAATTTCCCTTCTCTAGAAAGCTCCATGTTTGAGGCTCTTAGGGTTTGCATGTGCAGTTGAGGCTCATATATTATCTATAATGTCTTTAAAAATTTCTCGGTTGATAATGCCTTTAGGTTTTATGAATATAGTATTAAGAAAACTTCATACCTTTAGCATGGTCTTGTTGGTGTAAGCTTTCTCACCAAAGACATTTACTTAGCTTATAGATGGTGATGAAACTTGAGACTTTGTCTTGATGATGATTCTTTTGTGGCCATTTTTTGATAACTTTGAGAACCCTCACTCAAAGAATGATTTTGTATAGAAAAAAATCACTTCTTCTTTGAGAGGTTAGACTTAGCAAATTTCTTCGTCGTGAACATGGTTATTTAATCACCTCTTGCTCAAGAGGTACTTGGAATAAGTGTGGGTAATGACATAAATATCCTTTTGAGACATTACCATTAAGGTGAATATGTGTGCCTTAATCACCTACTTTTTGGGGAATTTTTGTTGGAAATATATGTCACAATAATCACAAGCTGAAACCTTTGAAAGGGGCCAAGTCAGTGTGACATCTTCTATGTCTAGCCAACGAGCAGTTTGGAACATTATGTTTTGTTCAAGTCGCTGTGACCTTGCTTTTGTCTCACCGAAGGATCTTATCGCTATGACTTGTGACTGTCGTTGTAACCTCTTACCCCCCATGGAGATCTTTGGCCGATAGGCTATTCTATCACTTATCGTTGAGACCCTTGGTCAAAATGTTTAGCTTGGGAAGAAGTCCCAACGACATTGGAGAGTCTCGCCAATGATGAGGGGTCTTCGGTATAACTCTTGGTGAACGATGGTCATCGGTGTAACATATATTTGTTCGATAAGAAGTCCCAGTGAATGATGGAAGTCTTTCTGACTATTCTTTGGTGCTCAGTATGACTTAAGTCTTCAGAGTAATATAAGAGATCTCGATGGAACCTCCTGGCAATAGTGATATGTCTTAGCGATAGATGTGCAGTTCGCAGTAACATATAGAACTCGCTAAGATGTCTCGGTAAAAGAAAAATGTCTTGCCGACTATCATTTGGCACTTGGTATAACTTATGGAGCTTCGTTATGACATCTCACCAAAAGCGATGTGTCTTGGCAAAAGTGATAAATGTGGTGATCATCGGTATGTGGTCCTGGAGACATAAGGATGTCTTAGCGATAGTCTCCTGAACTCAGTGTAACACAAGAAGGCTCGTTGGGATGTCTTGGCCAAAACGGTAAGTCTCACCAATAGAAAATTGAAGTCGATGCAATATTTGAAGCTCAATAAAATGTCTTGGCAATAAGGAAGACTCTTGCCGATATCGATGTGAAGACTTTGTGGCATCGGGGAGACACTGTTAGTGTCTCACCAAGATGCCAACAAAGTTTGAATTCTTTTGACCGAGTGATGACCATTTACGTGGCTAGTATTCGATCAATCAAAGGAGCCGAATTGGAACCGTTGTGAGACAGTTATTTGTGACAGTTATGTGAGGAAGCTCGACAGCCAGGAATGACATGAATATAGTTTGCAGTTGCAGATGCTTAAAGGTTGGATGGTTGGTTCGAAGATCAATTAGGTGAGCAGTTTGAATTGTATCAGAGTGATTTCTATTCTGTGTAGACTATAACTTGAAGCTTCTTGTATAAGTTTGATCATTGTGAAAGCTGTTGTAATCTAGCATCAGAAAAATAAGTTAGAACTCTATATGTAATTTTTTGTTACTGTAATACAAAGTGACTTTGGTGCAGGAGCACCCAGGAAGCATGAGGTAGCACTAGGAAATTTTGGAAGCCTAGGATGAAATTTTGTGTTTTAATACTTTAAGGTCATGTTGACCATTTAGTTTTGTGTTAGAGGTGTTAGAACAAGTTAGGAGGAAGGTTGATCAGTAGCTCATGGTTGAAGGGATGAGTTTCTCAACTTGTTTCACTAGGATTCACTAGGAGTTAGAAATAAAGCCCAAAATGTTGCATTTGTGCAATTTTGGCCTATTGTGGTGGTTAAGTCTGACCAAGGGGAGAGGTAACCACTTGGAGAACCTTTAAAAGGTGGCCCTTGACCTAGAATGTGGGTTGGAAAAAGCTTTGTATCTTTTGGAGTTTACTATGCATATGGAAAAGCAATGAAATTCTTGCAAGTTTCTGGTTTTTAGTTCTTGTTATTATGTTAATGGAGGGTTTCAGGCACTGAGCAATGTGTGGCATGTGTGATAATTACTTTACAAGCTCTGTGTGGTTAGTAGTTAGGTTTTTCCATCATTTTATGGCTTTGTTCTTAGTTAGTTTTGTTTCTTTTCCTTGTTGATCAGATGGTTAAGCTGTCAAACATGGAGTCTTAGACCTCTGTCTTCCACTATACCTAGTGTATAGTCTATGGGGGATGAGGCTAAGCTCCATGCCTATAAATAAATTAGGTTTAGGAGTCAATAGGAGGAAAAGTTTCATGGGAAAAGTCTTCTCCTAGGCAAGCTTGACTCTACCCGGCTAGGAAAGACAGTGAATAACAAACACTAACGTTGTAGGGGTGTCTATTCCTTGGCAAACCAAGGTGTGTGGTGATTGCAGGATGCCTTACAAAGCCTTGGTAGGAAGCAAGAGATCTCACCAATCCATTTGGTGATTGAAGTAAGTTGACTGTTCACTGTATGGACAAAAAATGGCCTAGAAATCCCTAAATCTTGCAAAGTGTGGGTTATGCCTTTGTACAGACAATGGAGGCTCCAAACCCCAAAAATATTCAAGGTGTGGGAAAGGGTACCATGAATCCCAAGAAAAGAACATAGGTCTTTTGGAGGGTTTTGGAGTAAATTCCATTTTTCTCGGGTTAGAAGGCCTAATAGGGGCTCAAGGGCTAGTAGCCTTTCTAAACCCTAGAATAGGGTTTGGTGAGAGTGATGGAGAATTGGAGATTGGTGGATGATTAGGAACCCTAGAGGGATGGTCTTGAGGCCTTGGAAGTCATCACACACCCCTGCATCAAGTTAGTGAAGCATTTGAGGGATAGCTAGTCTTTAGGAAGATTAAAGGCTAAGGAGAGAATGAGAGAAAGAACACCAAGATTGGCTTGGTTAGGGGAATGGAGATGATAGTAGGGTTGGAAAAGAGAACCAGGGGTAACTAACAAGCAATAGGGCCTATAGGTTAAGAAGGTGGAGAGTGACACCAAAGGGGTTTGCCAAGGTGTGACCCAGAGCATGGGATAGTGAGTGTTCCATCCAACCCTACACTATCAGATTGGTATCAAAGCAGTAAAAGATTTGGGATAGAATAATATATGTCAGAGGTTGAGTCCAATGATTCTTCCATCATGGTGACAAATGCAGAACTGACCAAGATGGTTGAAGAGCAGGAGGAAGATAATAAACTATTGAGGGGAAGAATAGCCTAGCTTGAACAAGTAGTGAGGAGCGTGCAATTTGAAGGAAGGATACCAAAGGAAGAAGAGGTTGTAGAGGAAGACAAGACCCCTGAATTTGGCCCTATTTTGAAAGAAGATCCTTTCTTGAAGGCATTGAAGGCTTTGAGTGGAAAATCACTTGAAGGCATACCACTATTTAGTGGAAAAATGGAAGCTAATCTAGTCATGGACTAGATAGAGGGAATGGAAAACCATTTTGAATGTGATGGAGTCACTGAAGCACAGAAGGTAAAGGTGTCCAAATCAAGACTAAGAGGTTCTACCTTGACATGGTGGAAGTTTGTTCATACAGAGAGGGAAAAGGAAGGCAAGCAACCTATTTCAACTTGGAAAGGAATGGAATGGTTGCCAAAGTGAGGGAAGCATACATGCCAGATGACTATGAGATTCAGTTACACAAGAAGAGACAAAACCTAAAGCAGAAAGACCAAGATGTGAACACCTACATAGAGGAGTTCCAAAAAATTTGTATGAGGTCTAATGCTTCAGAAGATGAAAGTCTCAAGGTGGCTAGGTATCTTAATGGCTTGAAGTGGAACATTCAAGAGGAGATGGCTCTTTTAAGTCCTAAGACAGTACATCAATGTTACCAATTGGCTATCAAGATTGAGGAAAGAAACAAGAGGAAGCAAGATCATGCTTCTAAGGGTAGAGGCAAAGGTAGGGATCAAAGAGATCAAAGAGGACAGCGAGGTGGCTACCAAGGTAGAGGAAATGACCAAAGAAACCAAGGAGAGTCTAAACTCACAGAGCATGGAGGAGAAACATCTTCTAGAGGAGGATATAATAGAGGTAGAGGACCTCAAGGAGGTTGAAATAGAGGAAGAGGAGTAGGTAGGAGCAATTCATACTTTGCAAACATGAAATGCTACCATTGTGGTCAAGTAGGTCATCTTGCTTATAGGTGCCTGGAGAAAGCATCTTCATCAAGCAATGAGAAGAGAGTGGCTTATGCACAAGAGGACACCATGAGTCATAAGTCATCTAAGGTCATTCATATTGAATCTGAACTAGGGGAGAATCTGATGTTCAATAGAGTTTTGATTAGACAACCGGTCAAGGAAGAACCAAAATAGAGGAGAGCTCTATTTAGAGTAAGGTGCAAGATACTTGGTAAAGTATGCAAGGTCATAGTAGATTTAGGTTCAATAGACAATATCATCTCAGAGGAGGCAGTAATGAAACTAAAATTGGAGAAGGTACCCCACACTAACCCCTACAAGGTCACATGTCTAAACAGAGGGCAAAGTGTTTTAGTAAATGAGCAAGTAACGGTAGATTTTTCCATTGGAGGGTACAAGGACAAGTTAGTTTGTGATGTGATACCCATGGATGCCTACCATCTACTATTGGGAAAACCATGGCAATATGATAGAGGTGCCATACATGATGGGAAAGAGAACACCATCTCATTCAAGAAGGATGGGAAGACTTACAAGTTGCAGTCACTGTCAGAAGAAGAAGAGGGACAGTGAAAGACACCAAGCATCATGTTGAGTAGTGGGAAGGAGTTCCTTAACAACCTACATCAAGGGGGTGAAGGATATGTGGTCATGTTACAACCTAAAGAGGAATACAAGGCTGAAAAGACAGTCATACACAGAGTAGTCCTAAATTTGTTGGATCAGTTCAAGGAAATTGTAAGTGATGGTGCACCTGCAACTCTACCACCAAAGAGAGCCATAAGTCATCAAATTGACTTCATACCTAGAGCCTCATTGCCTAACAAAGCAGCTTATAAGCTTACACTAGATCAAAATCTAGAGGTAGCTAGGAAAGTGCAGGAGTTGTTGGATCAAGGATTGATTCAAAAGAGCATTAGCTCATGTGAAGTACCAGTGGTTTTAGAAACCAAGAAAGGAGGCAAGTGAGATTATGCACTGATTCTAGAGAAATAAATAGAATCACAATCAGGTATAGGTTTCCTATTCCTATAATTGAGGACTTGATGGATTGTCTTGGAGGAGCTCAGTACTTCACCAAGTTGGATCTCAAGAGTGGATACCATCATATCAGAATCAAGAATGGAGATGAGTGGAAAACAGCCTTTAAGACAAATTATGGGTTGTATGAGTGGAGAGTGATGCCATTTGGCCTCTCTAATGCCCCTAACACATTCATGAGGCTCATGAATGAAGTGCTTAAAGACTTTATAGGGATATTTGTGGTAGTGTATCTTGATGACATCCTCATATTTAGCAAGATAGCAGAAGAGCATTTAAAACATGTGGAGTTGGTTCTTAGAAGATTGCAAGAGGAGAAGTTGGCAATCAATCTAGAGAAGTGTGAGTTCTTTAAGAAAGAGCTTGTATATTTGGGTTTTGTAGTGTCCAAAGGATCATTGAAGATGGATCCAAGCAAGGTGGAAGCCATCCTAAATTGGCCTACACCAACCACAGGGACAAAGGTAAGAAGTTTTCATGGATTGACTCAATTTTATAGAAAATTCATAAGGAACTTTAGTGTCATATGTGCACTAGTCCTAGATACAATTAAAGGAGGCTTAAAAACTAAGTTTAAGTGGACTCAAGAAGCTAAGAAAGGGTTTGAGAAACTGAAACAAGAAGTGGAAACTCAACCTATTCTCTTGTTACCTAGCTTTGACAAGTTGTTCACTATGGAATGTGATGCTAGTGGAGTGGCAATAGGAGGAGTGTTGAGTCAAGAGGGCAGGCCTATAGCCTTCTTTAGTGAGAAGCTCAATGAAGCAAAGAAGAAGTATTCAACCTATGACTTAGAACTTTATGCTTTGGTTCATTCACTTAGGAAATGGTGGCATTACCTTCTACCCAAGGAATTTGTAGTCTTTACTGACAATCAGGCACTTAGCTTTATCAACACTCAAGAGAAGTTGAGTAATAGGCATTTAAAATGGATGGAATACATCCAAGCTTTTACCTTCACCATCAAACACAAGAAGGGATAGCTAAACAAAGTAGCAGATGCATTGAGCAGGAGGTTGTTGACAGTGCAGGAGATACAAGTGAAGAGCATAGGGATTGACAGTTTTAAAGATCTTTATGGGGAAGATGACTTTTTAGAGGTCTATAAGGTATGTTCTAACTTTGAGAACCATTTCCATAGCCAATACTCAGAGTATACATTGCAAAGTGGGTTATTGTTTAAATGAAATCAGTTGTGTGTTCCAAAAGGGTCAATGAGGGAAAATCTCATTCAGGAAAAGCATAATGGAAGTCTTAGTGGACATTTTGGTATCAACAAGACTTTGGAACTAGTGCAAAGATTCTATTACTGGCCTAAGTTGGCAAGAGATGTTAGAAAGTATGTGGAACAATGTGTTGTGTGTATGAAAGCTAAGGGAGGAGCTAGTAATGCTGGTCTATATCAACCCCTACCCATTCCTAATAGACCATGGGAGTGTGTGAGCATGGATTTTGTGGTAGGCCTTCCTAAGACCAAGACTAGTTTTGATAGTGTCTATGTAGTAGTGGACAAATTTAGCAAAATGAGTCATTTTATCCCTTGCAAAACTACTCATGATGCTAGTTACATAGCTCATCTTTTCTTCAGGGAAGTTGTAAGGATCCATGGATTGCCTTTGAGCATTGTTTTAGACAGGGATGTGAAGTTCATGAGTCACTTTTGTAGACTCTATGGAGTAGATTTGGTACCAACCTATCTTTTGGATCAGCTTACCATCCTCAGACCAATGGTCAAACAGAGGTGGTTAACAGGGTGATAGGTAACCTTCTAAGGTGCCTAACTAAGGAGTATGGATAGACATGGGATATGGTTATCTCACAAGCTGAGTATGCTTACAATGATAGTGTGAACCGGACCACAGGGAAGAGTCCTTTCGAAGTTGTGTATGGGATGCACCCAAGAGGCATATGTGAGCTCAAAGATCTTGGATTTATGGAACATATAAGTGGACATGCAGAGGACTTCAGTTAGACCATGAAAGAGATTCTGGAGCAGGTGAAGAAGATAGTCACCAAGGCTACACAAAAATTGAAGGAGAAAGTAGATATGTCAAGGAAAGATGTGCAATTTACAGTAGGAGACTATGTCATGGTCCACCTTAAAAAGTCAAGGTTGCAGAAGGGAATGTCAACCAAGTTGCAGATAAAGAGAGTGGGTTCATGCAAGGTATTGGACAAGTATGGCAAGAATGCATACAAGGTGGAGTTACCTACCAATCTAGGAATCTCACCAGTTTTCAATATAGCTGACTTGATCAAGTACAAGGGATCAGTCAATGATGTGGATCAGAATAGTAAGGAGATCTTCAAGGAAATCAGTAATCTGTCCTTACCTAATCAAGACAAGCCTCAGGCAGAGAAGATCTTGTAGTCAAGAGTGAAGAAGGCTACAAGGCATAAGGTGTACATGGAGCACCTTGTTAAGTGGAAGAACAAGCATGAATCAAAAGCCACATGGGTACAAGAAGATCAGTACAAGAAGTTTGGTATTGACCTGTCATTGGTCTCTCCTTCCATTCCTTAGTGTTTGGGCAAAGAGGGGGAGAATGGTGCAGGAGCACCTAGGAAGCATTAGGTAGCACTAGGAAAATTTGGAAGCCTAGGATGAAATTTTGTGTTTTAATACTTTAAGGTCATGTTGACCATTTAGTTTTGTGTTAGAGGTGTTAGAACAAGTTAGGAGGAAGGTTGATCAGTAGCTCATGGTTGAAGGGATGAGTTTCTCAACTTGTTTCACTAGGATCCACTAGGAGTTAGAAATAAAGCCCAAAATGTTGCATTTGTGCAATTTTGGCCTATTGTGGTGGTTAAGTCCGACCAAGGGGAGAGGTAACCACTTGGAGAACCTTTAAAAGGTGGTCCTCTACTTGGAATGTGGGTTGGAAAAAACTTTGTATATTTTGGAGTTTACTATGCATATGGAAAAGAAATGAAATTCTTGCAAGTTTCTAGTTTTTAGTTCTTGTCAGTGTGTTAATGGAGGGTTCCAAGCACTAAGTAGTGTGTGGCACATGTGATAATTACTTTACAAGATTTTTGTGGTCAGTAGTTAGGTTGTTCCATCATTTTCTGGCTTTGTTCTCAGTTAGTTTTGTTTCTTTTCCTTGTTGATCAAACGGGTAAGCTATCAAACATGGAGTCTTAGACCTCTGTCTTCCACTATACCTAGTGTATAGTCTATGGGGGATGAGGCTAAGCTCCATGCCTATAAATAAATTAGGTTTAGGAGTCTACAGGAGGCAAAGTTTCATGGGAAAATTCTTCTCCTAGGTGAGCTTGATTGTGCCCGGCTAGGAAAGACAGTGAAAAACAAACACTAACGTTGCAGAGGTGTCTATTCCCTGAAAAACCAAGGTGTGTGGTGGTTGCAGGAGGCCTTACAAAGGCTTGGCAGGAAGCAAGAGATGTCACCAATCCATTTGGTGACTGAAGTAAGATGTCTGTTCACTGTATGGACAGAAAATGGCCTAGAAAGCCCTAAATCTTGCAAAGTGTGGGTTACGCCTGTGTACGGACAGTGGAGGCTGCAAACCCAAAAAATATTCAAGGTGTGGGCAAGGGTACCATGAATCCAAAGAAAAGAACATAGGTCTTTTGGAGGGTTTCAAAGTGAATTCCATTTTTCTCGGGTTAGGAGGCCTAATAGGGGCTCAAGGGCTAGTAACCTTTCTGAACCCTAGAATAGGGTTTGGTGAGAGCGACGGAGAATTGGAGATTGGTGGATGATCAAGAACCCTAGAGGGATGGTCTTGAGGCCTTGGAAGTCATCACACACCCCTGCATCAAATTAGTGAAGCATTTGAGGGACAGCTAGTCTTTAGGAAGATTAAAGGCTAAGGAGAGAATGAGAGAAAGAACACCAAGATTGGCTTGGTTAGGGGAATGGAGATGTTAGTAGGGTTGGCTAGGATAACCAGGGGTACCTAACAAGCAATAGGGCCTATAGGTTAAGAAGGTGGAGAGTGTCACCAAAGTGGTTTGCCAAGGTGTGACCCAGAGCATGGGATAGTGAGTGTTCCATCCAACCCTACCCTATCAGACTTCTCTCAGTGTGGTGGGTTTTTCTCCCGTAAGGGTTTTCCCATGTAAATCTGGTGTTTATCTATGTGTGTATATTTCTCTATTTCTGTTATTTGTTTCAAGTGCATCTTAATTGGACTGTAATTGTAAAATTTATAAAGAGACTTTGCATTCTTCTCTGAGGTTTTGACATTAGGAGAGTTGTTAGCTCATCTAGCTTTCCTTACAAGTGGTATCAGAGCCTGGCCAATTGTGTTATCCTTTTGGGTACGTTGGATTTTTTTTGTGTCAATTCTATTTAGTGGGAGTCTTGTAGAGTTTTTTATTTCTAATTATAGATTGAGATGGCTAGCATGTCAGGAAAGATTGAAATAGATAAATTCAATGGCAGCAATTTTGAGTTGTGGAAACTCAAAATGGGAGATCTTCTAGTTGATTGTGATCTATGGATTGTTGTGTATGGAACTAAACTTACAGGAATGAAGCAAGAAGATTGGGACCTTGTAGATAGAAATTTTAAGGGGCTAATAAGGCTCTATTTGGTAGACTCTGTTCTTTTGAATGTGCATGAGGAGAAGACTGCATCTTCCTTGTGGAAGAGACTGGCGTCTATTTATCGGGGGAAGTCCTTGGTCAATAAACTATTCCTAAGGAAGAAGTTGTATAGTTTGAGAATGCTGGAAGGAGAGTCTGTAGCTGATCATTTGAATGCATTTAATATGTTGATTGCTCAATTAACATCTATTGGTGTAAAAATTGAAGAAGAGGATTGTTGTATGCTTCTATTGTGTTCTTTTCCAGACTCATGGGATCATTTGGTGATGGCTATTGGGAGTACAACATCCAGTTTCAAGATGGAAGATGTTGTTGGTTCTTTGTTGTCAGAAGAGATGAGAAGGAAATCTTCTGAGATGGTGAAGGAAGCTCTTGCTGTCAGAGGAAGGTTGAAAGAGAAAGGCAAGAAGAAGGACAAGAAGTCCAAATCAAAATTAGAGGGGAGATCAAAGTATCTTGGCAAGAAGTCCAAGGTGAAATGTTGGAATTGTGGGAAACATGGTCATGTCCGAAAGGATTGTAAAGAGGAGAAAAAGAAGAAGTATTCTTCCGAAAATGATTCTTCTCAGGGTGATTCAGATGCCTTCATTGCTGCCTTGGCTACACAAGCATTAGATGATGTCTGGATGATTGATTCTAGAGCATCTTTTCTCATGACATATCATAGAGACTAGTTCGCGAAGTATGAAGAATACGATGGTGGAAAGGTGTACTTGGCAAGTGATTCAACTTTGGAAATTTTTGGTCATGGAAGAGTCAGAATCTAATTCCCTGATGGCAGAGTAAAGGGGATCAAGGATGTTATGCATATACCAGGTCTAGCTCAAAATTTGCTTTCTATTAGTAAGCTGAATGATATTGGAGTACAAGTCACGTTTTCTAGAAATGGGTGTAAGATGACTAGAGGCTCTATGGTGCTGGCTAGAGGTGCTCAAATTGGTACCCTATACAAGCTAGATGCACAGGCTATTCAATGTAATAGTGTCTCTAGAAAGTCACTGAAGGCTACTCATGAGGTAAAGAGGGAAATATCCCTAATTATGTAAACTCTATGGAAGTAAAACTTCCAATAGAGAAGACTATGCTCTGGCCTCATAGGCTAGGCCACATAGGTGAAAAAGGTTTTAAAACCTTGAAGAACAAAAACCTGGTTGAGGGACTGTAAGATTGTAACCTCGAATTTAAATTCTATGAACACTGTATATATGGAAAACAACACCATGTTTTGTTTTATTCCAGTCCTCATAAATCTTCTAGTTTGCTAGATTATATTCATTCAGATGTATTTGGTCCAGTGGATGTTCCTTCTTTGTCTAAGTATAGATACTATGTGTCCTTCATTGATGATTATTCAAGAAGAGAATTTGTTAATTTTTAAAAAAGTAAATCAAAAGTGTTCAGTTGGTTTAAGGAATTTAAAAACCTTGTTGAAAGTCAGACTGGTAGAAAAATAAAATGCTTAAGAACTGATAATGGTGGTGAATTTTGTTCTGATGATTTCAAGAGGTATTGTAAAGACCTTGAGATTAAAAGAAATAGGACTACACCTTATACTCCACAGCAGAATGGAGTTGCAGAAAGGTTCAATAGGACAGTGATGGAGAGAGCACAAAGTATGCTCAGTAGTGTTGGCTTGGAGGAGAAGTTCTAGGCTGAGGCTGTATCTACTGCATGTTACCTAATAAATCATTCTCCAAATTCTTCTCTTGTTGAGAAAACACCTTTGGAAGCGTGGTCTGGTAAGAAGCCCTCTCTTAGACATATTCGAGTCTTTGGCTGTGAAGCATATGCATATGTGTCAGCTGTGAAAATATCTAAATTGGAGAACAAGGCTGTCAAATGTGTTTTTATTGGCTATAGTGTTGGCATTAAAGGATACAAGCTTTGGAATCCTGATACAGAGAAGGTTGTATATAGCAAAAGTGTAATATTTCATGAGCTGAAACCTTTTACCTTGGATCTGCAGTCAGAGACAAAGTCAGATAACAATAAGGATGTAGCTATAATTCCTCCTACACCAGAGAAAGAGGAATTGAAAATTCAAAATGAACTTTGAGGAGAGCTCAAGCAGTTCTGAAAGTTTTGAAGAAGAAGAACCTCAGCCTCAGCAAGTGAGGAGGTCAACTTGTGAAAGAAAACAATCTAATAGGTATGGGTTCTCTTTGATTGATTCAACTTGTGTCTATGCTTTAATTTCTAGCACTGATGAGCCTAGGACTGTGAAAGAGGCATTTAAAATGGCTGATTCAGATTCTTGGTTGGAAGCCATGAATGAAGAGATGGCATCATTAGAAAAGAATGAAACTTGGAGTTTGGTGCCCTTGACTAAAGGCAGAAAAGTTGTTGGCTGAAAATGGGTATTTAAGAAGAAGATTGGTCTAGATGGTAGTGTGGAAAAGTATAAGGTGAGGTTGGTTGTGAAGGGTTATTCCCAGGTAGAGGGAATTGATTATGGGGAAATATTTTCTCCTGTAGCAAAGCTGGCATCTATCAGATTTCTTTTGTCACTTGCAGCAACGTATGACTTAGAGGTCGAATAGATGGATGTGAAGACAACATTTCTTTATGGTGATCTTGAAGAAGAAATCTATATGTCCCAGCCTGAGCACTTTGTGGAGAAAGGTAAAGAAAAATTGGTTTGCAAGTTAAGAAGTCTTTGTATGGGCTAAAGCAGTCACCTAGAATGTGGTACCAGAAATTTGATACTTTTCTATTGTATTTGGGATTTATGAGATCAAAATCTAATCATTGTGTCTATTATAAAGCTGAAAGTGATCAAGTGCTTATTATTGCTCTCTATGTTGATGATATGTTGTTCATAGGCAATAGTAAGCTAATGATTTATGATCTTAAGTCTCAGTTGTCTGCTAAGTTCGAAATGAAAGATCTTAGTGCAGCAAGGTATATTCTGGGGATGGAGATAACTAGGGACAGAGCTAATAGAAAGCTTTGGCTCAGTCAGAGTAAGTATATCAGGACTGTTCTAGAGAGATTTTGTATGAATGATTGCAAGCAGCTAGTTGTTTCAGTCTTGCAGGGAACGAAGCTATCTGTTGAGGACTGTCCAAAATATCCTACTGAGATGGAGGACATGACTAGTGTACCCTATGCTAGTGTTATTGGTAGTCTTATGTATGCAATGGTCTATACAAGGCCAGACATTTCCCAAGTAGTGGGAGTACTTAGTCAGTTTATGGCTAATCTTGGAAGGACACATTGGGATGCTGTGAAAAGAGTTTTTAGATATTTGAAGTGCACTTCAAATTTTTCTTTGTGTTACCATAGGAACTTGGTTGAATCACAGAGGACTCTTAGTATTCAAGGCTATGTGGACTTTGATTAGGCAGGGGACATTGATAGCAGGAGGTCCACCAGTGGATACATTTTCATGTTGAATGGTGGTGCAATGAGTTGGATGAGTAAGCGACAGGCTGTAGTCGCTTTGTCTACTACAGAGGCTGAATACATGGTAGCTACTCATGCTTGCAAAGAAGTAGTTTAGTTGAAACATATGTGTTCTAACATTAGTTTTGATGCAGGGGAAATAACTATTTTTTGTGACAGTCATAGTGCAATTTGTCTGGCAAAGAATCCTACTTTCCATGCCAGGACAAAACATATAGATGTACAGTATCACTTTGTACAAGATATGGTGGAGGATAGAAAGGTCAGTTTGGAAAAGTTTGATACTCTAGAGAACGTTGCAGATGCATTGACGAAGCCAGTGAGCACAAACAAGGGTATGTGCAGGATCATGATGGGCCAAAAAGTGGCGATGTGATGGGTATGTGTAGGGTATGTAGCTGAAGACTATTTTTTACCCAAATTTGATGAAACGAAAAGGGTTTTTAGAGGAGATTCTCAAATTTCCACCAATATAAATTATGATTTACTTTGAATTTAATAAATAATTATTATTCATTTTCTATTTGAATTACAATTAAAGCCTTGATTGATAGGCTGATTGAAAAATATCTATAACTTTCAAACAGTATCACATTTTTTGAATCCGAAAAGTGCATCACATTCTATACTTAATATACTATAGGATTAGGAAAAAATAAATTAAATTTCATGAATTTTTGACCAAGTTAAGGTGGTCAGACATACGAGTTTTTATACTTTTTAAAAGTTGTAATAAAAAATTCATAATTAATTATTTACTTGGAAAAAAATTACAAAAAAATATGCATCACATCGAGACATGAGTCTTCTACTTAGATCTAAAATCTTATAAAAAAATATTATCATTTTATTGTGGTTAGGGTGGTCAGATAGACACCTACTTCTTATTTTTTCCTTGAAATTTAAGTACTACTGCATTGAAATTTCAAAATTTCACTAGATAGATTTTTAGTTTTTTTAAATAAGCCTATTAGTTTAGAAACTACATTCAATTTGCTATAGATTCTATTCTTACATATTTTTTAAATAATATAGATAACTTATTCAAATTTTTATGTCAAGTTTCCTAACTCTGATTTTTCTAATTTTTTTGCCACTTAAGGGCCTTATTTTTCCATGATGATCTTGCACATACCCACAAGTTCAAGTGGTGTGCCAGTTCAATGGGCCTTAGTGCCCATGATTTTTAGTAAGTTTTGTTGTGCTCTGGAGGTGCCTGTGTGATCTTCATCAAGTGGGAGATTGTTGGAAATATATGTCTCAATCATCACAGGCTAAAACATCTGAAAGGGGCCAAGTCGGTGTGACATCTTCTATGTCTAGCGGATGAGTAGTTTAGAACATTATGTTTGGTTTAGGTCACTGTGACCTTCCTTTTGTCTCACCAAAGGATCTTATCGCTATGAATTGTGAGTGTCTTTGTAACCTCTTACCACTCATGGAGATCTTTGGCTGACAGGACATTCTATCACTTATCGTTGAGACCCTTGGTGGAAAGGCTTAGTTCGGGAAGAAGTACCAGTGACATTGGAGAGTCTCGCTGATGATGAGGGGTCTTCGGTATAACTCTTGGCAAATGGTGGTCATCGGTGTAACATATATGTGTTCGATAAGAAGTCCCAGTGAATGATGGAAGTCTTTCCGACTATTCTTTGGTGCTTGGTATGACTTAAGTATTCAGAGTAACATAAGAGATGTCGATGGAACCTCTTGGTGATAGATGTGCACTTCAGAGTAAGATAAAGAACTTGCTAGGATGTCTCAGCGAAAGACGAATGTCTTGCCAACTATCATTTGGTGCTTGGTATAACTTATGGAGCTTCGTTATGATGTGTCACTAAAAGTGATGTGTCTTGGCGAAAGTGATACATGTGGGGAATGTTGGTATGAGGTCCTAGCGACATAAGCATGTCTTAGCGATAGTCTCCTAAACTCAGTCTAACACAAGAAGGCTCGTTGGGATGTCTTGGCCAGAATGGTAAGTCTCGCCGATAGAAAACTCCAGTCAATGCAATATTTGAAGCTCGGTAAAATGTCTTGGTGATAAGGAAGACTCTTGCCGATATTGATGTGAAGACTTTGTGGCATCGGGGAGACACTGTTAGTGTCTCACTGAGATGCCAAGAAAGTTTGAATTATATTTGACCAAGTGATGACCATCTATGTGGCTGGTATTCAACCAATCAGAGGAGCTGAACTGGAACCATTGAGAGACAATTCGTTGTGGCAATTATGTGAGGAAGCTCGACAACCAGGAACGACATGAATATAGTTTGTAGTTACAGATGCTCAAAGGTTGGATGGTTGGTTTGAAGATCAATTGGGTGAGCAGTTCGAATTGTATCATAGTGATTTCTATTCTATGTAGACTATAACTTGAAGGTTCTTGTATAAGTTTGATCATTATGAAAGCTATTATAATCTGGCATCAAAAAGATAAGTCAAAACTCTGTATGTAATTTTTTGTTACTGTAATACAAAGTGACTTCTCTTGGTGTGGTGGGTTTTTCTCCCATAAGGATTTTCCCACATAAATCTGGTGTTTATCTATGTGTGTATATTTCTCTATTTCTATTATCTATTTCAAGTGCATCTTAATTGGACTGTAATTGTAAAATTTATAGAGACTTTGCATTCTTCTCTGAGGTTTTGACATTAGGAGAGTTGTTTCTGCATCTAGCTTTCCTTACAATTTCAACCTATTCTTTGTTAAGGAATGAAGGTACAACCAACATTTCCTTTTGTAAGGATGAAGCCTCGAGAAAAGGGGTGACATAAATTTGACAAGGCATTAGTATTTATGCAAGAAAGAGGTTGTGTATTAAGGGTCACCTCATGTGATTACACCATACGATAAACTTAGAGGTGGCAAGACACATGGAAAAAATCCACACACCCTGCATACTGAGAGCTTCTGAATATAACTTCATATGATTATGCCTTATGTTGAATTTCCAACTTGTTAATTTTCTCGTTGTATTTACGATAGAGAAAATATTTTTCGTTTGTGACTTCTCAGCCTCATTTTTCTATAAATTGTGCTAAGCCTTAGTAAAAACATCTTCTCATTTTAGCAGGAAATTTACTTTATAGTCTTATGCAAGATGGGTACTCTTATTAGGCTACTTAGCAATAAGAATCAAGTATCTTTTATAGGTGAGGTCTTTGATTAAAGAATCAAGTGGTTGATGAAAACTAGCCACTTGACAATAACCACCTTTAATTGGGTTCTGGAGGAAAATTTTATGGAAAACATGAACCATTACCACATGAACATAGATATCATGTCATGATTTGTGACCTCGCTACTAGACTTGAATGTGCGCAAAAACTATTTTGTAAAGCTCATGAAATGCCTATTCTACAAAGAATATTTGGTGGGACTTAAGGAAATTTTCAATGTGGCAGTCCCTAGATTTGGTATACCTAAGGCCATGGACCTTCAACATCATGTTGATAATAGTGAACTGGTGCCTTGCTTCCCTTGCTCTCGGATTTTCATGCCATGATGCTAGAGAGACATTTCTAGTAAGCAAGTCTTGGTAATGACTTCCTACTTCGATTGATGAACATGGAGCTCATCTATTGTGTGGAGTGGTATAAAAACTTCCAAGACCTGGTCTATCTTCTCCAATCCGGACTTATCAGGAATGATAGTGAAGAATAATTCATTTTCAAATTCTTCAAAGCTTCCTACTTTTTTCTATAACCAAAAATTTTCATGTTGTGTCTTAACTTTTGAGGCTTCTATCATTTTGTGTTATCTTTGCAAAATGCATGACGTGGTTTATACTTTTCTAGGTTGATTCCCTTGATAAATTTTAGATTATTTTGCACAAAAGCACTTCTTAGCAACATCTTTTGTAACCAAAGCTTACAAATCTCTCTCATAACAAAGGCCTAAGAGCCTTCTATCTATATGTAAATTATTTTTCATATAATAAAATATAGTCTTTTCCTTTTAGTTTTGTGGGTCATTTCACAAAAATATTGTAATCTTACAATTTTTTTATATATGGTACATAAAGTAAAGATTTACTAGACTACGGGCTACATATATTAAGTGTAATGACAAAAAAATGGTACGCCTTTTCCTTGCTTGATTTGTGAATAATTAATGATAAATTAGACTTCATTTTTCCTTAATCTAGTGTTGTGAGGTGTTTTACACATCCACATTAGGTCTTGGGCCCTTTTTAAGCTGAATAAATTAATCTCTACCTTAATTTAGTGTTGTAGCGTGTATTTATTTGCACCTTCACATTAAATTTAAGAGGCTTGTAAACTAAAGTGGACCTAATCTAGTGTTGTAATGTATTTTACGCATTCACATGTGATTTAGGGCCCTTCTAAGCTAAATAGACCCAATTTTTCCTTAATTTAATCTATTTATTTACACTTTCACATTGAATTTTGGGACCTCTTGTATTTATGACCTTTTAATATGCCCCTATGACCCTATATTATGCATACTAAGGCATATTTTGATTAAAAAAACTCGATAAGATCAACATATAAGCTTAATTTACACACTCCCCAACATTTTAGCATGCAAAATAGCCCCTATGGGACCCATTCACCACTTTGGGTGAATGAGTCCCATCCAAGTGGGACTCATTCACACAACTTCGTGAATGAGTCTCATTTGGCCTATTTTTGAGATTTGAGCGAGAAAAAAATAGTTTTAAGTTCAAATTTATTCTATATCATCCTTGGGGATATAATAAATAGCCATTTTGAGTGGATTTCCTATATAAACAAGATTTCAAATCATTATTTCATCAATCATTCATGTTATCAATCCAACAAATCAAGGGTTAAGCATTCCAAGATTTTACAAGATCATCAAGACAACATTCAAGGTCATTTCTAAGGCATTCAAGGGAAGATTCTTCATCAATTGTTGTAGCAATTCAAGATCCATCATCATGTAAAGCATATCAAAGCATCAAGAATGTTATTGAGCTAGTGTTGTCATGTAACAATGAAGATCCAAGGTTAAGCATTGTTCTACACCTATTTTAAAGATAAATATCTACATCCTTCATAGCCATTTCATGTTGGAGTTGCAGCAATTCAAGATCCATCATCATGTCAAGCATATCAATCATCAAGCATGTTATTGAGCTATTGTTGTGATGTAGCATTGAAGATACAAGGTAAAGAATTATTCTACACCTATTGTCAAGATCAAGATCTACATCCTATTGGACTCAAGCAACACTAAGAGGGGGGGTGAATCAGTGTTGAGCAATTTTAAACTTGATTAATCTATCCTTTCAAGTGCTTAAAACATTCAATCAAAAGAAAAATGAATGAACATGAAACAATAACCCAAAACACCATAACACAAGTATTTTTACGTGGAAACCCTATTAGGGGAAAAACCATGGTGGAGGTCAATCCACAATTTGAGTACTCAAATATAGTTTTTTACAAAATGGGAATGCACTTGCATTCAGGGACACTACCTAGAGCTCATTGCTCAAAATATGGAAGGATCACTGCCTTACAAAATATTTGGATTACAAAAAAAAGGTTGAACTGAATAGATAGCATCTACAAATTCCTAATTATAGTTTTGGTTAGGCTCACAGATTAGATTCTGGACCTTCTATTTGATTCTACACTTTGATTTGCTCTGCCTTAATTCTCTTCACAAAAATCCTCTTTTGCACAAATAAAAATCTCTCAACTGCTCTTCTGATATTCACACACACATCAACACATATTGAACTCACACATATGCACACGAAAATGAATGAATCGATCTCATATAATATGTATCCGCTGGTAAGAATTCAATCACTATATGTCGGCTCCAATGAGATAGAAAATATCTTCCAACTGTCAGCTCAAATCATGAACAACATTGAATGTGCATCCACCAAAGTCGGCCATAGCATAGATAGGACCCAAAAAAAATATTCGAACATAAAAATACTTTAAACAATTCTATCTTAAACATCTGCAACACCCAATATTCGCTCAGTCGGTCGTCATATACTGATAAACAAAAAATAGAACAATCGGATCTCCTAACTCATGCACCACTTGATGCAACAACACAAAAGTCGATAATAAGACATTTGGGTATGTGCAAGATCATCATGGAAAAAATAGGCCCTTAAGTGGCAAAAAATTCAAAAAAATTAGAGTTAGGAAACTTGATGTAAAAGTTTGAATAAGTTATCTATATTATTTCAAAAATATGTAAGAATAGAATCTATAGCAAATTGAATTTAGTTTCTAAACTACTAGGTTTGTTTAAAACAAAAATCTATTTGCTGAAAATTTAAAATTTCAATATAGTAGTACTCAAATTTCAGGGAAAAAATAAGAAGTAGGTGTTTGTTTGACCACCCTAACCACAATAAAATGATAATATTTTTTTATAAGACTTTAAATATAAGTAGAGGAATCATGTCTTGATGTGATGAATTTTTTTTGTAATTTTTTTCCAAGTAAATAATTAATTATGAATTTTTTATTACAACTTTTAAAAAATATAAAAACTTGTATGTCTGACCACCTTAACTTGGTCAAAACTTTATGAAATTCAATTTTTCTTTTTTTAATCCTATATTATTCCAAGCATATAATGTGATGTATGTTTTAGATTCAAAAATGTGATACCGTTTGAAAGCTATAGATGTTTTTCAATCAGCCTATCAATCGGGACTTGAGTCATAATTCAAATAGAAAATGAATAATAATTACTTATTAAACTCAATGTAAAGAATAATTTATTTGGTGGAAAGCTGAGAATCTCCTTTAAAAATCATTTTTGTTTCATTAATTTTGGGTAAAAAAAAATTCATTAGCCACATACCCATCATATTGCCACTTTTTGGCCCATCATGATCCTGCACATACCCACTTCAGATACCCATCGACCTTCCCTGAGATCCACAACTAAAACTGATAACATGTTAATGCAAACTACTTGACAGATTCTGAGCTGAACCCAATACCCTTCTTCTTCACTCTTCCTTCTGGTATAGACAAATGCTAACATGTGGACCAGATCAATTACTTCAGTTGCCATCATTGACAACACTAGAGGCCATATGCCAACAATCTTCCCCTTTGGCATTGATGGAAATACTTAGTGAAAAATGACTAAGTGTTGTAACCTTCAAAGCTTCAAAATGCTATAGGTGACAAAAATCAACAAAACTCCCTATAAGTTTGATAAGGCATTTTTCACTTCTCTCTCTCCCCCTTTGACATCAATGAAAAAAAATTTCTTTCTCCCTCTTTGAAATGTAGCCAAAACTTGTGCAAAAATTGATTCAAAACCTTAAAGAAATACAACCGCTAATTGAAGATTATTTTGTGCTTCTCCTTTAACTCTGGAAGAAACTTTCTCCATGTTTCCACTTCAATCTTAGTGATTATGATCATGTTGTTATTCTTAGATGTATGGTTTATAATTTTGGTGAGGGATTCCAGAATGGTGAAGACGTCTTCCAATACTTATCCCTTCCTCAGTATCTCAATCAATTGTTTCAACCTACATTCGGCTATGTCCTTCACTTTCCAAAAAGTGTCAACAATCTTGTTCTTAGTATTCTGAACATTTGTATACTCTGACTGCAGTTCCTAAATTCTTTTCCTAATTGCACCATCAACATCCTAAGACATGTTAAATTTTTTACCAATATTGTTCATCTTTGTTTCAATTTCTTCCATCTTCTCTTTGTACTTGTTTATTGCATGAGGCCATCAAAGAAAATAGTTATAAATGTTTTTTGTGGTGCTTATGCATTGTATTAGTACATTCATGTGCTTTTTCAACTTGGTAAGTAACAATATGCACTGCCTCTTTAGGTGTAGAATCGCCTCTTCTTCTTCCTTATTCTGAGATTCAGAGACCATGATTTCCTTGATACATTCAATCATCTCTTCTAGAAACTTATTCTACAAACTCTCCAATTTGATATGATTGTGCATAAATGAGAACTTAGTACACTTAAGATCATGTCCTGCTCATATGAAGGTATAATAGATGACATGTTTACAATCTTCTGTATTCCATCTTCCTCATGAATAAGTTGCATTAGATATTCCTTGGTTAGATCACCTTCTTCTTCACTTCCTTCTTCCATTCCCTTTTCTTGTTCTAGATTAACTATTTTCACTTCTTTTCCAAGGGTGTCCTTAGATTCCTTATCGGATTCCTCATCTGGTATGTCCACAATCACTTGCTCTTTTCCCTTTCCTTCAAATTTTAGAGTCTTGCATGCTGGTGGAGTACATATAGCAATTTTCTTTGTTCTTATCTTCTTTCTCTCCATCTCACTGGAGGAGGAACCAGTTGACATCAAGTCCTCTTACCATAATGGAAACACCAGTTGAACCAAACTTTCTTAGAAAACTCTTAAAGAAATTTTCATATACTTGATCATAGTTTTCCAAATTGTTAGAGTATATGTAAATCTACTTGAAAAACGGTTCACTTTATGCCCACATTACATTGTTGTTCAGGGGTAAACAATTCAGAAAATACATCACAAGGCATATAACCAAAGTACCAAACTTGAAAGGGTAACCTATCTCCTTTTCCAATTGTGTGTTCTCCAATAGTTGATCTTTTAGTTAACCACAAAGATCAAAATCCCGATCTTCCATTATCATCTTCTATGAAATATAAACTGCACTTACCGAAGTAGCACCTTCTCTATTTTTGAAAAATGTTTTGTAAGATATTCTATGTGAAATTATCTTGTCACTGAATCCTTAATTGTGGATATTATCAATGCCCTTTGATCTCCAATTACTCTGATTAGGGTTTTGACTTCTTTATTCTGAATAGACTTCTTCCTCGATACATCCCCAACTTTGCATAACCTAGTTATAGCTGCGATCACTTCTTTTGAGATATGGTAGGGTTTATCCAAAGTTAGAATATCATCATTCAATCTATTTAGAATGAACTCAATTATTTTTTCATTTCTAAAATAAGGAAATTTACTCCAAATATCCAATCTTTTGTGTTTTTCTCCATTCAACCATTTCAATTCATCATTTGACATGTTTCTTTTGACTCTAATCTTCTTGCTTCTATACTCATCCAATTTTACCATTCCTTTGAATTGTTCCATTTTAACTTCCGTACACATGACCCAAAAAAATTCTTCAACCGTACACCAAATTTCTCAATACAATTGAAGTACCTAATGGATTAGGGTTTCATCACCGAATTCTCTTTACACTTCTAAAATTCTGATTTAGAGTGCTCTCCTTCTTCTTTTCTTCTACAAAAAGTGAAAAATGAGGGTTTCAACTCCCTTTTTATATCTCACACACCTAATTTTTATTGTAATAAATGATTTTTCCCTAACTTTTCTAGATACCCTATTTTTGAATTGATTCCATAGCTTTTGTAGATCAACAATTCAACCACTGCAATCATCCACATCCCAGTGTGAATTACTGACAAGGGGGTTTGAAGGATTTTTCTTAACAACTCCCCCTAGGCCAAAGGCCTAAGACTAGTTCCCAAAAAGATTACCAGAATCAGGATTTGGTGCTGGCTCATTTTCTGCAACAGAGGAACTCTTCTTCACCCATGTCTTCTTCATTTGACCTCTTATTTCATCCATAGTCACTTTGCCTTTTCCTTCATCATTTCTCTCCATATTTTTCTCTTTGTATACCTAACCTCTTCTCTCCATATTCTTGTTTCTACAGAATTGTGCAATGTGACCATATTTTTTGCAATTGAAACACAACATTTCCTTGTCCAAACTAGTCATTCCATTGATTTCTTCTTGATCTACATTGATTTTCAATATGCTCAAATCTTCCATAGATATAAAATTCTACATTCCTTCTATTGACAAAGTTGTTTGACACATTTCTACATTCAATTGACTTATGACCAAATTTATCGCAATTGAAGCACTGATAGGAAAATGATGAATCACTTGATTTCATTTTACTTCTACATTGAGCAGCCATATGACCAAATTTATTGCAATAAAAATAGTATCCATTAAACTTTTGAGCATTAGGTTGTCTTACTGGACATCTTTTTTCTTTGTCCATCACATTTCCTTGATTGAAATTTCTTTGTCCAGATCTGAAACTTTCTCCTTTTTCATAACCAATACCTTGCTTATCATTTGCATTCTTTTGCCCTTGAGTCAGCTCAAAAAGCTTAATAGAGCTGATCTTGAACTTCTCCTTGTATTCATTTGTAGTAGCTAGTTCATATCTAAGAATAACAATCTATTTTTCAAGCTCTTCTTCATTATCTCTGGATTGTTGCAGTTCCATTTCCAACTGAATGAATTCTCCATTTATCCTACTGCATTCATCAGATCTTTCTTTTAGGGACTAGGAAAGAATCTCCTCTTTCTTCTTTCTATCTTCAATCTCCTTAGTCATTTTTATCATCATAGATTCCATCTCATTCTTTACGGTACCATTGTCTCTAGCAAGCTTTTCACATTCTTTAGTTATTTCCTTCAAGGTTTGATTCAGATGATCATCATCCATCCTTTTGCTTTCTTCAATAATTTCTCTCTTTTTGCTTTGTTTGATCACAGAGGCCCTTTCTCCTTTCCCTAGATTTAATAACCTGATCCTTCAACTTTTGAATGAATTTCTTAGCATCCTTAAGATTTCCTTTCAATTTCTGAACTTCTTCCTTAGACTGATCAAGATCATGAAGTGCCACCACAAGCTACTGCTGAAGACTACCAGAGTCCATTACATTCCAAGATCTACCTCAAGCTATTAAATTTTTTCAAATGAACTTAGCTCTGATGCCAATTGTTGGACTCAAGCAACACTGAGAGGGGAGTGAATCAGTGTTGATAAATTTTAAACTTGATTAATCTATCCTTTCAAGTGCTTAAAAAATTCAATCAAAAGAAAGATGCATGAACATGAAACAATAACCCACAACAACATAACACAAGGATTTTTACGTGGAAACCATATTAGGGGAAAAACCATGGCGGAGGTCAATCCACAATTTGAGTACTCAAATATAGTGTTTTACAAAACATGGGCATGCACTTGCATTCAGAAACACTGCCTAGAGCTCACTACTCAAAATAAGGAAGGATCACTTCCTTACAAAAGATTTGGATTACAAAAAAAGGTTGAATTGAATAGATAGCATCTACAAATGTTGATTATAGTTATGATTAGGCTCATAAATCAGATTATGGACATTCTTTCTAATTCTGCACTTCACTCTGCTCTGCCTTAATTTGCTTCAAAAATATCCTCTTCTACACAAATAAAAATCTCTCAACTTATATTTTGATATTCACACACACATCAACACATATTGAACTCCCACTTATGCATACCAAAATGAATTAATTGATCTCATATATATATCTGCTAGCAAGAATTCAATTACTATATGTCAGCTCCAATGAGATAGAAAATATCTTCCAATTGTTGGATCAAATCATGAACAACATTGAATGCACATCCACCAAAGTTAGCCATATCATAGATAGGACCCAAAATAAAATATTCAAATAGAAAAATACTTTAAACTATGTGATCAAAAATAATATGCATAAATGAATTGAAATAAATACTATTCAAGCACACCAATAAGACATTGTATCAAAACAGAACATAAAAGGTAAGTAAATGCAAACTCAGTATTCTGCCTTGATTGTCATCCTATTGTCCTCTATCTTCAGTGTTTTTGTCGATTCCAACTTTTGCTCTCAAATTTGTAGGCTAGGCTCAACAAACTGTCTTCCTAAAGAACAAGATTCAAATATGATGCATGATGCAAGATTAAGCTATGATATGGAATTGAACTAATATGCTTGAAGTAAACATGATGCTATGATATGAGAATACTAAATGAATTAAATGCATGAACTCTAATTAATTTCCTATTACCAATGCTTGGATTCACATAGGTATTTATAGAGTTTTTTGAATGATTCTGATTGGCTGTCTTAATTGACGGTTGTGATAATTCCTGGCAGATCAAATGGCTGAAGAAGGATGAAACTGAAGAGAAAATAGAAGAAAACTTGAAAACAAGATTTTTCTATTTTTATGAAAGAGGAAAAGATAAGAAGATAAGAAATCATCTTTCTTTAAAAGAATAAAAGAAAGATTTAAAAGCTGATAAATAATGAATTAGAAAAATTCAATTATTTATTTGTGGAGGATATTCAACTTTTTCTCAATTAAATGAAATATTTAATTAAGCTTTTAAAAGCAGAAGAAAGTTAGTGATAAGAAGAAAGCTTTAATCAGGATTTTTGAAAAAAACAGAAGATCTCATATTTAAATAAAATATTTAATTATGATATGAGAAGAAAACAGAAGATTTCATAATCAATAAAATATCTAATTGTGATTTAGAAAGAAAGCATGAGATCTTTAATTAAATAAGGTTTATTTAATTAAATCATATTTATGAAATTAATTGAATGAAATATTTAATTAATTAGAAGAAGAATTTAAAATAGAAGAAAGAGAAATATTTAAACTTAATTAAATCAAAAGATTTAATTTAAATTCAAACAATGATAATTAATTTAAATAAATAAAATGTATTTATTTAATTAATTAAGTGGATATAAAAATAATTAAATAAAATAAATTTATTTAATTATGAAGGAAGAATAAGATGAATGAACAATATAATTAAATTAATTAAATTTAATCATATGTAGAGGACTTTTAGATAAATTAATTAAATAATAAATATTTAATTAATTGTCAGGATTATGGATATGAGCATTTTTATGTGTATACATTTTGCCCCTCTTTGAAGTGATGTGTGAAACACATTGCTTCAAAGAAAATAAAATTTTTGCCTCTGATATGTTTCTAATTTTTGATGTCAATGATGCCCCCTCGGGAGGTAAATCACGAAAGATGATGTTGAGAATGATAAGGTAACAGTGATTTAGCTCCCGATAAATGATGTTTGTGATGGCCCAGTGAAAAATAATATGGAAAGAATGGAAAAAATGCCATTAACTCTCACCCTAAAAGACCCTTAAAAGGTAAAAGGGGTAAACTGAAGTGTCATTTTCACCCTACTGCTACAGTGAAAAGTGAGCTCTGATAGTGACCTGGTGAGATGGAGATCCCATTGCACCTGCATAGATTCAAGCGAGCACCTCGATACCAGAGACCTGCTGCGTATGGACCCCCGGTGAGTGATTCCAACCGTTTAAGATTTCAAATTTCACATTTTTAATCAATTTTTCAAATGTTTTAGATTGGATTTTAGTTTTTTTCGCACATTTTAGCGCATTTGAGAAAAATTTTAGCGCATTCAAAAAATTTTGTAGCGCATATAGGAAATTCCATAGTGCATCTAGGCGTAGGTTAAAAATGATCCTGTAGCGCATTTGACAGATAAAGTAGTGCATCTAGGGTAAAATCAGCTAGTTTGAACCTATAGCGCATTTAGGGCACAAAATTGCGCATATAGGGCTAGGGTTTGAAATTGATAGAGTTGTGCATTTAAGAGTTAAAGTGGCGCATAGGTAGGATAGAATAGCACATCCCGAGTTTTAGCGCATCGAGGAAACAATTTAGCGCATATGAGAAAAACTTTAGCGCATTTGTGTTTTAGCACATCTGGGCAACAAAATAGCGCATTTAGGAAATTTTCCACAGAATGCTTGTATGATGAAAAATGATGATTTAAATTGCTTCCTTAGTCAATAGATAGATGAATTGTAGTACCATCACGCTAATATGATAGAAAATCATATAGAGAACTGATAACTTTGCTTCCACAATAGAAAACAAAGAGTAGATAGCTAATAACTTTGTAATGAACAACAAAGAGTAAAGTGATTGATTGATTGATTTGTGGTTGATAACTTTGCTTCTCGCGATTGAAAAACAAAGAGTAGATGTTTGATAAATTTGCTTTCTACGATAGAAACCAAATAGTAAAATGAGGATATAAATTTGCATTCATGATTGAAGTACAAATAGAAAATGATTTGTGTGTTGATAAATTTGTTGTCCTCAAAAGAAAAACAAATAGTAAATGATGATACAGTAGATTGATTTGACATTCAGATAGATTGATGTAGCACTTGATATGGGTCAGTGATAGGATTGGGTGATTGTGTTGATATGGGTCATTGATTGAATTTGTTGGATAGATAGATCACATGATATGAATCTAATTTATGTGTCATTTGTGATGATCAAACAAAATAGGAGGCTTTCAAAAGCCTACAGATTAGAGAGCGGTTCCCACTATGTTGGGAGCGGATAGGAGAGCTTACTCCTACAGAGTTACAGTTGATTGCAGATTGTGGACTAGGACCTTTGTTGGCAATGCTACGAGGTATTAGGGCCAACAGGGGACTGTTGACCGCTTTGGCAGAGAGATGACACCTTTCACTTGCCGATGGGTGAGATGAGTGTGATGCCTGAGGATGTATACAGGATTCTTGGGATCCTAGTTGTTGGTGCCCTTGTGGTTTATGACCACAAGGAGATTGGTGGTACCGAGGCGCTACGACGGATATGTGGCGATGCGGGCATTTGTAGCTACTGGATAGATTGGGAGGATTTCAGTAGGTATCCAGCCTTAGTTGTTATGTTGGCTGCATTTATTGGAGGCTTCCTTGGACCGGACCATCGGTCGAAGGGATTCGTAGTTGGTTGGGGTAGGATGCTGGAGTGGTTGGTGACACAGCTACAGAGGTTTGCTTGGGGGAGCTGTGTATTGGCCGACATGTATCATGATCTCCATCAGGTTGTATACAGAGGATCCACTAGTTTGGCGAGTGGGGTGACACTGCTACAGATCTGGGCGTGGGAGCACATTGCAATCACGAGACCACATTACATGAGAGATAGGCCAGCAGGGAGGCCCTATGTGTATGCATATTCTGGTGCACTTGTCCAGCAAAAGTTGGGCAAGGTAGAGTATTGGCGACGGGTATTGGATGACATAGATGCAGTGATATGGAGACCCTACATGGATTGTGAGGCATGGGCGACAGATCACTTAGAGATGCCTTTTGTCTGCAGACCACGATATCTAATAGGGTGGACCCCCTTTATTATTGAGAGATTTCTGGCATTACGAGTCCTGAGACAGTTTGGATTTACATAGGGTATGCCCCAAGGCGTTGCTCATTATGGGTGGCACAAGGGTGATCCAGGATGGGGACCATGCATTCGATACCAGGTAGCATACACAAAGTATTCTACCTTACAGCCCAAGGTATGGACCGATAGGCCAGAGGTGCAGGATGCAGGGATGATGGATGATTATGCACAGTATTTTCATATGCATCCATTTCCATGATTTACAGTGCCAAATGAGCCACGGGCGATTGGGGTAACGCCACAGCCAGGGGCAGGGATACAGGGGGATGTGGCCGGTGGAGAGCAGGCGATGGGCGGAGGAGAGGAGGAGGAGGGAGAGGAGGAGGAGGGAGAGGAGGGTGAGGAGAGCGGAGGAGGAGATGACGACGAGGATAGCTCAGATGACAGGGATGATAGGGGAGATGATGGGGATGAGGAGAGGCATCAGAGGTTGGATAGTCTAGGTAGAGTATAGATTGTTCGGTGAGCCAGATCCGGTGGTAGACCATGGACAGTGATTAGGGTGTCATCCTCTTCTCAATAGGCATAGATAGCTACATTGCAGGGTCAGGGTCAGACTTTTCAGGGACAACAGGCACAGTTATAGAGCCAGCTAGCTTAGGCTTAGAGTGTGATAGTGCAGTTGCAGGCACAACTTTCACAAGCCCAGATGCAGATATAGGCTCAGGCATAGGCACAGGCTCAGGCACAGGTACAGGCTCAGATGCTCGCCCCTGATTCCTAGGTGACACAGTTGGTAGCAAAGAGGGATGCCCTTAGACGGCGGGCACTATAGGCCGAGGGTGTGGCACAGAGACTCATGGGTACCGTAGAGAGTACATCCTTATGGGAGGCCATTGTAGAGGGATTTGAGGCAGCCAGAGAGGCCGAGTACTACAGAGTTTGATATGAGGAGTTATGCCCTCCCGAGCGGCCAGAGCCTTATCCACGATCACATAGCAGGACGAGGACCCAATCACGGACATCGACACATGGCAGAGAGGTTATAGGGCCTCGACGAGATCTTGATGCAGGGACTAGTGGTAGGCCACCTCCTTCCGGACCAACTCCTTCAGGGACATCTACCAGCTAGTTTTTGGGACTGATATAGTTTTACACATATGTAGGGCATGTATATTGAGTTTTGATCATATCTCATGTATCATGTTTTGAACTTTTTAGCTTCATTTGGACATTGGACATTTGTATTATTTTGATGAGCGATGATATGCAGCAGCGATGTTTTTGATGATGATATGTTTGTGCATTTTGGATGTGATATGGATGCTACTTTTATGCATGTATGATATGAGATGGTTTTTGATATGTTTTTATTATTGTTTTTGCGGACTAATCTTGTAATGTAGGATGGTTTAATGATATGATGCAGACAGATAATCTAGGATGTAGATGCAATGATTGTGATAATGTATATGAGAGATGTTGATTCTTGAATTTTTGTTGCAAATGCAAGGTGAATAGTATGATATGAAAATGGTAGATAATGAATGTGATACTGATAATGATAATGGTGAAAAGATAAATGATATGTTCGGTAATGTTTATGTAATGAAAATGGCAATGTGATGAAAAATGAAATGATGAATGAGTGCAATGGTAATGAAATAATATGAGATGATGATGATAAATAATAGCAAATGATAAATGATAAAATGATAATGATAAAAATGATTAAATGAGAAATGAGAATGGTAATGACAACGATAATGATAAATGATAAATGATAAATGAGAATGATAATGATGGATAAAGGATAATGAATGATAAATGATTATGATAATAATAATGATGGATGAAGGATAAATGATAATGATAATAAAATGATAATGAATGATAAATAATAATGATAAATGATAATGATAAATAATAATGATAGATGATAATGATAATGATAACGATAATGATAATGATGATAAAATGATAATGAATGATAAAATGAATGAATGAGAAATGATAAATGATAATGATAAAATGATGAAATAGAAATGAAGGATAAATGAGAATGGTAATGAAAAAAATGAATGAAAGAAATGATAAATGATAATGATGAAATGATGAAATAGAAATGAAGGATAAATGAGAATGGTAATGAAAAAAAATGAATGAAAGAAATGATAAATGATAATGATAAAATGATGAAATAGAAATGAAGGATAAATGAGAATGGTAATGAAAAAAAATGAATGAAAGAAATGATAAATGATAATGATGAAATGATGATGAATGAGATGTCCAAATGTCCTCCACAAAGAGTTCAAAACTACATGACAACCGTTAATGTTTTCATTCAGCCTTTCAAAACACTGATGTGAATCCAATATGCAGATATATACAATGATCTAACAAATATGCAACTAAATGAAACTAACCAATTTGTTGAGCCTGTTATAAGCCATCTTGAATCATCATAGAGCATTTAAAATGTTGGAAGTATGTACAAGCATCATAGGGGAAATTAGCGCCAATTATGACCAAAGTACAACTTTCATGATTTTTGATGTAGCAAGCGAACACAAGCATCGAGGTATAATTGAACCGAGATGACCTGAGCATTTCTTGCATAAACAGACAAAGATTAACCACCCTTCCGATGCAAATGTGGAACTGTCATCGATGATATTGCTTTGGTAATCATGTCCTGTGACATATTTGCATCAGATTGACCGTTAACCTCAAGACAACAGACAAAGAAAAATCATTCTCATTCCTTGCCACTCTAGTTCAGTACATCATTGAGTGTGCTCCAGAGTAATGATATCAAAAATCAAACAACTTTTGTTCCAAGTGTAATACTATTATTTCATACATTATTCAGATTTTTGGACCATCCAATAGACAATGATATGGTATCTGCTGAAAATTGTTCATGATAAGGCTTCGATGATTGGATAAGGTTTTGCGTGAGTTTGTTGTTTGTTTGCATGATCAAATTTTATGACATTGTTCAACTGTTTTAGTATGCTCTGAAAGTTAAGTGCCCCTAGTTGAGTTTTTGCCCCATTTATTGACACAACTTGCGGAAAGGCATATGTACAACGATCAAGCCATGGTAAGACGTTTTATCACTCCAAGCAAATGATGGCAGGATGATGCGAGTATAACCCTAAGAGGCAGAAAAATATATGTGGAAAAAGAAAAAGGAAACTGAAAAGCCAAAGTGCAAAACAGGAACTAATAGATGGAGAGGTACAGATAGTGTCTGTTTGCCAGATTTTCACTATCTATTTTTATTGCATTTTTCTGAATTCTTTTTGATTTTTTTGTATTTTTCTGTCAATAGACTGGCTGTTTGCCAGGTTTTCACCCTATAACATTTTTTTAAATTTTTTTTGCATTTTTCTATCAATAGACTACCTGTTTGCCAAGTTTTCACCCTATGACATTTTTGGATTTTTTTTTTTTTTTTGTGAATTTTTCTGCTGTTTTTGTATTTCTTCAGGACTTTTTCTGCTGTTTTTGTATTTCTCCAGGACTTTTTCTGCTGTTTTTGTATTTCTCCAGGACATTTTCTGCTGTTTTTGTATTTCTTCAGGACTTTTTCTACTATTTTTGTATTTTTTTAGGACTTTTTCTGCTGTTTTTGTATTTCTTCAGGACTTTTTCTGGATGATGATAGTTGACTTAAACATAATATTTCTTGAGATGTATGATGTTGATTGGTTCATCAAACAGGTCCCCTTCTGGTGTGGATAACTTGTAGGCTCCTGAACTGTAGACTGCGATAACCACATAAGGGCCTAGCCAATTTGGTTCAAACTTTCCTTTCTTTTCTCTGTCTTGCTGATTTCGTGGATTTTTTTTCAGAACTAGATCACCCACCTGAAAGGTACGTGGCTTTACTTTGTGATTATAGCTGTGAGACATCATCTATTGGTATGCTTTCAAATGGTCAGCTGCTCTCTGTCTCCTTTCATCTAGAAGTTCTAACTCTTGTAGTCGGGAAACTTTGTATTCATCATCTGCTATGAGACCTTTTAGTGATACTCTTAGTGATAGTATTTCAACCTCTAAGGGAAATATGGCTTCTACTCCATAGACAAAAGCAAAAGGTGTTGCTCCCATTGGTATTCAGACACTGGTTCTATAGGCCCACAAGGTGGGATTGAGTTGAACATGCCAATCTTTTTCTGAATCATTTACGGTCTTCTTCAAAATCTTTAGTATAGTCTTGTTTGAGGCCTCTGCTTGGCCATTCCCTTGTGGATAGTATGGCATTGAATATCTGTGCTGAATATGGAATCTTTCACAAAGTTCATCAACATCCTGATTCTTGAAATGTCGACCATTATCTGTAATAATGGCAGTAGGAATACCATACCGACAAATAATGTAGTTGAGTATGAAGGATGAAATTTGTTTTCCAGTGACTTTAGAGAGAGGTATTGCCTCAATCCACTTAGTGAAATATTCTGTCGTTGTGATGATGAACTTATGCCCATTTGAAGATGAAGGATGAATTTTGCCTACTAGATCTAACCCCCATTGAGAGAATGGCCAGGTTGGTGTGAATGAGTGAAGTTCTTGTGTAGGAGCATGAATAAGATTCCCATGAATCTGACATTTTGAGCATGTTTTAACAAAAGTGAATGATTCCCTCTCCATTGTAGGCCAGTAATAACCCATTCTAATCAATTTCTTGGATAAAGTTAGTCCACTCGAATGAGTACAACAAATGCCCCCATGAACTTCTTGTAAAGCTTTGTCGGATTCATCACATTCAAGACATCGAAGTAAAGTACCATCAAGACCACGGCGATAAAGGGTATCAGCAATAAGGGTATAGCGAGAGGATTGTTGGATAAAGTTACATTTTTGGTTACAGGATAAGTCAGGTGGTAAAATGTCATCTTTTAGGTAGGCATAAATCTTACCATACCAGGGTGAATCGGATCCTACCAAGTGGCAGATAATTTGGCTTTTGGGTGTGTCATAAGTAGGTGTAAATAATTGTTCCACTAGAAATTCATAGTGAGTCTATTTTTTTGGGAGTTGTACCAATGATGTGATCGTAGCCATAGCATCAGCTGCTTTGTTATCAATCCTTAGAATTTGTGTGAACTGAATGTCCACAAAGTACTTTTTGAAGTCATCGATCGTCTTTTTGTATGGCAACAACTTGTCATCTTTAGTCTGATAATCATCATTGATTTGGTTAATGACTAACTGTGAGTCACCATAAACTTGTAGCTTGGTAATCCTTCATTCCAATGTTGTCTTTAGTCTGGTGATTAGTGCTTCATATTTAGCTATGTTATTGGTGCATGGAAACATTAGCCTATATGACCAAGGAATGGTATGTCCTTGAGGGGTGACAAAGAGAATGCCTGCCCCTGATCCATGTTGAGTAAAAGAACCATCAAAGTATAAGGATCATAGTTGTTTGAATTCTATAGTGAAAACATCGACATCTGGAAATTCAATGCGCAAGGGGTGATCTGCTTGTAGGGGAGAGTTTGCTAGTTGATCAGTGATGACTTGTCCCTTGATTGCTTTGCGATCAACATAGTGGATGTCAAACTCACTCAAAATCATAACCCATTTTGCTAACCTTCCTGTTAGTGATGCTTTACTTAGTAGATACTTGAGTGGATCAATTTTTGAAATAAGATTGATTGTATGAGTTAGCATGTAATGTCAAAATTTTTGTGAAGCAAAGACTACTGCTAAACAAGCCTTCTCAATGAAAGTATAGTTGAGTTCATGACTTGTTAGTGTTCTACTAATGTAATAGATTGCACGTTCTTTCCCTTCATGGTCTTCTTGGGCTAATAATGCCCCCAAGGATGTATCGGTTGCGGCAATATACAGGATCAATGGTTTGTCTGGATTTGGTGGTACTAGAACTGGTGGGTTCATCAGGTACTGCTTGATTTGTTGAAATGCCATTTCACATTTGTCATCCCATCTAAAAGGAACATTCTTATGCAGGAGATGTGTGAACGGTAGACTTTTGTCAACCAATTACGCAACAAATCTTCTGATGGATTGAAGTCGCCCTTGTAATGATCTCAATTGACTGATGTTCTTTAGGGGAGGCATCTCCATGATTGCCTGAACTTTAGCAGGATCTACTTCAATTCCCTTTTCTGAAACTATATATCCTAAAAGTTTTCCAGATGTGACCCCAAAAACACATTTCTTAGGGTTTAGGCGAACTTTGAATTTTTCCAATTTGGTAAATATTTTTGATAGTATCTCTAGGTGTCCTTCTCTGGTGTATGATTTTCCAATATATCATCAACATAATCTTCCATGAATGTGTGCATCATGTCATGAAAGATCGTAGTCATAGCTCTTTGATAAGTAGCCCCAGCATTCTTTAGACCGAAAGGCATGACATTCCAATAGTATGTTCCCCACGGACAAGTGAAAGTTGTTTTCTCTTGGTCTTCTGGTGCAATCTTGATTTGGTTGTAACCAGAGAAACCATCCATTAATGAATACATGGCATGGCCAGCTGTTAAATCAACTATAGTGTCAATGCTTGGAAGCGGAAAGTCATCCTTAGGGTAGGCCTTGTTAAGATCTCTGAAATCAATGCACACTCTAATGCGTTTATCTGGCTTTGCTACTAGGACAATATTGGAGATCCATTCTGCATAGGAAATTGATTTTATAAATCTTGCATCTAGGAGTTTCTTGAGTTCTTCTTTAACCAGTAGTGCAACATGAGGATGCATCTTTCTGAGTTTTTGTTTCACTGGTTTAGCTCGTGGTTTAATAGAAAAATGATGCATTATGAGATCAGGATCAAAACCTGGCATGTCTGCATATGACCAAGCAAAATTGACTTGATTTTTTTTGAGAAATTTCATCAACTTTGGGATTTCTTGATCTGTCATTGATTCAGCTACCTGTAGAATCCTTGGATTATCTATAGTTGCAATATTGATTTCCTTTGTAGGCTCGATCAAGATGGGCGATCGCTCATGATAATGCTCCGAGAGAGTGTCAAGTTTCCCATCAGCTAATGCCTTGAAAAGGTTTTCACCATTTGATACACTCTTTATTTTATCTTTTGTCTGATCTAGTATTGCCAGATTCTGGTTTTCACCACTAGATCATTTTTCTTTATTTTCATTTTTGCAGCTAGGAGACTTGACACTCTCCTGATTAAAGACTTCATATCGAAAATCGCTACTAGAACAATTATCTACATCATCTGCGGAAAGGAAGTTTATGATAGCTTCATCATTTGGAAAAATAGGCAAGTCAATAGGTTGAGTTAGGTCCCAGTCAATGAGATCAGGATGGATCAAAGGTAACAAGTCATTTGGTCGTGTGAAATCGGCAATGGTTAGGGTCAAAATAGAGTTATCGGTAGGATCCGAGGCATGAGGTAGATCAATGATGGTACCATTCTCTTGATAGTCTTGTTCGTTAAGATCCGACTCAGTATCACTAGACTCATAGCTGCTTTGTAGTTCAGATTCTTGTGGTTGGGACCCTGAACCTTCTCCTTTGATTAAAGTTGGTGTATATTTGTGTATGACATCTACCTCTTTGTCTCTCCAAAATTCATCATCATGGATGGTATCCCATTCATATTCAGCAGAATCTGTATCAGAGTTATTTTCTATGAAATTCAAGATTGATGCCAAACATGCTTCTTTCTTATCGTAACCTTCTTGTAGTGTAAAAACATTACCTTGTGATTGGTTGGATGGGGTAGCGTCATAGCCTAGTCTAGTTTTATCATATGCAACAAGCCCTGGAAGATGGATAGGCTCAACTACACCTTCTTTTCTTTTTCCAAGAGGACCATTATCATATCCTATCCTTTGCATGATGGAATACCCTTTCCCATATCTATCAGTTGGTAAGGTGACATTTAGAATTGTTTCATCTTCATCTTTATAAAGCCAATTCAAAATTGTTGTGTCCTCAGTATCTCCCATGGGAAATTTTTCCTTGATAAATTGTCCATTAAACTTGGTAGTTGGCTTTGTTTGTATTTGCGATGATGTTGATGCTATTGATATCTGTTGTTGTGTAATAGAAGGTTGTCCATGTGATCGAGGAGATGTAGGTAGATTAGCAAGATAAAGAGAATATTCCCCAAATCCACTTTCCTTGAACTGTAGTTTCTTGTCAAAGTTTTTGGCTAATTGACTGATTTGTGTATCATTCTTAGGAGAAGTATTAGCAAGCGCTTCTCGATTGTTTGGAACAAAAGTATCCTGACTAGCTTTGACATTGGCACAAGTTTGGATGTTTGAATTATCAGTTGATATAGTGATTTCCTATCCGTCATATGGAAGCTTAAGACATTGATGGTAAGTGGATGAAACAGCTTGCATTTCATGAATCCAAGGACGACCCAACAAGATGTTGTATGCAAGATCCCGGTCTAAAACTTGACAAAAGGTATTTTTGATAACAGGTCCCACTCTGATTGGTAGCATGATTAGACCTTTAGACGTTCTTTCCTCATCATCATAGGATTTTATAGTAATCTTCCTTCTAGGATCAATGGAGTCCTCTGAAAATCCTAAAGCTTGAACCACCTTCAAGGTACATATATTTAAACCAGCCCCTCCATCTATTAGGACATGTTTAACATGGAACTTATGGATCATGACCTCTAAGTATAATGATGAATTGTGGGGATGAGTCATGGAAACATCATCTTTGTCTGAAAATGAAAGACATGTAGGTGAGGACAAATGTCCTACCATGGCTTGAAATCGGTTCACATCCAAATCCGTGGATACAGTTGTTTCAAAAAGGGCCTTGTCTAAAATTTCCTTATGTGCAGGAGAAATCTTTAGGAGTTATAAAATGGAAATTTGGCTGGAGTTTTTCGAAGTTGGTTAACTAAGTCATATCGATGTTGAGGGAAGGGCTCAGTGGATTTTGAAGAAGCACCTTTCAAGACAACTTTAGCTTGTGCTCTTGTTATGACATTAACTTGTCCATTGTCTATCTTCTCCTTGATTTTTATAACGTTGACTTGCTCATCGTCCATATAGAGGTGACGGATTACAGTGTCATCAATTTGATTGACATTTTTGTCAAAAGACTCTCCCTTTTGATAATTTGGTAAAGGGTTGTGAAATGCTTGGTGATCTTCATTGGATTTTTGTTGTCCTTCTATTGTGATAATGCCTTTGTCAATTAGGTCTTGAATAGCATGCTTCAAAGCTTGACAATTGTTTGTACGATGACCTCTGCACCTATGATAATCACAATAATAAGCTTCATTCCATGATGGAGGTTTTACACTAGGTTCATAATTGCGTTGAGGTGGCAAAGTAAGGACATTTTTTTCCATAACCTCTTTGAAAGCAGATTCCAAGGATTGTCCTAGTGGAGTGAAAGTTCTTCTACTAGAGAAGAATGAAAAGCATTGTGGGTTCGTGTTTGAGGTATTCCCTAAGGTGTTGTTGTTGTTGTTTGCATGGTAGTTTTGGGTGTTGACAGTCCCCTGATTGTTGTTCGTTGGAGGGGGAAGATTGTTTCCTTGATTTGCGACTTAATTGACATTGTTGTAATTATTGTTACGAGTAGTATTTGGTGTACTCAGAACAAATAGCTTAGTCACGACATGATTTGCATCTACAACACCATCATTTACAATGTTTTTGTTGTGAGTCCAAAATTTAGACTTGTCTTGATTGTTGTAATGGTTAGATGTGCTAGGATTGTCCTTGTCAAGTTTTATTGTCCCTCTTTTGACCAAAGCACCTTTAATGGTGATGGCATCCTCAATCAATTTCTCAAAGGAAGGTGGACAATGTAGATTCAAGTGATAGCTCATTTCTAAATTTAGGCTATTGATGAAAGTAACCATTTTTTTCTTTTCAGGAACATGCCGTGGGTACCGAGCGAACATTATTCTCCATCTTTGAAGAAAGGTAGTGAAAGGTTCACTAGGTTTTTGTGCAACTTTTCAAAGATCAATCATGGTGATTTGGTGTTGGATGTTGTAGGCGTATTGTGTTATGAAAAAATTGATCAATTCCTCAAATGTTTTAACAGGAGGTGTAATCTTAGATAACCATTCCATAGAGTTAACCCCAAGGCTCTTAGGAAACAATCACAATAAATAAGTATCTTCGTGAGCGAATTCCAATGTCATGTTTCCGAAGTCTCTAACGTGATCAATTGGATTCGATTTCCCATTATAACGATCAAATTTGGGAATTTCACAATGTTTAGGAAATGGAATCATGTTGAGACTTCTATCAAAAGGATAAGGACATATGTCATCAAGAGTGTATTTCTTTGTTGTGGTCCCCTCTTGTAACTCTTTGATTTTCCTTGGAGTGCCTTAAATTGTTGAGTAAGAGCAGTAAGATCAGATGGCGATGTTTCTTCTTCTTTGCTCTTTAATTTCTCAGTATCAAAATCCTTAGGTAGTTTAGCTCCTTGATCGGCTAGGAAGAGAAAATAATTTTCTTTGTCACATTGTAGGATCTTTTCTATGGCTTTAAGAAACTTGGGGTCTTGCTCAGCCTCTCTAATGTGAAGTTCTTCTTCTTGCTCATCGTCACTATCTACGGGAGTTTTGTTCATGTCTTTGTACTTATGAAATGGATTTTCTTCTCTATCAGCCATATTGTCATCATTGAAAAGAGGATTGTGATTCACACTAAAATGAGGATTACCACGTTCACCTTCTTCTTGAATGTTATGGGTAGGACTTTCGTGTTGAGACTTTTCTCCTAGTTAGTTGTATTGAGATCTTGTAAAAATAGGCATATGAAAGGAATCCTATGATATGATCAAAGGTCACTGAAGGACTTGACTAGGATGCGTTGAATATTCAATCGAAGGTTGTGGTATATTCTCAAACTCAAGAGGTTGATTAAGATTGTGATGTTGAGATAATGCTAATATTTGATAATAAGCTTGAGTAGCTAAAGGTTCCATAGCGTAATCATCAGTGAATCCTCTGACGTAGTCTTGGTATCTATGGAGAAATTTGCAATAATGAAGCAAGATGTGTTGACTCTTATACAAAAATTCTCTGCAGTCTAAAGTTTTCTTGTAACTTAAGTTCATTTTGGGCTTCTTGATCCTATTGAAGATTGATTTCTTGACGAAATTGGATGATTTCCACTTTCTCAACATGGGATAGAAATATCAGAAATTCTGGTCTGTGTAAAAAAATTTTTGACAGCAACCTAAAAGCACTATTCTGTTCCCTCAATGCACTGTAGAAAGAGGTATATGCACTGGAGAAAGAGTCAAATGCACTACAGAATACCTTAAATGCATAGAAACAGACAACAAATGCGCTAAAACAGTCCCTAAATGCACTGAAAAATGACTCAGATGTGCTGAACCAGCTAGTGGATGCACCAGAACAGAGTTTATATGCACTATAGTTTTTCCTAAATGCACTAAAATAGTTCTCTAAAGACAGTTTTTGACCAGTTTTAAAAAATTTTAGCTGAAGTTTTTCATGTTCATTTTGGATGATCCTTTATCTGAATTAATGTTCTTGAAAACACAACAAACAATCTGATTTAAGTTGATCGTAACCAAGCACAGAATAAGACAAGCACAACCTAAGTTAGGCTAGGAAAATATCCGCTAGATTCCACGTGGGTTTCCCCAACCGCATATCAGTAGCATGTGAATTCAGAAGCTTGGATGCACGGGATCCCCCTTACAGTGCACTCTCTTCTTAGGCCAACCAAGCTTCCAACGCCCATGAAACTCCCATGGCGAGCTGATCACCTCTACTAAAGACTGTGAAAGTGTGGAAGGCTTCACACCGACCGGTGTTGGACTAGCAAATAGAAGGTTTTTGGCTTTCTAAACAATGGTATTTAGTTCAGGACCCCCATTTGAGTGGCCATACATGGGGCAAGAGATTAATCACCATTAAGGTGTCACTCTAGCCCGAAGAGGTTAAGCTCAACAGGGTTTAAGGGAGTACAACTCTGTCCGTATGACACATCCGCACAAGCAACCTTAGGTTTTCCCTTAAGATTTACATTTATATACCAGTTGGGGGTAGCTTGGCCTTAGCTCCATTGCCGGTTTGAGTCACGTTGAGGTGATGAAATCCCTAGGTAGGCCCAATTTCTAGAGTCAATAACCGTTTCTCTTACACCCAGGATCACACAAGTGCGCAAGGGGAGAGGATACTTCGATTATCAATTCAAGGTTACACAGGGAAAAGTGGGTCTGGTTTTCTGATCACCTAGTTTGCACAGGGTGAGAGCATAGTCACCTACCACTTTCAAACACAATCAAGAAGAGTAGACAGATTCATTTTAGGTGCACCAAAATAAAAAATGATTTAATCTAAGTGAAGATGTTGCTTCACAATAGACATGGGGTTCATTTTAACTGCATGATAAAGATGTGGTGGCTACCCTAAATTGATTCATTTTAAATCCAGCAAGTAAAAGAAAAGAAATTCTATTTGCGGAATGCGTCAGATTCAGAATCTCTGTTACAACCCAGATGCGCAGAAATAGAATTCAGATCGCAATAACATAACCTAAATGTGCAATAACAGAACCCGAATGTGCGAAAATAGAACCTAAATGCGCAATAACAGAAATACAGATGCGTAAAAATAGAATCTGGATGCGCAGGAACAGAACCCGGATGCGTAGGAACAGACACTATATGCGCTAAACTAAAATGCAATTTTTAAATTTTTTTTTTCGAAATGCACTAATGATGTCCTATATGCGGTAATTAAACTCCTAAATGTTGTTCAAAAATTCCCATATGCACCACTCTGTTTCTGATATGCTCTTCAGAAATTCCTATATGCGCCGAAACAGTCTTCGTATGCGCTAAAACACCTGCAAAACAGAAAATTTTTGAATTTCCAGATGCACTGCTGAATGTCAGAAAACCTACAAGAAAACCTGCAAGAAAACCTACAAGAAAAAATTCTAAAATGGGGGCATATGCCCCACGGTGGGCGCCAGAAATGTGTGATCGAAAATATGCATAATGAAATTAAGTAAATAATATTCAAGCACACCAATAAGACATTGTATCAAAACATAACATAAAAGGTTAGTAAATGCAAACTCAGTATTATGCCTCGATTGTCGTCCTATTGTCCTCTATCTTCAGTGTTTTTGTCGATTCTAGCTTTTGCTCTCAGATTTGTAGGCTAGGCTCAACAAACTGTCTTCCTAAAGAACGAGATTCAAATATGATGCATGATGCAAGATTAAGCTATGATATGGAATTGAAATAATATGCTTGAAGTAAACATGATGCTATGATATGAGAATACTAAATGAATTAAATGCATGAACTCTAATTAATTTCCTATTACCAATGCTTGGATTCACACAGGTATTTATAGAGTTTTTTGAATGATTCTGATTGGCTGTCTTAATTGACAGTTGTGATAATTCCTGGCAGATTGAATGGCTAAAGAAGGATGAAACTGAAGAGAAAATAGAAGAAAACTTGAAAACAAGATTTTTCTATTTTTATGAAAGAGGAAAAGATAAGAAGATAAGAAATCATCTTTCTTTAAAAGAATAAAAGAAAGATTTAAAAGTTGATAAATAATGAATTAGAAAAATTCAATTATTTATTTGTGGAGGATATTCAGCTTTTTCTCAATTAAATGAAATATTTAATTAAGCTTTTAAAAGCAGAAGAAAGTTAGTGATAAGAAGAAAGCTTTAATCAGGATTTTTGAAAAAAGCATAAGATCTCATATTTAAATAAAATATTTAATTATGATATGAGAAGAAAACAGAAGATTTCATAATCAAATAAAATATCTAATTGTGATTTAGAAAGAAAGCATGAGATCTTTAATTAAATAAGGTTTATTTAATTAAATCATATTTATGAAATTAATTAAATGAAATATTTAATTAATTAGAAGAAGAATTTAAAATAGAAGAAAGAGAAATATTTAAACTTAATTAAATCAAAGATTTAATTTAAATTCAAACAATGATAATTAATTTAAATAAATAAAATGTATTTATTTAATTAATTAATTAAGTGGACGTATAAAAATAATTAAATAAAATAAATTTATTTAATTATGAAGGAAGAATAATATGAATGAACAATATAATTAAATTAATTAAATTTAATCATATGTAGAGGACTTTTAGATAAATTAATTAAATAATAAATATTTAATTAATTGCCAAGATTATGGACATGACCATTTTTATGTGTATACATAAACAATTCTATCTTAAACATCTGCAACACCCAACATTCACTTAGTCAACCTTCATATACTGATAAACAAAAAATTAAACCGGATCTCCTAACTCATGCACCACTTGATGCGACAACACACTCGAGAATAAGACATTTCAAATACCCGTCTAACTTCCCTGAGATCCACAACCAAAATTGATAACCTAGTAATGCAAACTACTTGATAGAGTCTTGCTTCAAATGGATACCCTGTTCTTCACTCTTCCTTCCAGTATAGATAAATGCTGACATGTAGAGCGGATCAATGACTTTAGTTGCCATCAATGAGAACACTAGAGGCCATATTCCAACACATCCTTCATGGACAATTCATGTTGAGTTGCAAACTTACAAGACATCATTAACGAGGCAATATTCAAGGTATTATTGTCCATTATTCATGTTCTTTGTTTCATGTTGCATGCCTTCACTTCATTGTCTCATCATTTGGTTTAATTACCTACAAGGGGTTTGACTAAGGCAAACCCCTAATCCCTAACAATCAAAACTTTATCTCTCTCTCTCTCTCTCTCTCTCTCTCTTTGTGTGATTGTAGATCTAGGTGTCTTAGATCATGAAGGACCATTGAAGATTAGGTTGCAAGGGTGGATAAATTCATCAAGTTGTCACAGGGTTGCTATCTTCACAAAAATTCACTTATAGTCCTGAAAAACAAGGTTTCAGATCCAGAAACAAAGGGGAAAATAAAAAGTAGATAGTGAAGACTAGATTTATACCTTGAAATTCCAAAAAATCCAAACTAGACTCATTCACCACAAGTGGCAAATGAGTCCCACTACAGGTGTTTTTCAATATTTTTTGTAGATTTATATACCCTTTTGTCTGAAACCTGCTCCTATGCAAAAATCTAGAACTAGGACTAATTCACCCAGAATGGTGAATGAGTCCCAGTAATTCAAAAGGTTAGAATTTCTAGCATTTCAAGACTCCTTATCATCTCCAGATTCCCAAGTGCATACATTCTATTATGTAGCTTTCTATTTTATTCTTCTTGCATTTCAAGGTCATTTAAATCAAGCTTGCATCATATTAGAGTTTTACATTTCATCTTGCATTTCATTGACTTTTGGAAGTTCTTACTTGGTGGTGAACCCCTTATTAGATCATATTCAACCCCTAGGATAGTCCCTTGGTAGATCTCTTTATCCCACTCTCATCATTTGATTGAGATCTCTAGGGAATCCTTGAATGTTACTTGGATAAAAGCGGTGTTGTATGTCCAAAACCATAAAGCATCCATTTTTCAACTAAACGATTTGGTGAAACTACATTTAGAACATTTCATTTTCTAATTTTGATTCCATCATCATCCTAGATCTATCTTGTATTGAATTTGCATTAAGGTTTGCATTAGTTAATTGGAATCTAGGGTTTTTAAAATTTTACATTAGTGAAAGTGCATATAGGTTGCATTTTTGCATTTGAAATCATTAAAAATCATCTAAAAACTACATTTTCACTTAAGTTACACATCATACAATATAAAAAGAATAAAAATCAATTGAAAATTTCTAATTTAAAAAAAAAAATCCCCACTGAGGCTCATTCGACACCTTGGGAGAATTAGTCTCAGTGCACATCTAAAACTGCCTTTTACATCATTTAAAACCTTCTTTCTGCACTTTTTTTTGCTTCCATTAACCATCTATTTCAGTTGGTTGAGTTTCTATTACATGCATTTCATTAGATCTATCTTAATTTGACTGATTTCATGCATTGCTTAATTTCAAATTTTCATTTTCACATTGTTACATAGCATATTCAATCAATTGTCATCTTCAAAATATGAAAAATTACATTATCCCCTTGCATGTTTGCTTCAACATTATTTCATTTCAAGATTGTTGAGCAATAATTACATTATGTTTTCATTGCAAAAATCTATGGTTGTCATACTTCATGTTCTATTTATAGATTTTTTTAATGTTGTAAGAAATTTTTGATAAGTGCATCTAAATATGAGGTTATTTCCCCTATCTCTTTTTTGTCATCGATCCCTCTCCTAGTATCCCTCTATTCTAGTGAAAGAAACCTTGGGTAATCATGAAATTCACATTTTTTCTTCTCCTAATATCTCTCCTACTTATGAAGAAGATATTTGAGTGTTAAAAGAACTAATTGATGGGATTTTTGAGAACCTGAGTCATTTCTCTCCTCTTACCTCTCCCATTAGGAAAAAAATTACTAAACAAGAGGAAATAACAATAAGTAATCACGATGATCACACAACACAACAAGAAACCATTGAAACTTGGATACATTCATCTACCAACATCTTCTTCTCTTGTGATAATGATCAGGATATGCTAGTCTTTGATAACCCTCTTTATGTCTCTTCCCCTACCTCTCCTATTTCATAAGACATTAGGGAATAAAGGAATGAAGCCATAAATGATCATGATAATCATACTTTTTCTTCTCCTAGTATCTCTCATATCTATTAAGAAGATACATTGATGATAGAAAATACAATGGATAAAATTCATTATAATTTTACTTGTCTCCCTTCACCTATGGAAACCCTTACTAAGCAAGAAAAGTCAGCCATATATCATTCCCCTACTTGTGAAGAAGTCCTTTTGGAATAACCAATCCTTCAATTTCAAGAACATTTGGTTTGTATTTCTCATAAAGACTCAACTCCTAGGGAGGATATCATTGTGCAAGAAAATGAAAAAAATAGTAATGTGGCTTCCTTAAGTGATGGTGAAAAGGTAGTTCTAGATTTCCATTTATTAGAAATACATCAAACCAAAACCACTGAGGTTTTGAATGCGCAAGTTTCCATTAGAACCCCCTTGACTACTAGACCTCCTACATACCCCATGGGACATCCTAACACAAACCAAAAACTCAAAACAAACCCGAACTTATCCTTTACCCATCTAAGAATAATGTGTTGCAATATCCAAGTCATAATATTGTTTCCAATACATATAACATCGAATTCAATCCACAACCAAGACAAACACCTTCAACATCCCTTCCATTGCCTAATCCTATCATACCTGGTCCCCCTTGTTTTCCTGCACAAAGTGGAAAGGAGTATGTTCTTGTTGAACAATTAAAGAATACTCCTGCTAATATATCATTGTGGGATCTTATTAAAGCCTCCCCCACTATATTAACATGATACAAAGTTCCTCGCAACAAGTTCCTATCCCTTCTAATTCACAACTAAATGACATAGCACCCCTGATTTAAGAAATAAAAGCTGACATTGTTTTCCACCAAAGAGAACTCCCCCCTTTGGAAGTGCAAAAAAAATGTGACACTTTCATGATAATAGCTAAATACAATAGAAAAGGGATAAAGAAAACCCTTTTCAATAGTCACTCTACTCTTAATGTGTGTAGCGTAAACCTTTTAGATAGACTTGGTGTGGATAAATAAAAAATTCAACCCGCCTCTTTATCTATTAGCAGGTTTGATAATGTGGGAAGATAACTGCTTGGAGTGATTAATTTTCCTATTACAATTGACAAAGTTACATTACAAACTCTTGTTCACATTATGCCTCATTATATTTCATATAATTTCCTTTTAGGTAGACCATGGATTCATGAGATCAATGTGATGCCTTCTACCCTTCATTGTAAAATGAAGTATATATATAACAACAAAGTGTACACATTGGACATTGATAATGAGCCTTATAGTGTTTTACAACTTGAGAAAAATAAAGGGAATCCTTTGAAAACATTAACACCAACTACACAAGTGGAACCCATGCAACAAAAAGACAAAGTAAAACATATTGAGAAAATAATGAAGCTATTAGAAGATGATTGGGTTTCCTTAGACTTCGAACCAACATTCATGGGAGAATACAAGATCATAAATAGAGGATCTAAAAAGGGAAAGGAAAAAGCGGTAATGTCAACAAAAAATTTGGAAGAACCTTCAAAAGAATCCACCTCAACCACTTTAGAAGAAAAATAAAATTAGATAACAAAAATTGACAAAATTAATCATGAAGAACCTCCTAATCCAAAAGAGATGAAAAATATTTATGGAAAAGGTTATGAAATGATGAAACAACTTGGATATAGTGGAAAAGGATGTGGTGTTAGAGAATAAGGTATTTGTGTCCCTATAGAGCCTCACACACAAGAAACAAATTATGGTCTTTGTTATTTCCCCTCGAAAGACACAAAAAAGCCTTCACTTAATATCAACATTATCACAAAATATTCCTCTAAGACAACTTTAACATTAGTGCATCTTGAACTGATAGACTCTAGTGGTTTTGATTGTTATCCTTTGAAATAAACAACAAAATCCTTTCTTAATGTCAGTGTCATCACACAAAACACCAATGGTTTGAGTTTTTTATATTTTACACCTTCCTTTAAAGAAGAGTAAAAAATATCACAATCTAAGGAGTCTTGTATAGGTATGGAATTTTTTACTAAGTAAGGGATATCTTTGTTGCAAAATAAAGCAAAATCTTCTACTATTGATCAAGAGGATGTCTTGTCGAGACTCCTCAAATATTTTTTGATATCTCTCCCTCCAATAACATGAAATAAATTTTACTACAAGAGTTCATTTTGTGTGTATCATAGAGTTCACGGTCATTCTACTAATGAATGTAAGGCTTTAAGTGATATAATTCAACATCTTAGGGACTGTGGTGCTCTTCCTTGTGTTGAAACACTAGTTCCTCTAATTGACACTTACTTTCATCTTATTCAGCTCATCCTTGTCCTACACCAAGTGGGGGCAAGGGGTTAGATAGCCTTTTCCTCGTATTTCACTTGTTGTTGTCTCTTTTGGCTAGTTGATCACCTTTCATGTATATATAAGAGCAAGCTTGGGATGTGGAAAACATACTTTAAGAGTGGCTTGCATGTGACATACTTATTCATGATGTATTTTTATTTGGAAACATATGACCCGATGAAGGGATTTCCAAATAAGCTCTCATGTAAATTATTCTACTTTAAAGAAATTTCTCACACCAATGGTGTTAGCAACCACTTTAAAGTGGAGGCATACATTAACACTCATGTTCATTGTGTGATTTATTTCTTCTTGTGATGTGTCCTTTTCTTGGTAGGTGTCATTGGGCTTGATTTCCTCTTAGAGCATGATATTTCTTTGAATTTTTCTCTCTTAAAGACATTAGGCACAATGTTCCATAAGAAGAGACCTTGCATAAACTAAGAAAAATCCCTTTGAACATACCTTATACTATTTTTCATTTACAACAACTATTATATGGCCACCTTTCATAACAAATCTTGCATGCCTATAGAGCCATCCTATTTGTTCATGAGCTCTAAGCATAATTTTTTTTCCTTGCCTCATGAAGCTCAAAGATCATTTATGTGTGGTGCCTTATTAAAGTTATTAGGAGGAATAACTTTGGTATGGTTTAATGGTAAGTTGAACAAGGGCATGAATTTCACTTAGCCACACGCATGCGTGTGAGAGCATACCAGCTATGAGTGCATGTGTCTCACCCTCTTAGGACTTCTCACCCAATGAAAAACCTAAAGTTCTATTGTGTTAGAGTGAGCATGGATTTTTGGACAAACAACCTAGATCTGATCCACATCATGTTGGACAAATGGTTGAAGCTTGATCCACCTCATTTTTATTTTTACTTTTTTATTTTGGTTTTTCTTTCTTTTAGTTATTGACATTGCATGTTTGTGTATCTTGATGTTGCATATCATACACCTTGTGTGTGCCCTTTTATGCTTATATCGGTTTGAATTAGGATATTGGATCTTGGGGGCTTGACCGCCTCCTCGATATTTGTTATCCTAGAGTATTTGCATCAAAACACTTGGACCCCTCTTGAATGTCTACTTTAGTGTGAGTTTGAAGCAAGTTCATCCTCTCACTAAAGTGGGGGCTAGATGTAATGACAAAAAAATGGTACACCTTTTCCTTGCTTGATTTGGGAATAATTAATGATAAATTGGACTTAATGCCACCTTTATCTAGTGTTGTGAGGTGTTTTACTCATCCACATTAGGTCTTGGGCCAATTTTAAGCTAAATAAACTTAACCCTGCCTTAATTTAGTGTTGTAAAGTGTATTTATTTACACCTTCACATTAAATTTAAGAGGCTTGTAAACTAAAGTGGACATAATCTACTATTGTAATGTGTTTTACACATTCACATGGGATTTATGGCCCTTCTAAGCTAAATAGACCTTGAACCATATATTTTAGGGGTGTGAAATGCTCTGTCTCTTTTTACTTAATTAAGGTCTTTCACCTAAAGGAAAGAGATAGATGCCACACCCAAATCTAGATGGTTCACTCAAATAAATGATTGTATGATGTAATTGAGACTAAATGCAATGACCTATATGTAGCTAATTGATAAAATTGATTGATTAAGAATGTAAAACTATTGAAATGCAACTTGTTTGAAAACACACATTGTGTAATGCATAAACACCTAGAAATGTGAACAAAACTAAACATAAATGAACCAAACTGAAAGTGTGCACTTGAGATATGGATGGAGACTAGAAATGACTTCTAGAATGCTATTGATGCTGAATTTTAGGACTCGTGGGAGTCATTCGCCATTCTAGGTGAATTAGTCCTAATTCTATGAACCTATTTCAGAACCCATTTCAGACAAATGGGTGTCTAAAAATGCAAAAAACCAAAAATAGGCCTAGAAGTGGGACTCATTCGCCACCCATGGAAAATGAGTTAACTTTTGAATTTCTAAGCATTCAAAGGTGGAAACATGAGCCTTTGGTGTACACTTTCTGCTTCTCTAGTGTCTGGTTCTGAAACTATCAAATTTAGGCCTGAAGGTGACTTTTTGTGGGTATTTTGACTTATCCAATGAGGAGATGAATTGAACAAATTTTCAATGAAATATTCAATGATTTCTAATCCTCGAAGATGTCTAAATCTGTAAACAAACAAGATAAGGAAGATAAATGTTAGATGTGAGGGCATGGGGGTTTTGCTTTGGTCAATCCCCTTTTAGGTAATTAAACCAAAATGGAGAAAGAATGTAAAGAAGCATAAAATAATGGATTTATTACCTTGCCATGATGATTGATCTTGAATTTTTGTAGCAAAACATAAAGAATATTCCCTTGAATGTCTTAGGAGGCTATCTTGATGACTTAAAATGATGAAACCCTAGCTTGCTTGACTTGATAAAGAAGATAGATGATTAATGAATGATGATAGATGTGTGAATGAGTTAGTAGATTATGAATTAGGGCTTATAAGGTTGATTTTATAGGAAATTCTCCTAATTTACCCATAAATTGGATCCCCAAGGCTAACATGAAGAAAAATAAAGCTTAATTTCCAAAATTTCCCACTCAAAGGTCAAAAATTGGTCCAAATGGGACTCATTCACCACTTTGGCTGATTCAGTACCACCTAGTAGGGACTCATTCAACATAGGTTTCAAATTAGTCCTAGTGGGGCCCATTTTCTAGCTAAGATGCCATGAAATAAGGAAATAAGGTTTTTATGGCGACCATGTCTAGTATTTCATCAAATATTGCCTCGGGATGCACAATATGGGGTAATAGAGGCCTATTAATGATGATGTAAAGGTCAATTAGGGCTTGGGACATAGAATTTAATGAGAAAGTGTGATTAAATACTCTTTACAACACTAAAATAAGGTCCACTTAGCCTAGGAAGTCACAATATCCAATGTGAATGTGCAAGACACACTACAACACTAGATTATCATTAAGTTTATTTTACAAGCCTTCTAGAATGATGTGATAATGTCATTAAACACATTTTATAATGTTGAATTAGGGGAAAATTTTGGATGTTGTGGTTATGTTGCTGATCTGTGGTTGTCATTTATGTCAACACTATTAGCATTATTGTATTGAAGATTGTATATGTCGAGGATATTGAGAAAATTGTTAAAGGAAGAGTTCTAGGTTGCCAGTGGAACAGTGAAGGTCATGAAAGTGTCTTATTTTATACATTGAAGACCAGTTGTTGTGGACTAAAGGGTTTATTGGTGAGAGTATCTAGTTCATCTATGGGAAGTTTTAGAGGTCCACGTGAAGATTTGATCATGCTATGAACAGTTGTATTCTGATAGTATTTATGTGGGTTTTGTCAATGTTCTTGATTAAAGTTTATGTGTTTTTGATAATTTCTATTGATGCGGATATTTCTCTGTTAGTTCTTGTTTTTGGAGATGCCTCTAGATCATTCTCTATCCTTGTACGTCCACATTGATCAGTGTGCTCATGGTTGAATATTTTTCTTGGTATGTTCAAATTTTCATGTTCTTGGCTGACATGATGCTTGTGGCATGTTGCAAATCCTTGAAGATTTAAATTTTAATGTTTGGCACACTCGAGGATATTGTTTTGGGTCACATCATGATATTAGTTGATGGTGTTTCATCCACATTGAAAATTTGTTTGTAAATTTGGGTCGACATTGAAAATATGTTTTATATTTTGGCCGACAAGGTTGATGATGTAATTCCATGTTCTAGATATATAAGAGCAATTGTTTGAGTGAAGTTAGTGTGTGAATAAGAGTGAATGTATGCTAGAGAAAGTGAAAATTCACAAATAATTTCCTAATCATTCAATTTCAGAGAAGAGTGAGAAGAAGTTTGAGTGAAGTGTGAAGAAGGTTTTTTGTGCTCAACTAGAAGTGTAATCAAGCTTGTTAAGAAGCTATTTTCTCAGTTCATACCCTGTGTATCTAATCCATATTGATGTGTATTGTTGGGCAGTGAGCCCTCTTATATTTGAGTAGTGAGCTCTAGGCAGTGTGCTTGAATGCATGTGCAATCCCATTATTTTTCTTATACTTTTAATAGGGTTTAATATTGTGGACTAACATCCACCATGGTTTTTCCCCTAACAGGGTTTCCATGTAAAAGAATCTTGGTGTTCTATGTGCTTCTGATGTATTGTTTGTTCATGGTTTACTATTCATTCATTAGATGTGAGATTAAGTTAAGTAAAGTTTGAAAAAATTTAAATATTCTATGACAACTGATTCATCCCCCCTCTTAGTTGTCTATCCTTGTTTTGCCAACAATTGGTATCAGAGCAGGTTCCTCTGAAGAAGTTTAAAAGCTTGAGGTGATCCAAGATGGCATTGTACAATAAGGATAGTCCTAGATTCGATAGAACAAACTAATCATTGTGGAAAACTAGGATGGAGTGTCATTTGAGGTGTATTGGTGAACCCTTCTAGAAGAATATAGAAACAAATATGTTATTCCTCAGAATGGTCCTTCCACCTCTTATGAGATTAAAGAGGTTGAGAATAATGCTAGGGCTATGGAAGCTTTGTTTAGTGCTCTAACAGATTTGAAAATGACAAATGTGCTAGGTCTAAAGACAACTCATGAGATGTGGAAAAAGTTGGAAACTTTGTATGAAGGAGATGTACATGTGAAGATGGCTAAGCTACAAAGTTTGAAATGAAAGTATGAAAGTTTGAAGATGGGTGAAGATGAAAATATTTCTTCTTTTATGCAAAGAGTAAATGAAATAGTGATGGGTATTAGATGTGTCAGTGGTACCCTGGAAGAGGAAGAAATTGTGGCTAAATTGTTTAGATCATTGCCTCCATCCTACAAAGCAAAGGATCATGCTATTAAAGAAACCCGATCATTAATGAATGTGACAAGGGATACTATAATTGGTAAACTTGCTGCCTTTGAGTTGAGTGAATTTGGTGAATCTATTCCCAAGACTGAAACTGCATTTAAGGCTACTATATCTAGAAGAAACAAGCAATGATATGATCTAGGAGAGAATTCTAGAAAGACATTCAAGTATGAGGAAGAAATGAAACAACTTGAAGATGAAGAAAGAGAGGTAGAAGAGTTGGAAGCACTGATTGTGAAGAATGAAGGTAGAGGACAAGGTAAGTATAAAGGAAAGTTTCCTATCAATTTTTTTTCCTGCAGTAAAATAGGTCATTTTGCATCAAGGTGTCTTGGAAGAGTTCCTATATCTAAGCCTTACAAATCTAGATTCCAAAAGAAATGTTACTATGTTGTAGAAGGTGTGACTGATGAAGAATCTAATAAAGAAAATGGAAATGAAGATGATTGGTTTTTCATTGCTATCAAGGAAAATAGTCTAGTGGCTACTAAATCTGGTAAAGTTGAGAAAGCTCTTGCAGCTTGAATTGAAGAAAAGTATGAGTGGGTCATTGACAATGGATGCTAACACCATATGACTGGTGACAAAAGAAAATTGTAAATCTAGAGAAGTATGACAGTGGGATTGTAAGATTTGGAGATAACAATGCTTGTGTGATTCATGGTAGAGGATCTATTTGTCTTGGTGGTAAGCATAACACTGATGATGTTCTTTTTGTTGAAGGATTGAAGCACAACCTGTTGAGTGTTGGGTTATGATAATCAGTTCAAAGATGGAAGATGCAGGATATATGGAAGTTCTGGAAATATATTTGCTTTAGGTAAGCAGAAAAAAGGTAATGTTTTCACCTAAATGCTTCTAGTGAAAGTTGTTTATTTTCTCAAGTAGATGAAAGCTGGTTATGGAATAGAAGGTTGTGTCATGAGAATTTTTATAACATTGTCAAAGTAAGTTCCACTCAAGCAGTAAGAGATATACCTAAGCTAGTGAAGCATACTAACACAATTTACAAGGAGTGTCAGATGGGAAAATAGACTAGAGTCTCTTTTCAGAGAAAAAAACATCATTCAAATGGATTACTAGAGCTGGTGCATACTAATCTATGTGGTTCTTCCAGAGTTAGAAGTCCCCATGGTGAAAGGTAATTTATGCTACTTATTGATGATTATTGTAGAATGATATGGGTTGCTTTCTTAAGAGAAAAATGTGAAGCATTAGAGAAGTTCAAAAGTTTCAAGGCTATGACAAAAAATGAAAAAGGTCTGAAAATAAAATGCTTAAGGTCAAACAGAGGTGGTGATTTCACCTCTAGGGAGTTTAATTCTTTATGTGAAGATCATGGACTTAGAAGACAATTATCTGCTCCCCGAACCCCTCAACAAAATGGAGTTGCAGAGAGGAAGAATAGAGCAATTCTGGATGATGCTAGAACAATGATGATTGAAGGAAATGTGCCTCACATCTACTGGAGTGAAGCTGTAAGTACTGTTGTGTACACTTTGAACTAGGTAAATGTGAATGGTAATTTTGGTAAGAATCCTTTTGAACTATGGTTTGGTTATAAGCCTACTATTAAATACTTCAAGATCTTTGGAAGCAAGTGTTACATCAAGAGAGATGACGATATAGGCAAGTTTGATGCAAGAAGCAATGAATGAGTCTTTCTAGGTTACTCTACTAGAAGCAAGGCCTATCGGTGCTATAACATAAGACTACGAAAAAATGGTTGAGAGTACAAATGTCAGATTTGATGAGGATTCTACTAGATCATCCACATATTGTGGATATGATTCAGATGAATAGGAAGACAACACAAACAAAGGGAAGAATGCTTAGACACATAATCAACTTCAAATTGTGCCATATGTTTTGATAAGACAACTTCAAATTTTTATGGTAAATAAAGATAGTTAGGAAGTAGAGACAAGTGCAAGTGTTGAAGAAAGAACAAAAGAATTATAAGTTTGAGAGAATCCTAAAACTCTGAGGTATGTAAAGCTAAATCACTTTGAAAATCAAATTATAGGAGACAAGAAAAAAGGTGTGCAAACTAGAAGAAAGATTATAGAAGAGTATTGCTTGATTTACAAGATTGAGCCTAAATATTTCAATGAAGCTTGCAATGATGAACATTGGATAGAATCTACGAAGGAAGAACTAATGCAGATTGAAAAGAAGGATACATGGATACTTGTTCCTAGACCTAAATATAAAAATGTGATTGGTACTAAATGGGTCTTTTGGAATAAGCTGAATGAACAAGGTGAAGTGGTCCAAAATAAAGAAAGATTGGTATGTAAAGGGTATTCACAAATGGAAGGTATTGATTTTGAAGAAACCTTTGCCCCTGTTGCCAAAATTGAAGCTGTAAGGTTATTTCTTTCTTATGCTGCATATAAAAATTATAAAGTCTATCAAATGGATGTGAAGTCAGCTTTTTTGAATGGTGAGCTAGAAGAAGTATACATTGAACAACTAGATGGATTTCAACTAATTGGTAAGGAAAACATGATTTTTTGATTGAAGAAATATCTATATGGACTCAAGAAAGCCCCCAGAGTTTGGTATGCTAGACTAGACAAATATTTATTGAAGCTTGGATTCTATAAAAGGTAATGTTGATAGCAACTTGTATTTCAAATTTGATCATGACAAAGAGTTAATTATTGAGGTATTTGCTGATGATATTATTTTTGAAGGAGATGATAATCTATGTATGAGATTTACTAATGAAATGAAGAGTGAATTTGAGATGAGCATGATTGGAGAGATGAATTTCTTTCTAGGATTGCAAGTTAGTTAGACAAGGGGATCTTCATATCTTAGTCCAAATATGTGAGAGAGCTATTGAAGAATTTTGGCATGGTTGACTCAAAACTTGTTAGTACTCCCATGGTAGTTGGATGTAAGTTGGCATAGAATGATGATTCTCTTAAGGAAAATAAAACAAGATACAGGTCAATGATTTGTGGATTGCTCTATTTAACTTAGACCAAACTAGACATTATGAATGTTGTATGTATGGTTGCTAGATTTCAAGCTAATCCAAAAGAATTTCATGTGACTGTTGTAAAGAGAATCTTCAGGTATCTAAAAGGAACAACTTATTTTGGGCTTTGGTATCCTAAGGATGATGATCCTACTTTGAATGCATATACTAATGCGGACTGGGTAGGAGAGGTAGATAGCAGGAAGAGTATTAGTGGTGGTGCCTTCTTCCTAGGGAAGAAGCTGGTGTCTTGCTTGAGAAAAAAGTAGAATTCCATTTCTCTATCTACTGTTGAGGCAAAGTATATTGTTGCTGCAAATAACTATACTCAAGTGATGTGGATGAAATAGATTTCGAAAGATATCAGAGTAGTATATGATGAACCTATTGCCATATACTGTGACAACTCAAGTGTAATTAACATATCAAAGAATCCAGTGCTACACTCTAAAACCAAGCATATATCGATCAAGTTTCACTTCTTGATGGAAAAAGTGAGTGAGAAAGAAGTCAAACTGGAGTATGTGCCTACCAAAGAATAGGTTGCAGACATTTTCACTAAGTCATTGCCAAAGGATAATTTTGAGTATCTTAGAGGGATGATAGGGGTGATTACCCTTCCTGATATGAACAAAATATGCATTTACTTGCATCATTTAGTGTGCTTCATAGATATTGCTTGATCTGGATTGATTTTTCTATGGCTGTTACTCAGAGGGAGTAGTCAGATGTGCAAATATGTGGTTTAGAGGTTGTATGTGGAAAGATAATGCTTATCTTTTCCATTGATTTCAAAGGCGGAGAAGAGTCATGTGGAAAACTATTACTTATCTGGAGTGAAGATTCTTGTAGGGAGTTCATGCTAAAGAGGTTAAGGAAGAAGAGTTAGAATCTAAGGGGGAGTAAGCACTGATTGAGAGTTGGTTTGATGGTTTTTTTCACATCATGTGTTGCCATCAATGCCAAAGGGGAGATTGTTGGATCTTGTGGTTGTGTTACTAATATATGGTTGTCATTGATGTGAACACTATTAGCATTATTGTATTGAAGGTTGTATATGTTGAGGATATTGATAAAATTGTTAAAGGAAGAGTTCCAGGTTGCGAGTGGAATAGTGAAGGTCATGAAAGTGTATTGTTCTGTACATTGAAGATCAATTGTTGTGGAATAAAGGTTTTATTGCTGAGAGTATCTAGTTTATCTACTAGAAGTTTCAGAGGTTCGCGTGAAGATTTGATCGTGCTATGAACAATTGTGTTTTGACAATATTTTGGTGGGTTTTGTCAGTGTTCTTGATTAAAGTATATGTGTTTATGATAATTTATATTGTTGCAGATATTTATTTGTTAGTTCTTGTTGTTTGTGGATGCCTCTATATCATTCTCTATCCTTGTTGTATGCCCACGTTGATCGATGTGCTCATGGTCAAAGATTTATCTTGGTATGTTTGGGTTTTCATGTTCTTGGCTGACATGATGGTTGTGGTGTGTTGCTGATCCTTGAATATTTAAATTTGAATGTTTGGCATGATCGACAATATTGTTTTGGGTTGCATCATGATATTAGCCGATGATGTTTGATCCACATTGAAAATTTGTATGTAAATTTGGGCCAACATTAAAAATATGTTTTATATTTTGGCCGACAAGGTTGTTGATGTAATTCCATGTTGTGGATATATAAGAGAGATTTTTTGAGTGAAGTTAGTGTTTTTATAAGAGTGAATGTATGCCACAGAAATTGAAGATGTGCGAATGGTGTTCTAGTCATTTTATTGTAGAGTAGAGTGAGAAGAAGTTTGAGCATAGTGTGAAGAAGGTTTTCTATGCTTAACTAGAACTGCAATCAGGCTTGTGAAGAAGCTATTTTCTTAGTTCATACCCTATAGATCTAATCCGTATTGTTGTGTATTGTTGGGTAGTGAGCCCTCTTGTATTTGAGGAGTGAGCTCTAGGAAATGTGTCTAAATGCATGTGCATTCCCATTATTTTTCTTATACTTTTAATAGGGTATAATATTGTGGACTAACATCCATTGTGATTTTTCCCCTAACAGGGTTTCCACGTAAAAAATCTTGGTGTTCTCTATGCTTCTAATGTGTTTTTTGTTCATGGTTTACTATACATTCATTAGATGTGGCATTAAGTTAAGTTTTAAAAAGTTTAAATATTTTGTGACAACTGATTCACCCCCACTCTCAATTTTCTGTCCTTTTTTTCCAACATAAAATGGGCTCATTAAGTCTAGAAAAGCGTGAAAGTCTCTTACAACACTTTACAACACCTTTACAAGGCATTGTTAAATGCATTTTAAAGAGTCCAATATGTAGTGTGGATGTGTAAAATACTTCACAACACCAAATCAAGGCCTTATTAAGTCCAATCTATCATCAACATTCCCCAAATCAAGCAAGTTCCCTTTTTTCTATGGTACAAACCCAATTTTTCCTTAATTTAATGTATTTATTTACACTTTTAGATTGAATTTTGGGACCTCTTGCATTTATGTCCTTTTAATAGGCCCCTATGACCCTATATTATGCATCCCAAGGCATATTTCAATTAGAAGTCTGACAAGATCAATATATAAGCTTATTTTACACAATCCCCAATATTTTAGCACATAAAATACCCCTTGTTAGACCCATTAACCACTTTGGGTGAATGAGTCCATCCAGGTAGGACTTATTTTCCTAGCTTGGTGAATGAGTCCCATTTGGTTTTAAGTTCAAATTTCTTCTATGTCAACCTTGGGGATCTAATAAATGGTCATTTGAGTGGAATGCCTATATAAACAAGCTTTTAAATCATTATTTCATCAAGCATTCATGTTATCAAGCCAGGCACTCAAGGGTTAAGCATTCCAACATTTTACAAGATCATCAAGATAGCATTCAAGATCATTTCTAAGTCATTCAAGGGCAGATTCTTTGCCAATTTTTGTAGCAATTCAAGATCCATCATCATGTCAACCATATCAAGCATCAAGCATGTTATTGATCTAGTGTTGTGATGTAGCATTGAAGATCCAAGGTCAAGCATTGTTCTACACCTATTGTCAAGGTCAAGATCTACATCCTTCATGGCCATTTCATGTTGAGTTGTAGATTTTCAAGACATCATTAACAATGCATCATTCAATGTATTATTGTCCATGATTCATGTTCTTTGTTTCATGTTTCATGCCTTCACTTCATTGTCTCATCATTTGGTTTAATTACCTCCAAGGGGTTTGACCAAGGAAAACCCCTATTCCCTAACAATCAACACTTTTTATCTCTTTGTGTGATTGCAGATCTAGGTATCTTGGAATTTGAAGGATCATTGAAGATTAGGCTGCAAGGGTGGAGAAACTCATCAAGTTGTCACAAGGTTGCTATATTCACAAAAAGTCACTTATAGTCCCAAAAATCAAGGTTTTGGATCCGAAAACAAAGGGGAACAAAAAAAAGTAGATAGTGAAGACTAGATTCAAACCTTGAAATTCCAAAAAATCCAAATTGGACTCATTCACCATGAGTGGCGATTGAATACCACTATAGGTGTTTTTCAAAAAAAAATTGTAGACTGAGATACCCTTTTGTTTGAAACCTGCTCTGGTGCAAAAATCTAGAACTAGGATTGATTTTCCTAGAATGAAAAATGAGTCCCACTAGGTCAAAAAGTTAGAATTTCCAACATTTCAAGACTCCTTCCTATCATCTCCAGATTCCTAGGTCCACACATTCTATTCTATAGCTTTCTATTTTGTTCTTGCATTTTATGTCATTTAAATCAAGCTTGCATCATATTAGGGTTTTATATTTCATCTTGCATTTCATTTTATTTTCAAAGTTATTACTTGGTGGTGAACCCTTTATTAGATCATATTCAACCCCTAGGACAGTCCCTTAGTAGATCTCTTTCTCCCACTCTCATCATTTGATTGAGATCTTTAGGGAATCCTTGAATGTTAGTTGGAGAAAAGTGGTGTTCTATGTCCAAAATCATAAAGCATCCATTTTTCAACTAAACATTAAGTGAAAAGTTTTAAGTGAATACAATTCATTGGGATTCCAATGACATATCCCTCCATGTCTTCTAACACGAAAGTATTGATTTCCTTGCATTTTATGATATAGAAGGGCCCCATCAATAGAGCATTGAATTTATAATGATGGAATGGCTTGGTGATGTTCTCATCATATTTTAGAACTAAGTCCCCTTCTTTGAAACCCAAGTTGTACATCTTTTTTTCAAACCATTTTTTAACTGCTTGCTGCTAGTTGGTCATGGTGTCAAAATCCTTTTTGCAGACTTCTTGAATGCTTAGAAATTCATCTCATCTCATCTTCATGCTACCATTTTCCTTGACTTCTAGAGACTTAATTGTTGGAAAAATGAAGAACATCTCATTTTGTTACTTTTTGTTTTCATTGATGTCACCATGATATATGAGTTGCAATTGCAAGATCAAGTATGAAGTTATTTTGGTATTCTAGTCTAGTATCTGAACCGGTATATTTGTTATATCCTTTGGTATTTTTGGTTAGCTTTTTTTTTCCTGGTGATTACTGTTTCTTGCAGTTTTTGGAAATGGTTTGTAGATGTCAGGAGCATGTACATCCAATATTTCATGTATCTGGTGCTCGTATAGAATGTTTATTGATCTTTTGCATTGAAGTATATTGCTAGCCAACTTCTTGGGGAAATTGTGTAAAGGGAAATAATTTTGTTATGAGGATATATGTGCGACCTATTTTAGGTCCATGCCAACCTTATGAAGCATGTTGAAAGTGTGAATTATCTCTTCAAAAGTTTTATGAATATTTAGAGCTGACAGTAAATAATTTTTGGAAAATATGAAGTGCATCTAATTAGGCCAACCTTATTGATGCTAGCATAGAGATCAAATATATAATGGATAATCCTTGAAGTTTAATATGAGGATTTTTTTGTGTGAGAGAATGTGAAGAAGAGAAAATATGAAGAAGTGTGTTAAGTCAGTTTACTGAGCTACATCAGAACTGAATCTACACTCACTAGGTGGACCCCATCAGTTCATTTTTCTGGTTGTAAGCCATTTTCTGTTATTGTAATTCTATAAGAAGTGAGCCTTTGTTTCTAGATAGTGAGTCCTATCAATGAGCCACCTATTTTGTAATATTTTATAACTGCTTATACTATATTGTGAGCTAACACTCACCATGGTTTTTCCCATTTTGGGTTTTCCACGTAAAAATTCTAGTGTTCTTGTGTTCTCTGATTCCATGTTCTATTTATGCCTTTATTTATCTTTGTTATTGTCTGCATTGGAATAATTGGATGGTATCTAATCAAAAAATTTAAGAAGATACTTATTCACCCCCCCTCTTAGTATCTTGGACCTTTAACAATTGGTATCAGAGCTTGGTTCCTCCGGGAGGGACTAACAGCTTGAGGGAGATCCTAAAAATGGAAGAAATGGATGATAAAGGAGAGCTTTGGACTACACTTGAGGATCTTGGCAAAGTTGAAAGAGAAAATAGAGATCTGAAAGAAAATATTGATGAAGCTAATGAATGTGTCTGGAAATTAAAGGAGCAATTAAAAAAATTCAAAGATAGGCATAAGGAAGTAACTGATCAGTTGAAGAAACATAATGAATATATTACTAGTTTGAAAATACAAGTAGAAGAAAAGAAAAGAGTTAAAGAATGTCTGAACAAGTTGGTATAAAGCAATATTGACGAGTGCATCAAGCTTGAACAAGAAGTTGTGAATCTTAAAGTAGATCTGGAGAAAGTGAAAATCTGTGAAAATAATTTCAAATCTAGCTCAGACAGGCTTAATGAATTGATTGCAGGAAAAAATCCGAGTAAATACAAAGGTCGTCTAGGAAATGACACTAGTAAATTTGACTCCATTTTCTGATGAAATTTCGTTGGTAGTTCGACAAACATTTGTCTGAAAATCGACGAATTGACAAAAAAAAAATTGTCACTATTTTTTCATTGAAATTCCACTAACGAATTAAACATCAAAATAATGGTGCAAATTCATCGGTCGTTGGCATCATAAAATGACTCAGATGTTTGTCAGAATATCGATGAAAAATTTGTGTATCCACCGATGAATTACAACCAAAATGTAATTGCAATGGATCTTTCGAAGCATCGAAACAACACCAGAAGTTCATTGCCATTTCGATGAAATGGGAAAGGAGTTGTGACAAAGTCTTCATCACAGCTAAGCAACTCCGTCAAACCTGTTCTATGATTCGTTGGTGGCCTTCGTCAAAATGGTGACGAAATGGGCAAGGAGTGATGACGAAGCCTTTTTCATAGCTAAGCAACTTTGTCAGACCTTCTCTATGATTCGTCAGTGGCATTCATCAAAATTGCAATGAAATGGGCAAGGAGTTATGACAAATCCTTCATCGCAGCTATAGCAACTTCGTCGGACCTTTTTGGTGATTCGTCGGTGGGTTTCGTCAAAATTGCTACGAAATAATGCAATTTAAAAAATATATATATTCATTGAAATGTACCATCACGGAGACTCTTGGTGATGACCACCAAAGCCAACCCATTGGTGAGAGATCAATCATCGACACAGGATAGAAAAATTAGTCAGATAGTCCATGTCTTGCCGATGACTTTCATTGGCAAGATAGATCCAATGTCACACCCATCTAACCTATTCAGGAGTTTTGAACACTACTGGCTATCAGCAAGACATTCTGAGGGTCTCACTGCTTAAAGAAGTGTCTAAGAGAAAGTAAACAAATGGAACCTATTAATTTTCTTATTTTGGGGTTCTTTAAATCATAGAATAGATACCATCTTCTTTTGTATAATGTACTTATATTAAGATTTAAATTTGAGACCAATTTTCATTGCACATTCCATTTTACTTGCACAAAGTATTCTATAAGCAATATATTGATAATGCCAAATGATTTATGGTGTTGTACAACTCTACCTATCATCACAGTTCTGTTGTTCCCCCCAAGAGAATTCTACAAAGACAAGTTTACAATACCAAGTCAAATAATATGAAAAAGACTTACTTCCATACAAATTAAATGATTATTCTCACAATGGAAATTGTCTAATTACAACGACAATTCCATTAAAGGTTATCCAAGGTTCATAAGAGATGACTGATCATACATACAGACTGTAAGATGCATAGAAAAAGAATTACACTTGAGAACAACCAAGGGCTAACAAGGGAAGGAGTTAAGAAATTTCTGGGTTAAAGAGAAAATGTGTAGGGAAAATGTTGAGCAATGTCAAGAAAACAAAGCTTGTAGAACATATTCTTGACCTAGTCAAGCTCTTGAACAACTTAAACAAAATTAAAATACTAACACATACATGATACATGTAATGAAATTTCAATATCTGCTATCTTTTTCATTAATGCAGAGGTAGGTAAAGGAGAAATAATTATAATTATAACACTATTCATAGTCTAGTAAATTATGTTCATAATTTGTGTTCAATTGACCTTAGTTTTATCATTATACTATTCATCTAATATCATATTTTAATCCAGGGTTCAACTATCTCAGATCTAAAGAAGCACCTTCAATTAACCATTTTAAGTACTCTAAAATAAGGTAACACTCTTACTTGAGAAAGATTGGTACACTTGTAGGATTAAAGTTCTCACAATCATCAGGATTTATTGGAACATAGACACAACCTGCAACATATGAAGTAATGGATGACTACAAGTTAGTGAAATGGTCCTTAATATGTGACTAGTTTGCAAATTGATTGGTTGAAAATAAGGTTACAAACAGGTCTACATGAAAAATTATGAGGGCAATCTATTGTAATCATCAAAGTAGATGAAAAGTGCAAAGGAAAAAATCAAGCTACATCTCTAGAGCCTAAAAAAAACATATGCAAGAAACATAAAAAAAGAAGAACAAACAAGTTTTTGGATGAATACAAAATGGTGCCTTCAGCAAGTGATTCATATGCTTTCACACCTGACATGTGACATTAAGAAGATTTTAGTCTTCCTCTATGAAATTAACTACTTATAGAATAAACCCAGAAACCAATATTATATACCTCCATGTCTAGCCGAGGGTAGGTATAAGAGAAACAAATTTCCTCAATGCAATGCCAAAAAATATCAATGTGTGTGTAGGTTTGTATTACTCAAAATATCATTTCACCACCTAAGGAAAAATACCAAAGTGATGTTTTAAATTTCAATCTTCACATAGGCTCCCTTATTGCTACACATGCATATACAAGCATTATTCAAGCTCTAAACTATTCAAATATTAAGGATTTAATTAGCTATAGGATAGAAAGTTGTTGTTTAGACATAATCCATCATCTTTTACATATCTTTATTCACTCCTAACACTTCAGATAAATTTGTGTAAATGAGATAGAAATGTGAATCTTTTATGACAAAGAAAATTCTGAAAAGGAGGGGGGAGAGAGCAAAGGGTAGGGGGCAAGATAATGCTTGAATGTATAGAAAAGTATAACATTTTGATCATTATAACAATGAAACGAATCTTAAGTTTGAAGCATTAATATCATTTACAACATTTATGATCAAGAATTCATGTAACTAGAGAAACTTTTGCATACTTGCAAATGGTACAAAATTTCATGGTTAAGTGGAAGCCTCCCATCAACAACAAGATCCAAATATCCATGTATCTATCTCAATCGAGCCTCTAAACCCTTTAGAGCTATCAATTTTTCCACTAACCTGTTAAGCACAAAAGTCAAATTTTAGAGTTGTCACCATTAAAAACAAAAGAAATAGAGCTTTGAAACCAAATCCACACACAACACAATGTGGTATTCATACAAAGCCATACAAACAAACTAAACTCAGAACATTGGAATGGAAACAACTTCAAATTATGATGCAGAGCATGGATTCAGGGTATAAAGAATCATTTTCTTGCCACCATAGTGAAAAGTTAGCACTTTCTTTCATCTTTGCATATTGGTTTGATGCATCAAACAATGCATTTCTTATATTGAAAAGTGCATTACCTTATTGAGCTTCTCTTTTTTTTGAGAATAGTTTAATATTGTCTACTTAACAGGGTCAACCATGTGATAGTGGAAGCTCATTTGGCCCCTTACCCCCCCTCACATCACTCTCAATTACCCATACCCAATCATATAGCATCAATCATTCATTCATCCATTAATAACATATAACATTCATTCATTCATCCATTAATAACATATAACATTCATTCATCCATTAATAACATATAACATTCATTCATTAACATATAACATTTATTAATTAACATATTCACATTCATTCATTAACATATAATATTCATTCTTTCAATTTTTACATATTATCAAAAATATGGTTGTCATGATATGATTACAATCACTTTTTTTTTTGTTTCTTTTTGAAAGCTAAAAAAATCTGAAGTGGAGTATCATTTTCTAAATCATCTATCCCCCCTTTATTTGTTCTTCCCTATGCTTGTGATCTTAATGTACACCTAGTTGTTTTCTCATGAAGTGGACGCTGCTACAAGGGGGGATCTGATGCAATAACAAAGAAATGTTAAAATCATATGTTTTATTATTATTGTTACAAGTATTTCATTAATTAAAAGAATATTAGAGTGGTTCTCTTTACCTGATGGGTCCACATCATGTTCCTGAACTTATGTTATAGACTCATGCTCAACATGCTGAACACCCTCTAAATCCTGATTTGTAGTTGAAACTTGAAAGGTTACATTAATTAATACACCAATTGAAATTAAATATGTTTAAGAGAACATGAGAGTGGTCCTCTTTACTTGATGGGGCCACATCATGTTCTTGATCTTCTCTAGCCTAATCATTCTCAACACGTTGATCACACTCTACATGATCTAAAGTTGAAACATGAAAGGTTACATTAATTAATACACCAATTGCAATTAAATATGTTTAAAAGAACTTTAGAGTGGTCCTCTTGACTTGATGGGGCCACATCATGTTCCTGATCTTCTCTAGCCTGATCATGCTCAACATATTGATCATGCTCTACATGCTCTAAAGTACCAGGGTGCACACCATGACCTTCATCTGCAGGTTGTGCTTCACCCTCACCAAGCTGCATTCCAATGTCATGTGCAGTATTATCATTGCTTGAATGTTTAAAACAAACAGGTGTGTAATTACTTTATGGTGGAAATTAATATTGAATAGATTGCACAAGTATTCAATTTTAAATAAAATTTATTGAGTTTATTTACCTGTGTGTCAGATGCAGTGGAAGATTGTGTTTGCCTAGTCAAGACTCTTAGGCATTCAGTCACAGCTCCATAGCCTTGCTAGAAGGAAATCTTCAAGTCATCTTCTATGGGAACTCTGTTGAATCCAGAGCCCTACATTTTTGCATAAGATCATGAATTTTGTTTCTATGGTGTGATAAAACCAAAATTGTTTTCAATTTATTATTTGGATACAATATTTCATTTATTAATACTTACAATTCATGCAGCTAATTTCATATAACCACCAAATCCAAGTTTGTGCTGCCCGTGTTTTTCTAGTCTTGCCTTTGTTTCCTTCAATGTTTTGGGAAGCCTATGAAAAGTTTTAAATATGTTAGATTATGTAAGAAGAAAGAGTAATCAATATATAACTACAGTGTTAATAGTATCACATACCTTCCTTGGCCCAGTGGTGTCTTTCCTTTTTTGTTTTCAGCCTTCTCCTTTCCATCTAACACCAGATCCTTCCACTCCCTCTCCTAAATCATGGGGGGATGCTCGTACTTTTTTTTCTTCTCTAAATGTGACCTATATTGGTCCCTCACATACATTAGATAGGTACAAGCTTTATTAAGGACCTTGGTTCGGTTGAATGTTTTATCATCGAAGAGCACAACTAAATGGTTAATGAGCTCATATTTTAAATCTTGATTTTGGGCATTCCACCGTGTACGTATGGTGGGTCCGAAGAGCTCCAATGTAATATCACTTAGATGTTTATAAAAAACATCATTTCCTGCAAAATGATCATTGGATCAATAGTCTAAAAAGAGCGATCAATGAGTAAATTTCAATTGGATTATATATAATAATAATTAATTTTTTTTAAAGTACCCGGGACCTTCTCTATCTTTATGGGAACGAAATCCTCGATCACCACAAATGTGACTGAAAATGTTCCCATACTAGTAATACAGGAAGATCCAAGAAATGCTACTAAAATATCACCAATACTAGTGGCCTCTACATCCCTAGGTACATGTCCTGACCCATGTTCTGGCATGTGTTCACTACCAGAGGGTGCACTAACGGATGCCTGCATGGTATTTGTTGCCGACATTTCAGATGACAATATAAGCATGGATGATGTGGTCAGATGATGTGATGTATGCGCAAGAAGATCAGGATGGAAATTTGTACCAACCCCTACTCCTTGGGCAACACTTGCAGTACCCTGATCATGGCCAGGAGCATCATGAGGATGCAAAAAATCTTGTAAAAACAACACATATTTTAGTTCATGACATAAAAGGTAAAAAATATAAAACTATGAATGAACTTATGTTATAATTAAAGACCTCATGACAACTTGCAAGTTTTTTGATCTCTCAGTCAATATTTTAACCCTCTCTCTTATCTCATTTGTTTGAGGCACTATGAATAACAACTTAAGGATTTATTCATTGCATTTTTTTGGGTCTTCCTTATCATATCAAGAGGGTTTGTTGAATAAGTGATGTCATCATCACATAATATTGATTGCACCTCCCTATGGATGCTCTCATCTACTGCTGGTGCCTTTCCTTGATCATTCGACTACAACAAGAATATTAAAAACATTATCAAAATTAATCCAATAAACTTATCAAAACAACATAATAATAAAAAAATTTGCTCATATCTAATTTGTACAATTATAATGAGGTAAACATGTCAGGTAGAAGCACCTAGATATAAATCGTGATCTGTGCTCTGGGCTAGAGCCTTCTCCATATGATCAATGCCCCACTGTGACAAAAATTAAATCTAAAAAACATTACCAAAATGAAACTAGTAGACTTACAAAAAAAAACATAAGAATAAAATGGTATATTGGAGTCATTAATTGGAGGTCGGGTAAAATGGTACATAGTACGTACCACCCCCATAGTAATTGTGTTTATAACTAAGCGATTCAAATTGTACTAGATTAGCAACTCTTCCCCTGTAGTTATTGTTTTATCACACATACGAATACATGGTTTCCCTCGCGTGCCTCGAATATGCAATTGGGTTGCTTATTTATTGACCCAGGTCATGTACTATTTATAAACCCTACAATATTCCCTAATGCTTTTGGCTTTCCATCAATGTATATAGCCACTCCTTTATTTTGATCCTTATCTTTTAGCCATATATAATTTGTTGACAGTGCATACCTATGCATACTTCGTGTATATCAAACTAGTTGCATCTAATGTTTATAACTATAATAGGGTCTGACATACTCCATCAATTCAATAACTTTCTCATAACAGACCTTTATGTCATCCATGCAAACTAGGCCCAAACCATGTAATAACGATGGTGCTATGCGATATATCCTCTCATTGACACAAAAATCAATGTTTATTGGAGGAAGTTCTTTGGGTACCCATTGTTTTCGTAGATGTTTGTACCTCAAGGGCACCTTGATATCGCCTATGCTCTCATCATCATAAGAACATGAACCTTGTTCAACAAGAAAAAACTCCATGCATTTACAAAATTTTCTTCTAATCTTTTGGCCTCTAGTTGATCTCCCTCTTTTAGACATACTACATGTCTCGCTTTCCTCTTCTCTTCCTGAATTTCCCTCACTCGAGGAAGACAGATTTGAAAAATACCTATTTGGTGGTACTTGCACTCATAAGGATGTTGGATGAATTTCTTTCATGATGATGTGATCCTATTGTGACATTATGATTAATCTATCATTTCATTGCTAGAATTTCATAGGTTATAAGGTAATCAAGTCTTGATAGATTGCAAGTTACTGTTACTACCATCCAAATGTGTCCATCATAAATCAAATCTACTTAATGTTTTAACTCCCAAACTTTGTAACAAGTGTTAAATGTGACTATGGTCCACCAGTTACACAACCAAGGCCTCAAATGTATTCTCTAATTGTAATCAAAGGACTTTTTCTATTCATTCAAGTAAATAAACTTGAAGGGAAACAACATCAAGTGGTTTATTGGACACCTACATGACTAAAAATAGCAGAAAATTTACATTTAATTTCCATATGTCTAAGTGGTTAACGGGGAGGGACTATTTACTAGGCCTAGTTAAGTCATCAGAAGTTTATGCTTTGGCAATAATTTTTTTTTAAGTCATCTTAAATCTTACTATGTCTAATTGCTAGGAGACTTTTGGTATGTTTTAAGGTAGGATGATTGATGAAAGAGCCCAAGAATCCTTTCTCCATGGTATCCAGGTACACATAGCAATGGTTTTCTCTTATATGGTTGGACATGATTTAAAGAACTTAGCTAAGAATTATTCATTTAACCTAAGGTTTTCTCATAATTCCATCATTGGAAAAGTATGATCAAATTCTTCTATTATGAAGAATTGGTCTATGTGCCTCTAGTAATAACTATAAATGTTTGTAAGGATAAAATGACTAATTGCATCAGGTAGGAGAGAATCAACTTTGAGTTCTTCAAAGATTATATTCCTCTATTCATAATTTTTAAGGGTTGTGTGTGGAGGAGGTTATCACTACCAAGAAGGGAGGAGACCTTTCCTTGTATTCTTTTATAATTTTCATTATTCTTATTTATTTTACACTTACATTTACTAATACACATACATATGCATTTTATTGTTTTCATTTATTTCTCATGTAGTTTAATAGTTTGATCGATTTCATATTATATGTGTTGAAGACTTTAGAATTTCAATTACATTAATTTATGGATATGTTGTATCTATAACACTACAAAACCATATGCTCTTTACATTTACACTTGCATTTAGAAATACACATTTATATACATAGATATAGATTTCTTTAATGATATGTTGCATTTATTGTTCTAGGAGAGCATCCAGTAATTCCATTTACATTTACATTTAAAAATACATATACATACATACATACATACATACATGCATACATACATACATACATACATATATATATATATATATATATATACATATATATGTGTGTGTGTGTGTATGTATACCATTTATATTCAGTGTTCAAAAACAACCCATTAGGTCTACACATGGATAAAAATTAATAAAATTAGATCTCCCATACATATTTTATTGAAACCTAGGCTTGAACCTCTTATTTCACATGCTTTTCTTCACAAAACTATTGAGGACAGCAGCTATACCTTCTTTATTTCTCATCCTATGCCCTATTCATGCATCCTACAATTACAATAGTATCTATGGGGCCTTTTACACAAGCTACAGTAATCACAAAAAGTGTAAGAGACCCTTTATATCATGTTTGGACTACAAAACCCTCAAAAATAGGGTAACTCAAATTATGATTTGTTGGTGAGTTGTATGGACAAAATCATTAGCACTAGCTCATTCTTGGAGTCTTTTGAAAGAGAAGTGAATTAGGTGGTAGTTAAGTACAAACCTTATAGTTTCAAGGTGAATGAGGTGATCAATTTTGATTGGCCAACTGATGAAGAGTACCATAAATGGGTAAATGTATATTTAACTGAGGAAGAGTGAAAAGGAGTAGGCTGCTAACGTTTGACAAATCACCTGTTGCAATTACAATAGATTCCATTTTTGTTTTTTGGTGACAGTCTAGACATAGAATTCTTGAATTTTTTTGTTGTTGCATCAACCATTCTTAGCAGGCATGATGAACAAAAAGATTCTCTAGGGAGATTATTGTTGTAACAAATTTTTTGGAATATCACAAGGCAGTCCAATTGGCTGGTGACACGTGTGCTTTTTGGCCCGATGTTTGTTTTCCCCTTCTTTTTCTATAAGAAGGATTTTAAGGCCATAAGTACGGGTTAACAAGTTAGATATTTTTGGTCGAGTCTAGATGAAGTTGTAGAGAAAATTGTAAAGTCTGATGGTTTTAGGGAAAATACAATTTAGGTTTTGATTCATTCTGTAGTAGGCTTTGAATTCATGGGGATTTGATGTTTTATGACAATACTGGAATTTGAATTGATATGATTAATTCAAACTCATGTTTCTCCATTGTACAAAAATATCTGAATTTTGAATAAAATGATCAAGGGTTGTTTTTTTCATCTCACTGTTAGGGTGTGTATGATTCTTGTTTTACCTTTAATTCAAGGAATTAATTAAAATGCTTGAATGGGATTGTAGGTGGATATGTTTTGTATAAGGATTTGATAAGTAGTATTGGGTTAGAATACATATTGATGAGATTGTAAAACAATGTTATCAAGAATCTTATATGTTATGTGTTAAATCTGTCATAAACCCTTAGATGCTTATAAATTTGACTCCTCCAATGGATATATGGCACTGATCTATGTTCTACTTATTCATATGGTTCAGTATTGTTTACCTTTACCTAGAGCTTGCTAAAAATTGCAAATCAATGACTATCTTATACTGTGAAATGTTGTTGTAGTTATCGCATGCTCCAAATAGTTGATATTATTGATAAATAACCAATTCTATTTGGTATTATCCTATTATGTTGAGCTATTAAATGACATTATCTATTGTTGTTAATGTTGTTTATTATGATGGTGCACAGGTTGTAAATGCATTAAGAGATCACCCTCCTAGGTCTTGTAGAGCCCAAAGTGTAGGAGGTATTTCAAATCCTCATTAGTTGGTCCAAGTCCTTCGAGCTTCCCTTTATTGGAACTGTCAATTCCATAGGTAGATTAGAAGATCAACCTGCTTACCATAAAAACAGCCAACACCTTGCATATGTTTGTGGTGGAGATATTAAAGAAGAATTGTATGCCTCTATTTCCATTCATTAGATCTACCTTAGCCTAGCATATACTTGGGCTAAGTCTACAACTGCTTTAGACTCATGTGATGAAGGCTATGTGTGATGAAATCCTAGAGCTCAACCAAGATGTGGGTAGATTATGGGAGTTTTTCCAAGACATAAGGCTGGTCGATAAAAATGTGAAAGACTAAGCTATTTTATTTTATTTGTCTTATCTTATACCATTTTACGAGAATGGGGGTGCCAATGTACAAGAAGATCTTTGGAAACTAGGCATGAAAATTAAAGGTTAAAGAGAATGAAGGTGCCAAACTTACAGTACTCATTGCCCCTTTTGTCATCAATTTTCCTTGGGTGCCCTCAACCTCATCCTCGGCACTGGTATTGACCTTGTTTTCACTCCTCCAAACTCTTCCTCGATGCTGATATTGACCTTGTTTTCACTTCTCCAAACTCTTCGTTGGCATTGGTATTGACCTTGTTTTTACTCCAAACTATTCCTCGGCGATGGTATTGACCTTGTTTTCACTCCTCCAAACTCTTCCTCAGCACTGATATTGACCTTGTTTTCACTCCTCCAAACTCTTCGTAGGTACTAGTATTGACCTTGCTTTAACTCCAAACTCTTCCTCAACGTTGGCTTTGACCTTGTTTTCACTACTCCAAACTCTTCCTCGATGCTGGTATTGACCTTTCAGTTCTCCAATTTGACTAGCTATAACCTGGTTTCGTTAGGTTTTATAGTATGTTAATTAAGTTTAAAATTTTGGCACCATTTAGCTAGGTTTTAATATTCTACAATATAGTTAAGTATATATTAGCTATATTTTACTTAATATATAATATAATTATTCAACTTATTATAATTATATATTATATTCTTTAACAAAATTATTAAATACACATAAAATTATTATAATTAATAATTAATAATAAGTATATTTTTATATAATACAAAATATAATTAATATAATATATATTTAATATAATAGTAATATATATTAATATGAGAGAGAGAAACTAAATTTTGATTGGTTGTTTCATGTCAACAATCCAACGATGGCATGTGTCCTTGGGGAGTTATGCTCAAGGTAGCATGCCATTTGATTAAAGATATGATAATTCTCCTTTAAGACCTCTTCAATGTACCCATTGTACACTTAAGGAGACAAAGATAAATATAGGGAAGAAAATATAGAGAGAGAGGGAGATAATGACAAACATACAAATAGAAAGGGAGACAAAGAGATAGAGAGTAGAGAGATAAAGAGATAAGGATGAATAGATAGAGATATAGGGAGGGTGATTGATATATCTCTCCATGTCGCTCTCTATATCTCTATATCTCCCACTATCTATGTCACTCCATCTTCCCCCCTCTATCTATTGAGCTATCTC
>VDFB02281492.1:774003167-774097236 GCA_007258455.2 Sequoia sempervirens | reverse complement strand
TTTTGAAGGCAGTCATTCAACAGATTTGATCAAACTTTGAGATCAATGACTATATTTCTAAATCAGCATCAAAATAACATTTCATTGGAGTCGCTCATGCAACATGTAGTAGTATGTTATCATGGATGAGACACTTGCTGGCATGATTTGATCGAAATAAAAACAATTCTCCTACTTGTATTGTATCACAAAGCATTCAATTATTTTATGAAGCAGTCTTAGAGCCAAAAGCGAAGTTGTGAGTTTCTACAACGAAGAATTGGGATTTCTGCAAACACAAAAGTGGTGAGTTAATTTCTGTGTTGCTTGGTTATTCTGCACTTGAATTTGAAAAAAGGTTTACTGTATGCTTGTTATTGGGATTGTTGATAAAAATTTTAGGGCTGTAGGTTGATTGAATTGTGGGGAATTGCAGGGTTTTATTCTATAATTTCATTTTCTGGTTAGTCCTAATTATTTGAAGTGTGAAATAGTAAGTAAGCCCTAGTTTATCCAAGATGGCACCTCCAAAGCAACACTCTGGCCAAATTGATTATTTGAGTAGGAACCTATATGATTATTTCTTGGATCAATTTCCATTGTCAACAAATGATAGGAAGAAGGGGTTAGCTCTGATGTGAGGAAAAATCTTAGGGGAGGGATTGGTATATAATTGTTCAAATATAGTCGATGCTAGGGTTCTTATTACAGGTTTGGAGATGTTTAGACTATGGTATGGATAGAGGAATTTTCCTCACCCCTTCTCAAATGGATAGATGTATGATATGGGGAAGTTGGTTGTTTCAAATGTGTTCCCTGATATAGATTTCCTTAGGGTCGTGGCTGCAAGATATGACCTTATTACACAAGTAATCAGGGACAATGATGGAAGGGTTCTGTTGAGCATTAATAAAGAAGAGATCAAACAAGTTTTTGATTTGAGTGAGCTGAGTGTATACATGGTTCCTATCAATCTTGAGTAAATGAAACAAGAATGTGGAAAATTAAAGTCTTTTTTTAGAGCTAAATTATTTCCACCTCATCTTGCTAGGGCAGGGATTTCAAGATTTCATATTAGCCCTAGTGACCAGGAACCATTCAATGTAAATTTTTTTGCAAATCATTTCTTGGCCACTTTTTATTCATTGTGCCAGATTTTAGGTTTCAATCCTAGCACGGTGATTCCCATTGCCTACATGTTCATGGGGGTGCAAATACAACACCCCAATTTCTCTGTGACATATGATTTTTCCTCCTTCTTGGCTGAAAGGATACATGAAGGGTTGTTAAAGTTGTAGCGGAATGATACATGCACTCAATTCTTTTGGTATTCTATGTTGATGCATATCTTCTTATGCAAGAATACTGACTTTTTTTCTGAGAAGATGGAATTAAGGAAATTTGTTGATGGAGAGAGATTTCCTGTACAGATATGGACTATAGACTTATTATGTAATAAAGAAGGCACCAGTTATGTGCAATTTGATAATTGATTTGCTTCTAGATTGAGGGCCAGACTAATGGTGAAAGTACCTAGGATCCCTAAGGAATTGCATGATTTCCTCAGACCGAAGGGGTAGAGGCTAGAATTAAAAGTCTACCATAACAGGGGTGACATTATTCCATACGAAGTCAACACTTTTTTGAGGGTATATGATTTTCAAGGAACCCCCCATATACTACCATACAATGTGCCACCAAGAGTGGGATTTGTAGAGGTTATGTGGCAAATAGGTTGTATCCACGAGGATAACCTCACTGGGAGGGGTAAGGGAACCTTTTTCCCAAATTATACAGTGGTATTTGATTTTGTATTTTCAAAGGGAGGATGGGTACACTTTGGAAAATTCTTTGATGATTACCACTTAAGGTGTGGTCCAAAGAGGCAATAGGATCCTGAGGGATTCTTTTCCCTTTTCAGACAAAGAATAAAGGGTGGCAAGTTTGTACATGAGTTCAAATTTCCTGAGGACCTCATTAGAAACAAATTTGATCTAAATAGGTAGGAGTTGAATAAGGAGAAATGGATAGCTTATGATAAGCTATTAGATATTGTGCAAAAAATGGATCCAAAGTATGATCCATTGTTGGAGTTCAATCCACATAATAAGAAAATTGATTTTCTGATGCGAAAATTCAAAGAAATTATGGGCACCTTGAGGAACAAGAAAATAAACTTGGAATTGAGTCAGAGTGTGTAGGAACAAGATGCCAGGCCAATGGAAAAAAGGCCAACATACCAGCTTATAGAAAGGTGGTCCGTTTACAGGAGGAAAAAAGATGACAATAGTGATGAAGAAGAAGTGGATAGAAAAGGTAAACAAATAATGAAATTTCCTACACAACCAGGTCCAAAGCTCAAAACACCTTGGGTAATTAAGATTATTGATTTGGAATTATCACCAGAAGATAGTCCTTCATCACCACCATCTGAACCAAGCCCTAAGAGGAAAAGGACTGATCAGCCACCAAAGGATGTGATGGATGAGATTGTTGTTACTGATCAAGATATGCAGATTGGTATGCCTTCCCCTCCTAGGTCAGCTGAATTGGTTTTATCCAATTTGGATATGAAAGGAAAATGTGTACAAGATGAAAGAATGAAGGCATGTAAGGAGTTTCTTGATGATGATGCATTTATAAAAGCTTGTGTCTTCTTGCAATTGGTATGAAGGATGAAATTTGAGGAATATCAAGATAAATGTAAAAAGAGGAGAGAGTTGATACCTGACAGGTCAGACCAGGAGAATGATGAGAGAATATGAGGAGATTTTGTTATTTTCATTGAAGGATGAGACAGGCAAAGACTACAAGACTCTGCCTTCAGTGAAGAGTATGAGAATTTGGAAATTTGGGCATTGGCCCCACAAGGGAGAAAGCCAGATGTTACAGATATTAACCCAAATTTCAAAGGAGGGTTAATAATAAAAAGAGCTTCAGAGACCTTAACCACTAAACTAATCTAACTTTGAATGTGACCAAATTGGCCCAAAAGACTGTTGAAAGAGAAGAGGCTAAAAAGAAGAGTCTGATGGAGAAGTATAACCTTTTGATTGAGGAATACAACACAATGCAGAAAAATAATGTTGAGATGCAGACCGAGGTGGATAGGTTAAGGTATAAATAGATTGGGGAGACATCAAGTGCTCCAGGAATCAGTTCATTACCTTCCACATTAGGGGCAATGCCTCCTGCTTCTCCAATTTTTTCCACACCAGGGTATCCTAGTCAGAATCCTTCCCTCACCCCTCCTTTAGAACAAATTGATGAAGAAACAAAGTTCTTTGTCTATCCTATGAAGAATCAGCTCATGTAGAAATTGAAGAATTGCAAGCATCAATAAAGGTAACTGAGGAGGGATCTATTTCAAAGCAAAAGGAGATTGTCACTGTTGTCTTGAGGCACTTAAATGAAAAGGTTGATAATAGATTATCATATATACATTCTTTATATTCTTTATTATTTTATGCAATAAAGAATATAGATAGGGACCAGGAGGTAGTGATACCACTAATTCAAAATTGGATCCCTAGGGCTAGTGATTTGGGTATAATGTATATAGCCTCAAGGTTTGATACAAATAATAGGCCCCAATCATTAAATTCTACTCATGTGTTAGTAAAATCATTGCAAGGTTTTTAGACCTTACTAGATGACTTGAGTAGGAGGATAAGGGAATTGGTGAAGAATTTTGATAATTAGGGTAACACATTGTTAGCTGATATAATTGATGAGCAAGGGAATATCAGGCCACTCCAGTAGTGGCAAGATCAAGAAAATGAGGTCATCAACGACCAAATTAAATTAATTTGTGATGACTCAGATTATGATTTGTTGGTGAGCTACATGGATAAAATCATTAGCACCAGCTCATTTTTGGAATCTTTTGAAAGAGATGCAAATCAAGTAGCAGTTAAATATACACCTTATAATGCTAAGGTAAATGAGGCAACTAATTTTGACTTGCCGATTGATGAAGAATATCATAAATGGGTAACTAAATATTTAACTAAGGAAGAATAAAAGAAGTGGGCTACTAAGAATTGGAAAATAAGCTATTGCAGTTACAACGGTTTTTAGTTTTGCTTTGGTGGTAGTCTTGGTGCAAGATTCTTATGGATTTTGTTGCTGCATCAACTTTTCTCAACTGGCACGATGAACAAGAATATTCTCTAGGGTGATTTCTATTGTAATGATTTTTGGAATGTCACCACGTATTCCAATTGGCTGGTGACATGTGTACTTTATGGCCTGATGCTTGTTTTCTCCTTCATTTTCTATAAGAAGGATTTCAAGGCCAGAAGTACAGGTTAGCAAGTTAGATAATTTTGGGTCGAGTCTAGGTGAAGTTTCAGAGTAAATTGTAAAGTTTGATGGTTTTAGAAAATGCAATTTAGGTTTTGAGTCATTTTGTAATATGTTTTGAATTCATGGTGATTTAATGTTGTATAACAGTACTAGCATTTGAGTTGAAATGATAAATTCAAACTCATGTATCTCCAATATACACACATATTTGAATTTTGAATCAAATAAGTAAGGGTTGTTTCATTCATCTCACTGTTGTGGTGTGTATGATCCTTATTTTAGCTTTAATTCAAGGGATTAATTAAAATGCTTAAATGGGATTATAGGCGGATATGTTCTGTATAAGGATTTGATAAGTAGTATTGGGTTAGAATACATATTGATGAGATTGCAATGCAATGTTATCAGGGATCGTATATGTTACATGTTAAATCTATCATAAACCCTTGAATACTTATGAATTTGACTCCCACAATGGATATATGGCACTGATCTAAGTTGTATGATTCAGTATTTGTTCATCTTTACCTAGAGCTTGCTAAAAATAGAAAATCAATGACCTATTTTATCTTGGGATTGTGTTGTAGTTATCTCATGCTCCAAATAGTTGATAATTTCAATGAATAGCCAATTCTATTTGATATTATTCTATTCTTTTGAGCTATTAAATGAGATTATATGTTATTGTTAATGTTATTTATGATATTGGTGCAGAGGTTGTAAACACATTAAGGGATCACCCTCCTAGGTTTTGTAGAGCCCAAAGTGTAGGAGGATTTTTTAAAGTCCTCGCCAATTGGTCCAGGTCCTTCAAGCTACCCTTGATTGGGATTGGCAACTCCATAGGTAGATTAAAAGACCAACCTGGTTACACTGTAAAAAAGACCAACACTTCCCTCTACCCTTAACCCAAAACCCTAAACCCTTAACCCTTAAACCTTAAACCCTTAAACCCTCTACCCTCTACCCTTAACCCCCACTCCCTCTATCTCTCTTCCACTCCCTCCCTCTCTCTCTCTCAATTCTTCCATCCTACCCCTCTCCCTCTTAGGTCTCTCAACCCTTAACCTCCCTTCCATTATCTCATCTCTCCTCAAGTCTCTTCCTCCTAGCACCAATTCTCCTCTCAGTCTCTCTCTCACTCACTTACCACTCACTCACCTCTCTCACCACTCACCTCTATCTTTCTCCCTTAACCCCAAAACCTTAACCCTAAACCCTTAACCCTAAAACCCCAAACCTCTACCTCACCCTTAACCTCCCTCATACCTTATCTCTCTCTCAAGTCTCCTCCTAGCACCACTCCTCTCTCTCGTGTCTCTCTCTCACTCACTCACTCACCACCCACTCACTCACTCACCTATCTCAAGTCTCTCCTACCCCTCTCCCTCTCTCTAGGCTTTTTCACCTACCCACTCCCTCATCTCTCCCTCCACCCTTAACCCTAAACCCTAAACCATCTACCCTCTACCCTTAACCCTCCCTCCCTCTATCTCTTCCCCAGTCCCTCCCTCGCTCTCTCTCAAGTATCTTAAATATCCTATCCCCTCTCACTCACTCACTCCCTCAATCTATCTCCCCTAAACCCTAAACCCTAAACTCTTAAACCCTCTACCCTCTATCCTCTACCCTTAATGCTCCATTCCTTTGTCTCTCTCTCTCTCAAGTCTCTCCCTCCTAGCACCACTCCATCTCTCAAGTCTCTCTCTCAATCACTCACTCTATCTCAACTCTCTCCCTCCTACCCCTTCTTCCTCTCTCAAGTCTTTATGTCACTCATTCCCTCTATCTCTCTCCCCTGCACCCTTAACCCTATACCCTTAAACCATCTACCCTCTACCCTTAACCCACCCTCCCTCTATCTCTCTCCCACTCCCTCCCTCTCTCTCTCTCAAGTATCTTCAATATCCTACCCCCTCTCCCTCTCTTAGGTCTCTCTCTCACTCACTCACTCCCTCTATCTCTCTCCTTAACCCTAAAACTAACCCTAACCCAAACCCTAAACCCTCAACCCTAAAAACCTGCACCCTCTACCCTTAACCCTATGTACCTCTCTCTATCCCTCCACCCTCCTTCTCTCTCTCCCACCGAACTCTCTATCTCTCCCCCAGCCCATAACCCTAAAACCCTTAACCCTTAAACTTTCACCATCACCCTCTACCCTCTCTCTCTCTCTCTCAAGTCTCTCCCTCTCTTAGGTCTCTCTCTCACTCTATCTCTCTCCCCTCTACCCTTAACCCTAAACCTTAAACCCTTAACCCTTAAACTCTAAACCCTTAAACCGTCTACTCTCTATATCTTCCTAATACTCCCTCCCTCCCTCTCTCTCTCTCTCACTCCTAAGTCTCTCCACTCTACCCTTAGCACTCTACCCTTAACCCTTAATTCCTTAAATCCTCTACCCTCTATCTCTCTCCCACTCACTCCCCCTCTCTCTCTCATGACTCTCCCTCCTACCGCATCTCCCTCTCTCAGGTCTCTCTCTCAATCACCAACTCTATCTCTCTCTACTCTACCTTTAACCCTAAACCCTAAACCCTTAACCCTTAAACACTATAACCTCTATCTCTCTCCCACTCCCTCCCTCCCTCCCTCTCTCTCAAGTCTCACCTCCTACCCTCTCTCTCTCTCTGCCCTCTCACTCACTCTTATCTCCCTATACCCTTAACCTCACCTCTATCTCTCTCCCACCCTCCTTCTCTCTATTAAATCCCTCTATCTCTCTCCCCTCTACTTGTTGGTTTTTTTTAGTGTAACAAGGTTGGTCTTCTAATTTACCTATGGAATTTCCAATTCCAATCAAGGGTGGCTTGAAGGACCTGGACCAATTGATGAGGATTTTAAAGACCTCCTACACTTTGGGCTCTGCAAGACTTGAGAGGGCGATCCCTTAATGTGTTTAGAACCTCTGCACCATTATCGTAAACAACATTAACAACAATAGATAATCTCATTTAATAGCTCAAAATAATAGTATAATACTGAATAGAATTGGTTGTTCATCAGTAATATCAACTATTTGGAGCATGAGATAACTACAACACATTCCACAGTGTAAAATAGTCATTGATTTGCTATCAGCATGTGCTAAAGACAAAAAATTATTGAACCATGCTAAATTAGCAACCCCATATCAATGCCATATATCCATTATAGAGCCAACCAGAACATCTAAGGGTTTATGACAGATTAACACATAACATATAAGATCTCGAGAACATTGTTTACAATTTCATCAACATGCTTTCAACCCAATACTACTTATCAAACTTTATACGTAATATATCCAACGACAATCCCTATTTAAGATGTTTTGAATGCTTTGTGATACCAAAAGCAGAAGAATAGTTGCTTTATTTTGATCAAACCATGGTAGTAGATGTCATGGCCACCATTAAAGCTTACTCGCGCGCTGCATGAATGGCTCTAATCACATTTGATGTAGATTCAACATTAGTCATCACCACCTTGGTGAGATACTCGATGACCTTTCCAAAGCAAAATGACATAGTTTCCATCATGCAGAATAAGGGGCCCACCATACTACTCTTCAAGGTTGGCGAGATCCATGTAGTGCCCTCCTTGATATCACACCATCAAAGACCTCACAACTTTGATCAGCACGATGGTGAGCAAATCGTGATCTCAAATCCATCGCATCTTGTTTGTTCAATACGCCACCACCAGGTTAAATTCATCGAGCACCTTTCACTGAGACATAACATCTCCATTGATTTAAAACACGTGCATCTTATAACTACTTTACTAACCTGCAAGCATAATGTAATAAGACACACCAAAGTATTTATCATTCCTTCAACTTCACCAGATGAGACATGTGGCAGTGCCTGCTTCGCGATATCACAATCAACAAAGATAGTGGTGGGGTCACTGCGACGCAGTGTGGAATATTGAGATCATATGATCAATATTTACGCCCATGTGAACTGTCCTCTGCTAAATAAAACATTTATTAGGTGAGAGGAATCTTAGATTCGTGTGGGTCCAATACACACTCAATCGTGATGATAATACCTAGTCTTACCACATATTTATACTATATATTGTAAATAAAGAGTCCAAATGTAAATAAAGAAAAAACCAAATGTTGATAAAAAATGGACCCATACTTGAACACATGAGAACCTCTAAATGTTATATGAAAAAAACATAAATACATTCATGAAGAAGTGAAATAAGTATTTTTTTTCAAATAAAATATCATAACTCTCCACTATAAATATATAATTTAAAAAATAAAATGCTCATTTAATAAAATAAGACACTCATTTAAGCAAATATTGTTATCATAGTGAAAAAATATTGTTCTTATGTGTACAACAATTGAGGTAGCAATGTACAAGAATTGGATAATTTTATATTAATAGTTTTTCCTATCACAAATATAAAAGGTGAGCACAATAAATAACATGTATTTTCCCATTAAATGTGAAGGATTTTCAAAAAGTTTATTTAAGCAAAATATATCATAGTGAAAAATATTGTTCTTATGTGTACAATAATTGGGGTAGCAATGTACAAGAATTGGATAAATTTATATTAATAGTTTGTCCTATCACAAATATAAAAGGTGAGCACAATAAATAACATGTATTTTCCCATTAAATGTGAAGGATTTTCAAAAAGTTTTAGTGTTCAACTATTGGTCCATTTTTGTTCAATATAAGTTGTATTTTAAATAATTATGTGTTATTTTTATAACAAGTAGGATTTTTGTGTTCAACTATTAGTCCATATGTGTTGAATATAAAAGGTAGAGATATCAAAGATTTATGGTTATTAATAAGTATTTGGTCCACTTAGTTTGTATATTAATTTTAATTTAAATAAAAATATCATATTCTACAAGCAACAAATGATATTCTTTTGGTTCAACTATTGGGGATTCCATGATTAAGTTTTGGTCGAACCTTTAAAAAGTAAAATTTTAGACACTTCTCAAAAGATCTTCTGATGTGGCAAGTTGCATGATGAGTCATGCCTCCAAACCTTAGTTATAGATAAATAAGAGACTAGTCTACATTTCAAAAAAAAAATGAAAGTTCTACGATAATCCAGTCAATTGCTACATGTTGAGAAAGTTAGCCTGCATGACTACTAGGCCCCTCTAAAGGAAATAAGGGACATCACTAGGTCAACGATAAACAATGACATGTTGTTTTACCAAGGAACATGAGAATCAAAAAAGAATTAGAAAATAAAGTCGCAAAGGAAATAAATGATAAACAAAAGGGCCCAAATGCAGACAAAGGAAGGGCTGTCATTTTAAAACTCTTCCCAAAAAAAAAAACAGCCAATAGGGTCCCATCTAGGGTGTAGATGAACACTAGGGTTTTACATGAAGATCACAGTAAAACCACAACCTTAGGCTTTTCCTAAATACCCGTAGATGACCAGAGACACAAGGTAGATAAAATAGGAAGACAAAGAACAAACTTTAGTTCCATCATCACCAGCAACCCTAAACCCAAACTATTAACCCTTAACCTTAAACCCCACCTCTCTCTCTCTCAAGTCTCCTCCTACCCCTCTCCTCTCTCAATCATCTTCCCTCACCTTAAACCCTTAAACCTCACCTCTATGCTTAACCTCTACCCTTATCTCTCTCCCACTCCTCCCTCTTTCCCTCTCTCTTTCAAGTCTCACCCTCCTACCCCCTCTCCCTCTCTCAGGTCTCTCTCTCTCTCTCACTCACTCTTATCTCCCTCCCCTCTACCCTTAACCCTCTACCTTTTACCCTCTACCCTTAACCCTCTACTCTTTATCAATCTCCCACTCCCTCCCTCTCTCTCTCACTAAATCCCTCTTTCTTTCTCCCCTCTACACATAACCCTAAACCCTTAACCCTTAAACCCTCTACCATCTCTCTCTCTCTCAAGTCTCTCCCTCCTACACCCTCTCCCTCTCTCAGGTCTCTCTCTCTCAATAACTCTCTCTATCTCTCTCCTCTCTACCCTTAACCCTAAACCTTAAACCTTAACCCTTAAACTCTAAACCACAAATTAAACCTCTACCCTCTCCTCCACCCCTCTCCTCTTAGATCTCTCATCTCTCACTCACCCCTCTATGTGTCTCCTCCACGCTAAACCCTAAATCCTTAACCCCAAACCATAAACACTTAAACCCTCTGCCCTTTACCCTAACCTCCTTTCTCCTACTCCATTCCACCCCTCCCTCTCTCTCTGGAAGTCTCCATCCTAGCACCACCCCTCTCTCAAGTCTCTCTCTCTCCTCTTCCTCTTCCCTCCCTCCTAACTCTCTCTCCCAAGTCTCCACTTCACCCTAGCCCTCTACCCTAACCCTAAATCCTAAATCCTCTACCCCCATCTCTCTCCCACTCCCTCCTCTCTCAAGACTCTCCCTCCTGCTCACCTCCTCACCTCCTTCAAGTCTCCTCTCCTTACCCCCATCTCTCTCCCCCACCTTTAACCCCAAACCCCAAACCCTTAACCTCAAACTATAAACCCTTAAACCTCTACCTCTACGAGACAACCCCACCTCTCATCTCTCCCCAACTCCTCTCTCTCAAGACTCTTCCCTCCTACCTCCTCTCCCTCTCAGTATCTCTCTCACTCACCTCTATCTCTCCTCTACCAACCCCAAACCCTAAACCATTAACCCTGAAATCTAAACCCCTAAACCTCTACCCTCTATCTCTCCCACTCTCCATCACTCCCTCTCTCTCCTCAAGTCGCACCTCCTACCCTCCCTCTCTCAAGTCTCTCTCTCTCTCTCTCTCTCACTTTTATCTCCCTCCCCTCTACCCTTAACCCTCTACCCTCTATCTCTCTCCCACTCCCTCCCTTTCTCTCTCATTGAATCCCTCTATCTCTCTCCCCTCTACCTGTTGGTTGTTTTTACTGTAACCAGGTTGGTCTTCTAATTTACCTATGGAATTGCCAATTCCAATCATGGGCAGCTCAAAGGACTTGGACCAACTAATGAGGATTTTAAATACCTCCTACACTTTGGGCTCTACAAGACCTGGGAGGGTGATCCCTTAATGCGTTTACAACCTCTACATCATTATCGTAAACAACATTAACAACAATAGATAATCACATTTAATAGCTCAACATAATAGCATAATACTGAATAGAATTGGCTATTCATCAGTAATATCAACTATTTGGAGAATGAGATAACTAGGACACATTCCACAGTGTAAAATAGTCATTGATTTTCAATTTGTAGCAAGCACTATGTAAAGACAAATAAAATATTGAACCATAAAAATTAGTACAACTTACATTAGTGCCATATATCCATTGAGGGAGTCAAATTCATAAACATCTAAGGGTTTATGATCGATTTAACACATAACATATAAGATCCTTGAGAACATTGCTTTACAATTTCATCAACATGTATTCTAACCCAATACTACTTATCAAATCCTTATATGAAACATATCCACCTACAATCCCATTCAAGCATTTTAATTAATTCCTTGAATTAAAGCCAAAACATAAATCATACACACCACAAGAGTGAGATGAACGAGACAACCCTTTATTATCTTATTCAAAATTCAGATATGCATGTACAATGGAGAGACATGAGTTTGAATTAATAATTTCAATTCAAATGCCAGTACTGTCATAAAACACCAAATCCCCATGAATTCAAAACCTACTACAAAATGACTCAAATCCTAAATTGTATTTTCTTAAAACCATCGAACTTTACAATTTGCTTTGCAACTCTACCTAGAATCGACCAAAAAATATCTAACTTTCTAACCCGTACTTCTAGCCTTGAAATCCTTCTTATAGAAAATGAAGGAGCAAACAAGCATCGGGCTAGAAAGTGCCTCTCATTTCACATACTTTTCTTCACAAAACTTTTGAGGATAATAGTTATACCTTCTTTATTTCTCATCCTACGCCCTATTCATGCATCCTACAATTACAACAGTATCCATGGGGCCTCTTACACAAGCTACAATAATCACAAAAAGTGGAAGAGCCCCTTTATATCATGTTTGGACTACAAAACCCTAAAAAATAGAGTAATCGGGTTGTATGCAAAGAAATGAAGCTTTCTAACTCAAATCAATGCCTTAAGCCCTCAAATGAGATTCAAATCAAAACTAACACATATGTTCATGATTTGGAATTGATTTCACATCAAAATATGGCTGCATGTGATCGTACAGTGCTACATAACAGGAAAAATACAAAAAAATTAAAGAAAAACATAGATTTTCGAATGTCAAGAGCTTGTATTTTAAATCCTCAACCATCAACAACCATTACAATGATCACTTTATGCCTTTTTAAGGCCTTTACATGTGAAACATTGAACAACCACCTCTACAACTTTCCTTTTAATCTTTTATGATCACATGAAACATAAAACACACTAATTTCAAGGTTGTTAACATCACTATTGAAATGTTTTAATTTTTTGACCTTTCAAACATTAAAAAGTAAATCATTAAATTAATTATGTAATGGCATAAAAATTAAAAACATCATAAATTAATTATGTAACCACATAAGTCAAATATAATTCCATCAAACTCATACATTTCAATGTCATTGATCTTCTTCATCCAACTCTTTGTCTGTATCATCCGATCCAGATTCGATATTGTAAGGATTGGTCATATCATCATCATCATCGCTATTAGTTTCAATAATGTCATCATCCACACGGATATCATCTTCATGAACATTAACTCCTACATCATCATGATCTAGTTCCTCCTCTTCGACATCTTCGTTAGGGACATCATCAACTAACTGTTGATCCTGATCATCATCTACATCATCTTCTAGTTCTTTGGTATCTTCTTCTTCCACCACATTATATTTTATCGGCCTTCCTCTTAGATCATGTCTAACATCAAATGACCAACCTAACACTCGAACCTCCGAGTAAATACCGGCCACATTGGTTGAAGCAATATAGGCTTATCAGCTCTATTTCGATCAAACTTGTATTAACCATGGTAAATCCATTATCATGTTCAATAACAATTCTCTCAGGATCATTTTCATTCAATCGTAGCCTATACCATAGGATGATGAATAAAATTAATCTGAAGGACTTAAAGTCACACTCAAGTATATCATCCAAAATCCCATAGTATCAATTTTCTGAGACTTCTGGATGTATGTCACTTCTAGATGAAAAATTAGTCACCTGAAAGACTGCAGTTATACCAGAATCACAAGTTTTCTTCATGTCATCCAACATTTTGATTCAAAATTTATGACCATTGTACCACATAGCCTTGTGGTGTTTCACCTACAATATGTCAAACATGTAAAAATTATTGCAATATCGTCAATTGATAAACATATTTATTCTTGGCTGAATGTATGCAAAGAAAACAATCTCAATATATATATACATCAATATAATTGAAAATAATTAAATAATATGGGTGATTAATATATTTATACGTACCTATTTATCTCTTAAACCATATGCTAAATCAATTTCCCTTTGTGTAACATTGGAATATCCATTACGATGAGCTTCTTTAACCAATGAAGCCACACCCTCCCATGTTAATGTGTGACCAAATTGTTGACATCGTTCAATCTATGCCATCATCCAATCAAGATTGTTTGTGACGTACAAATGTAGTTCATCCCACTCTCAACCAATTGTATCAAAAAAATTGAAATTCACGAATGACATATAATTACTTAAATACCACAGTATGCGACCTTAATTTATAATTGATGTATATTGAAGATTAAAAATTAAATAAGTACAATATACATAAAAATCATATGTAAAATGTATTCCAATTAATCTCCATGACCATCTTATACCACTTCTCACTTTCCTCAATCTACCTTTCCCCAGCAGGTACTCCCCTTCAAATTTGTTAATGGAGTTGGGATCCCAAATGCAATCTACATGGATCTTTCCTACAAACTTAGGAAGATATTCACTAATGTACACTATGGTCTAGTATACCATATATCCCTCCACCATAGAACCCTTAGGATGTGCTCTTTGTCTAACCAAAGCCTTCAAAAATTTCAAGTGCCTCTCAACCATCCATATTGACCTTGTGTGTACAGGTCCACACAATTCAATCTCCTCAACTCGGTGTATGAGGTAGTGTTCTTGTGCATTGAAAAATGTTGAAGGTAGAAACTTTTGCATTTCACACATTAGACGAGAATTTTTTCTCTTCCAATAATTTATATCTTCTTTATGGATTTCTTTAGATGACATTCATCTACAAGTGATTCAAGGCATAAATATATTAACGAGATTTAACAAAAATATATGATATTACATAACAAGTAAAACAAATGGCAAATTATAAGATGTACAATGAATTAAACAAATATCACTTACTCCTGTATTTTCTAAGATCATATATATAATCCTTGCTTGACATTGTCACAAAGTTGTCTGGGAGAGATAGAGTGCAGAAATACAGTGCAACAATTATAAAATGATCTTTTATTATTTTTCTAAAAGTAGTAAACATAATATTAATTTAAAAAGAAGCATGCATTATAATAAGTGTATATCATATACCAAAATAATTACTCTTAATGAATAGTATGCCAATCATGTGTTTTCATGCCCCGGATCTAAATCACACTTTCTTGTTATTATATTGTTTATGTCTTCGAGTAAACTTCGTGATATAAATTTTTCATATGAATTCTTTTATAGCATTGCTTTGCTGCTCTGTTAATAACCAAGGAAGGGCACTTATATTAATTTAGTCTCCATCACTATTCAATTCAATGACATTTTTCATTGCATGATTGGCTTCCTGAATGTCACTACAAATTTTTACAATTTTTTCTTTGTCATGTCTTCCATCCAATATTTTCCATAACGTTTATGTTATATTCTTTCCAATATGTATTGTATCAAACAAATGCACAATTTGTAGTTGCTCATAGTAGGGAAACCTACTAAATTGTCTAGGATAACTTTTCACCCTGAAGCCAAATCATTAATGCCTTTGATGACCTTCAGAAGTATATAAGTTAAACAAATTAACAATGAAAATCATTGTCAATTACAACATGAGTAAACACAACACAATATAAAAATATAAATTCAAAACATATCATATGATAGATAAACAATTTGATCTGATGTATAACCTTGATGATTAATTCTATTATATTCCAACTTCCATAGGCGAGGTGTCATTCTTCGTGGTTTTGATGTAGTCTCTTCTTTCCCATTGAAAAGATTTTTTTCAGTAGTTCGATACTTATGATTTTTATGGAGGAAGTGCCTATACTCGTCAAACACCTGCTTTCCTAAACTTGTTGAACAATGAGATTTCATCTTGGACCAAATTGACAGTAAAATTCCCTTTGTTTGAAGACTCATAAGATCATATATAATTGATTAATATACACTTTTTATAATTATATATACTAATAGATTATTTAAAACATGCATGATATCTATATTTATAAAATTAAATATTGTTAAAGTGCGCTTGAAAGTTATAACATACCACAAAAATGTGTTAGCCCTGGGGTATCATGAATTGTCCATACAAGTATTGCATGGAATTGAAATTGTCTTTGTCCTATTGGTCTAGAAATGTCATACATAGTGACACCATTCCATAACTTTAGTAACTCGTCGATAAGAGGCTTGATATATATACTCATATTTTTAACTTGGTACTTACCTAGTTGAATAAACATAAACATTACATAATTATTATAACCATTTTACTACAATATATATAAATTAATGTACATGACTATTGAATGAAAAAAATATAAGTCATTATGCAACAAATAAGACAAATGAGATGCTACTACGTTAAAGAAAATTGATGTAAACAAATACTTAGAACAATCATTGACAACATTATGTGCTCCCTCTTTATTGACATCCATGGAGGAATGTTATTGTTGATAACAAAAATAGGCCACACCGAGTAAATAGATCTCAGCTCTCCAAATGGATTGACACCGTCCGCTCCCAATGAAAACCTGAGATTATGAGGTTCTTCTTTAAAGTGTGGCCATTTTTCCTCCATGTCCCGAAATGCAGAACCATTTGCAGGAATTCGAAGAATGTCATCTCCACTTCTATTCCATGCATGGTAATCCATAAATTGCGCTAAGCTTTCACACCTAAATAATTGTTGCATACGTGGAATAATGGGAATATAATGAAGAACCTTGTGAGGCACCTTTTTTGTTAGTTGATTTGTTTGATATCTACTGATATGACATTCTGGGCATTCTATTGCAAATTCCTATTCTTTATGATATATAATATGATCATTGGGACATGCATCTATTGCTTGATACTCCATTCCAATATATTTCATAATGCCAAATAAATCTTGTTATGAGCGAGGTAAAATATTTGATGGTGGTAACAAAAATTCACCAATCAATCTACAACAAAAAATAATTTGTTAATATAAAGAATGTTAATGGTACATATTTCATCCTTTATTTACTAGTGATGAACTAACAACAATTAAAATAGATGAAAAAAGATGATATATATGACATACCTTAACATCCGTGAGATTGCTATGTTTGATAAACCATTCATAACCTTCAAGTTAAACAACAACAATACAACAGAGAGAAGAGTTGTTTGGGAGCCTTCATAAAGGGGCTCATATGCCTTCTCAAATACACATAAATCATGAACATCATCAAAGTCATCTCGATCATCATGATCAACTCTTCCACTAAATGTGTTATGGATAAATGTATTTGTACCATCATTTTTAACTATTTTTTCTATTGCATGATCATCTTCTTCCATAGGATCATTAACTTCATCTTCGATATTCATAGCTCCATGTCTATCCGCTTGCAAAACCACATTCTTTGGCCTGTGATAATCCATATCATCTGCCCTAGGGGGCCTCACCTTTACAATAATGAGACACAAATAAACAATGGTCATGATCAAGTGATTATATATATATAATGTTAAAATGGTATAAACATTTACAAATTCAATCAATATAAACACAATTAATGAACAACTTACTAATGGATGATAATCATACCCCCTTAAATGTGACCATGTTGCCTACAATATTTCTCAGCTGTTGTGATTAAAAATTGTCTTGTCTTTAAGCCCTTGCAATTATTGCAAGGACAATAACATTTCTCATCACCCTTTCTTTTCAATCTAGCCCACAATCTATCAAGTGTCTCTTCATTTTATTTTGGAATAATATTATCTAACATTATTTTTCTTTACCAAGCTTGACTATTTAAATTTAAAAAAAAAATCAAACTCACACTCCAATAATTTTTATTTATAGACAGGTAAGAAAATCTAATAATTATGATATTTTACATGAAAAATATTTGGCATGCAACCACCCCTGCAAAAGAGAAGATAGTCTAAAGTTAATGACCCCAAAAAACACTTTAAAATGCTAATTCCAAAACTTATTAAATTTTGATTTTACTATGATTTCCAACCGTTAGACTCCTAAAATCAGAATATTGAACTTGATCGTAAATTTCTACAATGATGATAGTGAGCTAGTAAGAGAAAGGACCCATCTTTGGCGATAAATGTCAAAATCATCATCATGTAGCTGTCAATACAGATTTATCCTTTTAAAGAAGACGCAATGTGTCACTTCTTATGACGAGCTTATCCCTAGGCCTCAACATTGAGAGAGCCCCACCGTACATATTTTGACCCATTGATTTATCATTCATCAAAATTTTGACGGTTGGTTCTTCGTTATTATTTTGTCGACTTTGACGACATTTGAAACGCCACCCCGCCCGGCATCCTCGAGATCGCCGGGTATGGATCAAAATACCAGTGCCCTAATTACACAAGGACACACACTAGTAGAATGGAAAATAAATGACTAGGTGACTAAAAATTTTAGTCACAATAACTAAAAATGACTAAATTCTGTTCATTTTTTGCAACTCAGCTATAAATGATTAAATAAATTACTAGTTTGGTTGTTGATTAAAAATTATTTAGTCACACAAATAAAAATGACTAAATAGTTAGTCATTTATTTAGTCACAATCCATTTGAATAAATCATTTAAGGAATCAAGAATATAGCCCACCAAAATACTCTAAAACTTTAATAAACATACCCTATAACTTTTGTCAAAATCTTATTTTCAGGCGTAGCCCACCAGAATGGATTTTTCATTTTAATAAACATACTCTAAAACCTTCACAAAACATTATTTCTGCCATAATCGCCAAAATGGAGAAGTGTTTCTATAACTTGAACGATGTAAAACTAAGAGGAGATGTGCATGAAAGGAGGCACAAGATTCATTGTCATCATCTCATTCTCTCGCTTTGTTCAACAAATCTACATTCCCACTCACTATTTGTAATCTAGGTATGCATTTGACATATATTTGCATAATCTCAAATTCTTCTCAAGAGGTTTTCAATATCAATGTATCCTATAGGGTTTAGAATGATTTCCTTTAATTAAAAAATAAATAAAATGATGTATTTGCATGTACTAGATAATGTGGAGATCTCATAACCGCCTGTAGCACACTATCCTCTTCGCATCAGATGATACTCCAGCTACTAGGTTTTAAGCAGACATCTTTTTAATATCTTCGCTGAATGTGGCTTTAAATAGATCTCGTTTTCTTAATCCTTTTCATGGTAACCCTTGAGTTTCATAATCCACCTTCAATCTCTTCTAAGAATGATGTCTTAAGCTAGACTGCATAGTATGCATATAAAGCAAGTCGTTCATACCTTCCATTGTTCCAAAACACCACTCACTGCCTTGCTTAAAATGTTGCCTTCATATGCACAATAGCATGTTTTAAAAATCCTTGGTTTCAAGTGATGACTAAGGTCACCACTTTCTAATAAGATACAATGAAATTTTGTCTTCAAACTCAAGGCATTATGCAAGATAACACTGTGAATTATTTGTTGTATGATTTATTTTTCGCACATTTCATCGCTTTGCTAACTTCCTTTAAGACTGGGTATTGCACCCTCAGCTGCAATCTCAAACAGTTCACTCACTATCACTTGAAGATTCCTTCATGAGCATCCTTCTATAAAATCAAACTATGCCCTATAGACTGCCTACTTACTATAGGGGACTCATTCTTTCATGGTATTGTAGATTTTAAGATCCTTCAACCTTATTGACACTACTTCACAGTCCACAAGGTATTATTCACTATTCTCCCATCTTTGATGAGTCTCAAAACACTACTCAAACATGCAATCCACTACCTCCATTATACATTAATGGCTAAGAAGAAATATTGAACCTATGATTACCACTATTACTTCATTTGGAAAGTCATTCACTGATTGCATTTTCCTTGTCTAACACTACCAAAAGCATTTGAAAAAACCTTATGGTCAGCAAGGGGGGTAAGGAAACTCACTGTTAAAATCTTCACTTTACTATGCAAGGTTTGAGCTTTATTATCTTATCACTGCTCAGCCTCTTTTTGACTATCACATCTCACGTGAATTTCATTCTTCTTACTGTAGATTGCATTTACAAATTTTACTAAGCTACATAGTGTGCTTGTTATTGGCTACAATCTCTAGATTGTAAGATTTTTTATTAGCTACAATATCTCAATCTTTCTGGTATTGCAACCTCACTAATCTGCTAGTGTTATTGTTTATGTTTCTATGGAGGCCTAGGGTTTGTACCTTAATCATGCTCTTACCAATACCTTTGTTGGTATTAAAAAATAACCTTAAATATTGGGTCAAAAAATTAGTTGTCTTGAAAAAGTTGTGGTATGATCTTGGATTGTATCCTAGAGTGTGTGGGAAGCTTGTGTTTGATCATTAAGGTATGTAAACCTGATCAGGGAAATGTATCCTATATAGAATGGGTCTTGCTTTAATACTTTCCATAATGGTTATTAGCAAAACACATTATTATAGTTTGTGGTAACCCAAGATTGCATTCAAGTATGTAACAAACTTGATTTGTAGTTTAAGCTATACACTTTTAAGTAACATTCATAAGGTCTAGAAAATATTGATCACTCTCTAGAATAGCCCATTAAACATGGGTTGTGCTTGAATGCACTACATAATTGATATAACACAACCACTCTACATATCAACCAGAGTTATAGGCTCTTTATTGCGTTAAAAGGTAATCACCTGGATCATGCATAATTATATCCAACCTATTAAACTTGAGACAACTTAATGCACCTAATGACATCAGCACCCATTATACAACTCTGAATTAACTATAATATATGAGTGCCTCCATTTCTATCACAACATAGCCACATTAAAATTGGGTCACACATTAATGCATCCTGTATTTGTTATACCACAACTATGCGATATGACCAGTAGAGTTATGGATCACATAAATACAATCACAAGAATCTGTTCCTTGGTTGTCATCTTATGGTGATTCCACACAACAAAATCTAGACATGAAATTCTCAAAACCCTAAACCTCTAAAAATGAAATATGATGAGATGTTGCTTTAAAATATGATTTTCAAACTTGGAACCACAAATATGACTTTGCAATTGAATTCTACAAAAAGACAATGACTACCCTTAACCTGGCGATATCTTCTTGAAATTTTTCTGATTTTTCCCAATAAAATCATCCTTAGTTCTCCACAAACTATCTCAAGTAGAGAAAAAAATTGTTGCAATAAATTAGCAAACTCACTTTTCTTTATGTCAGCGACAATTTTATTTTTTTCTTATTTTTCATGTTTGTCAAAATTTTGACAAAACTTATAGTCAAAATTTTGACGAAACCTAGGTTCATCAAAATTTCGACGAACATCAAGGATAAAATTTTAAAAAATTGAAAATTATACATCAAATTTTACAAGCACGCAACGATACATCAAATTATACATATTTCATCGAACATTTTCGTTAGATTTTGTAGTCAAATGAGTTAGTGTGATACTAGTGAAAGTTCCAAGACCATAAACAAACATAAGACTTTGAATAAAGGAAAGAAAAAAGAAAATCCAAGGAACTCTGCTAGGAAACCTCCAGTGAGATAGCCTAATGCACAAAGGTATCCTTATTTTAATGGTACTTGTTTTTCATGCAATAAATTTGGTCACAAGGCAACAAAATTTAGTAGGATGAATCTATTCCCTAGTCCTTTTACTAGTCAATGTTTTGCGTGCAAAAGAATTGGACATAGGGTAAGTGAATACAGAACCTTGATGATGAATCAATATTTTAATGGCTATTGTTATACCTAAAACAATTATGGACATAAAGCTAACTAGTGTAGAACAAGAGTCAATGGAAGTCAATATAATCAAAAAAATATTGTCTGTTATAATTGCAACAAATCAGGACATGTTTCAAGAGTCTGTAGAAGCAAGAAGAGTAAGGACACAAATTCAGTAGAGAAGAGTGAATCTGTAAAGAAGGTTGAAAAAGATGAGATTAAGAAAAGGGATGAATAATATTTGGAGAAAGAAAAAAGAACCAGAGACTATTGATGTGTCTATGCCCTCATCCGGTACAAATGATTCCTCTAAGGATTAGACCCAGGGAGGTCATAGGGGGGGCATTATTAGAAAATCATAAGAACCCCTAGATAAATGGCCTGTCAGAGGTTGGCATGTGGAAGAAATGTGAAGATAAGTTTTCAGAGGTTCTATAAAATGAACTAGTAGAAAATATGAAGGGATGTTCTTTTGTAGAGCAAATTAGGGCTTGTCTATAAAAAGAAAAAGTATTTAGCAATTTTTTGGTTTCGCCACATTAAATGCGAACTAGGGTAGATCGTTATTTTATAAAGGATTTTTTTTAGGAATTATTGGTCATTCAAGCATTTGGAGAGATTGAAGAGATTTTGGAGCATTCTTGAAGAAAATTTAGGTTCGATTTGTGGAAACCCTAGTTGCGATTCATCGTGCAGAAAAAGGCACTTTTTTCTTCTGAAGTAGTTATTTTTTTCTTTATTCAAGTTGTCTGAGTTCAGAACTAGTAGAATGGAAACTCCTATTGTTGTGAAAGTGTCAGAGAGGTTGAGGCCCTCTTACTGGAAATATTCGTCAAAGGTTTTCGAGGATGACCACATGGGTACATTTTTGTCAATCCCCCATGGAATAATGCCAACTGAAGATACAAGGATGTACATTCATGTGAAGTATGAGGAATGTGATCACTCTAAATTGATTGATGTTTGGCATAAAGAGATTACTGGGGATGTCTTCTTTGTAAAACCTGAATACTCGAAAGTTGTTGAGTTAGACAGGTGGAATAATTTTCCCAATTTCAGTTATGATGAGAAATATGTGAAACCAGTCCTAAGTAGAATTCATGAAAAATTTCTCTAGATTGACCACCCTCACCTAATAACAAAAGAAGCAATTAGGGCTATAATTGGGCTTTGGGATAAGGGTACAGTACCAATGTTAAAATCTGTAAGGAATGAGGTAGTTATGGAACTCACAGGTGCCACATATGACAAAAGATCCCTAATGACGAAGACCATTACTAATCCTATTGTGAAGTATGCAATGTTGATGATTGGACATAAAATATATTTCATAAACAAAGAGAATTATGTCTCAGCCACAACAATCTATACTAGTTTTGATATGGTTGAGAACAATGCTAATTATGATCTTTGTGAACTTCTTAGGATACAGTTGTTGGAGAACCAAAAGTCGAAAAAGGAAAGGAAGTATGCATTCAAGTTTGATTCCTTGATTATATGCTTATTGTTTTACTTCATGAAGAGTTTACTGGGAAAAAGTGAAGTACACTGGGACTCATCCAGACTGGTAGACCATTAGATTTTTGATTATTTGCACAGTTTGGGAAATTTGGATGCTTAGGATAATTCTCTAATAGAATTCTTTGCTATATTTGAAAAAAAACATGAATGAGAGGGAGAGGATCCCAAAGAAAATTGTTGATAAGTATAAGCACGAAATCATATTCCATGTCTCATCTGATGAATGCATGATTGAGGCTATAGAACCTCGATCTATCTGGATTCAACCTCTAGGATATAAGGTGACAGACGATGAAACTGAAAGCTATGTGCAATTGTAGTTAAAAAATCCAAAGGCCAACAAACCCCAGATTGGGACATATGCAGAAAAGTCTATGGGTATGTGCAGGATCATCATAGAAAAAATAGGCCCTTAAGTGGCAATGAAAATTCAGAAAAATTAGAGTTAGGCAACTTGAAGTAAAAATTTGAATAATTTATCTTTATTATTTCAAAAATATGTAAGAATAGAATTTGTAGAAAATTGAATGTAGTTTCTAAACTACGTGGTTTAGTTAAGAAAAAATCTATTTGGTGAAAATTTGAAATTTCAATGTTGTACTTAAATTTTAAGGAAAAAATAAGAAGTAGGTGTCTGGCTAACCACCCTAACCACAATAAAATGATAATATTTTTTTATAAGATTTTAGATATAAGTATAGGACTCATGTCTCGATGTGATACATATTTTTTGTAATTTTTTCCAAATAATAATTAATTATAATTTTTTTATTAGAAAATTTTAAAAATATAAAAACTCATATGTCTAACCACCTTAACTTGGTAAAAACTTCATGAAATTCATTATTTTTTAATAATCCTATAGTATCTAAAGCATAGAATGTGATGCATGTTTCGAATTCAAAAAACGTAATACCATTTGAAAGCTATAAATGTTTTTCAATCAGCCTATCAATAAAGACTTTAGTCGTAATTCAAATAGAAAATGAATAATAATTATTTATTAAATTCAAAGTAAGGGCTGATGCAAGAAGTTGGGTACACAAAAAGCTCAAAGTGGATATGTTTTTGCTGTTTTTCAGAATTTGTCACACTTGGACTGAAAAATTGAGGCACTTCCACAATTAATCTTAAAAAAATTTAGTAATATGAAATTTAGAATTTTGAATCTAGTTTCCAAATATGTAAATTATTAAAATACCCAGTTTATAGAAATTACATTTTGATAAGGATATATAAAAACCACTTTTAAAAAGTCCCTCTTTTTTTACCATAACAAGCAGGTGTACGGAGAAAACTTTTTGACCCAAATAAAATTATTTTGCTAATTTCTTTTAGGAAAAGAGAGCCAACAACATGAAGTTTGGTCTGGATTTTTTTTTGTAATTTTTGGTTGAATATTTTTTTTTTATTAAATTTTTATTTGCCTTAATTGATGTTTTTTTCAACCAACGTGTACGGACAACATAATTGGACCCTAAAACAAAACATTTTTTTGACTCTTTTTTTCATTGTGGAGAATTGTCCTAAGTTTGTCCCATAATTTTTCTACAAAAATCAACCAATAAAAGTATTAAAACCAAAAAAACCTGATATTTCAAGTTTAAGGCCTAGTTTTCTTAGAAATTAATTAAAAAATAACAAACTTAATCCAATTTTAATAAAAATTATATATCTAGAAAGTAGACATTGTGTTCTCTAATGGGTTTTAATTTTATAGACTAATTCAGAAAAAAAGTTCATCATCTATGTTGTCAAAGTTGGACATTCTTTTTCAGTTTGCCTTAGTTTTTAGTTGCAGGTCAAAAGCTAAGGCTCGGATTGCCAAGCTTCCTTCAACCTAAACCAAGGCAGCATGTGGGGTTGAAAATTTTGAATTTAAAAATGCATATTTTTTACATAACGTATGTGTTACAAAATGCACATGCTCCTTACTTTCTTGATTATTTAAAAAAAAAATACTTTTTAGAAAGGCATATGCGTTCTAAAATGCATACGCATTTTGAGTTCAAAACGCATATGCATTCTAAAATACGTACGCGTTTCTAAAAGGTATTTATTTTTTTAAATAATTAATTTTTATGTGTTATAAAATGTGTATGCATTATATAACACGTACGCATTATAACGCGTACACGTTTGATAGTGCATACACATTTTTTTAGGATTGGGTACCCGATCCTAAACGCATACGCATTTTTTTAATAACACGTATGCATTTTCTGTGACATTTTTTTTTGGCCGAAACTTCCCCTCTTCATGTACCCAACTTCTTGCTTTTACCCGTAAAGCATAATTTATATTGGTGGAAAGATGAGAATCTCTTTTAAAAACCCTTTTTGTTTCATCAATTTTGGGTTTAAAAAGTTGTCAGTCACATACCCTACACATACCCATCATATTGCAACTTTCTATCCCATCATGATCATGCACATACCCCTATGGAAATTCATATAGAGCTAGAAAATCCTAAGATTATAAAGAAAGTAGAGAAAACACTTAAAGAAGCTAGATTCACAGATGAAAAGATTTCCCTTGGTAGGACTAAGGGAGAACTAAGGGAGGCAGAATCATCTAGCCCGAGGAGATTCAGAAGGACTACCTCTGTAAAATCCTCAACTACCCCTACAACTAAGATTGACCCTAGTATGATTGATAAAGAGAAAGGTCATGTTTCCTCCAGACTAATTACAAGATATGGGAAAAGGAAAGAAACTCCTTTGGTAGCCCCTACAAAGAGAGGAAGAAAAGAGAAAGCAACAAGAGAGAAGAATCTGAGTGTTACAGATGATCATGATGATGAAGAAGAAGATCCTAAAGCAAATTTGGTAAGGAGAAGAAGAGGAGGTTTATCCTCTGGTGAAGGTGCATCTATAGAAAGGGTATGTGCAGGATCATGATGGGCCAAAAAGTGGCAATATGATGGGTATGTGGCCGACAACTATTTTCTTACTCAAAATTGATGAAATGAAAAGGGTTTTTAAAGGAGATTCTTAGCTTTCCACCAATATAAATTATGATTTAATTTGAATTTAATAAGTAATTATTATTCATTTTCTATTCAAATTATGACTAAAGTCCTAATTGATAGGCTGATTGGAAAAAAATTGTAGCTTTCAAATGGTATCACATTTTTTGAATCCAAAACATGTGTCACATTCTATGCTTCACATACTATAAGATTAAAAAAAGAATAATTGAATTTCATGAAGTTTTGACCAAGTTAAGGTGGTCGAATTCTCCCAGTTTTATATTTTTAAAATTTGTAATAAAAAATTCATAATTAATTATTTATTTGGAAAAAAATTACAAAAAAATATGCATCACATTGGGGCATGAATCCTCTACTTATATCTAAAATCTTATAAAAAAATATTATCATTTTATTGTGGTTAGGGTGGTCAGACAAACACATCTTATTTTTTCCCTGAAATTTATGTACCACTACATTGAAATTTCAAATTTTCACCAAATAGATTTAAAAAAAAAAAAAACCTAGTAGTTTAGAAACAAAATTCAATTTTATACAAATTCTATTCTTACATATTTTTGAAATAATATATATAAGTTATTCAAATTTTTATGTCAAGTTGCCTAACTCTGATTTTTTTGAATTTTTTGCCACTTAAGGGCCTCTTTTTTCCATGATGATCCTGCACATACCTGAAACTATTAGTTCCTAGAGAGTTCATATTCTATCATCCTTTGAAGATGAAGAAGAGCATGATTTCAGTATACATGTGCACACCAATCCTGTATCAAAGAAGGCTAAGGTAGCTGGTGAGGCCTTTGTGGACCAAAAAGATGAACAAGATACTCCAGTAAGTTCTAGCTCCATATATAAACTTGATCCAACTCTTAATTCCTTGCTAAATTTTGAGAATATACTTCAACCCACAACTCAAAACTATGATAAAGTTGGAGAAGAAGACAAGAAAACATTGCTTTTAGACATTATTCAATACGTTATTGTCTTGGAGGTCAAATGGGATGACATAAGGAAAGATGTACCTAAAAGCATGTGGGATGATTTGATGAAAAGGAGATCCGAGAATGTTGTATTTGAAGAAAAGATTAGAAATGTTGCATATAATAAGATTGGGTCTTCCTTGACCCCTGATGATCTTAAGTCTTTGAAGAAGATCTATGCTGAAATTTTTTGAAATCAAAGTAGAGTGAATATGTTGATGACAAGGAACAAGAAGTTGACAAATAAAGTAAGAAAGGAAACTGCAAAAGTAATCCAAGAGACAATTGAAAAATATGGTATGTTGAAGACCGATGAAGATGCCACTGCTACTGAAAATGATAAGGAGAATAATCCTTTTGATACAAGTAATGAAGATATTTCTAGAAATTTTGATGTTGAAATTAATGTTGGTATTGAAAATAATGAGCATAATGAAGGAGAAGTTGAGCTTGAGACGCATAATGATGCTCCTCCATAGCATACTAAAGCAGAAGAAGGAAACAATGATCAAGGTAATGGTGAAGAAGAAGGACAAGACAATCCTAAGGAAGAACAAAACAAAGATGAAAAGGATGGGGAAAATAATGACAAAGATAATGATAAAGATAATGATGAAGACAAAGAAGAAGAGAGGAAAGAAGAGGAAGAAGAGGAAATAAAAGAAGAAAAGAAGGAAGAGGAAAAGAAGGAAGAGAAAAAGGAAGAAAATAAAAATGAAGAGACTAAGGGGAAAAATGAAGAAAGTGAAAGGCAAATTGTGAAATCACTTAAGATTCCTAGAGAATCATCCTCTGATAATGATGTTTTGAAAGGATTTCTCTCCAAGCAAATCAAATTTCAACTAGTTATTCCCATGGAGATTTTACAAAATCCTATAATTGAAGGGCTAATTGATATGGAGAAGATGTCTTCAGTACACAAAGTTATGTTGGGAGATTCTATGCAAGTGCAACATAGAAAAATGGCCCCTTGGAATTTTCATGGTCTTTTAGGCCTTCGTTCATGATGCTTGGTCCATTTTTCTTTGATTTAATATTGTAATGTGGCTTGAATATGCACATTAGTTCCTTCAAATTCAAATTATGATGTCTTGTGAAGGTATTGTGAAGTGTTGTAAAACATTTCTACACTTTTCTAGACTCTATTCATTACAATTCACTTAAAAATCACCTTTTCATCACTTATTAAGCTCTATTTTCAAGTGTTGTAAAGTCTTGTAACAATATTTCACACTTTTCTAGTAAAAATTTCACTACTTACACCTTTCTTATGCTTTATTTGGCCCCTTTATGCCCCTATAAGCCTTAATTAAGTGTATTTTTGAATGTAAACCCAACAAATAACATTAAATGTGACTTAATTCCTGACACCCACTTTCAAATAAAAGGTGGAACCCATTCGCAATAGCTCACGAATGAGTCACTCTTGGCTCCAAATTAAAAAAAAATCAAATTTCCTTTTGGGTTTTTATTCAAAATCACTTGATGTCACCTTGTGATGATGTATCAATGGGTTACTAAGGCACAAGAATGTATAAATAAGTGTTTTTGCATGCATTTTAAACCTGATTCATTCAATCATTCATCAAGATCACTAATTGACTCACTCATTCAAGCATTCAAGCACTTTGCATCATATAATCAAGCATTTTGGAGCAGCCATTGATATATCTTCATATTTTTAGCATCAAAGGTGTGGTAAGTTTATGACATTTGCATGTTATTTATTTATCATACTCTTTTCATTTCATTTCATTATTTCATTAAGGGTTTTATTATTACCAAAGTGGGGTTTTACCAAGGAAAACCCCTATTCTCTAACCTTGAACCAATTTTCCCCTCTTGCATGTTTATTTGTAGACTTGTGTGTGTAGATTTGATAATAAATTAGGTGTTGAAAGGTGTTCAACAAGTCAACAAGGCACTTCAAGTCAAATCAACCTCATATATGGTGTGCGTAATTGTCCCCTGATTTCTCTAATTTTGGGAGAGGATTATCCACCATCGCTAAGCGTAATGAGTCCCACCTTATGCTGGAAACGGATTCTTGTCAAATTCTAGATCCTCGACACTCAAAACCACCTCCGCAATTATCGGTGGGACTCGATTCTTCGCCATTAGTGGCTAATGAGTCCCACCCATGATTTTAGTAACCCAGAATATTTTAATATTCCATTCTTCATTCTCACCTAGGTGCACTAATCATCCTTCTTCCTTTTAGTTTTACTTGTTCATTCTGTTCATGTTTGCACAAGGATCCGTAATAATAGTATTTAAGGGCTTAAATAAATCGGACACCCAAATTATTATTTTTAATTAAATTCACATTTAAATCATATGTGGCTAAACTGTGAGGAATTTGAAGATGGTGCAAACTAGAGTCTCATCAAATTTTGTCAGATTCTAAAAATATTTTTTCAAAATTTTTGGAATCAAATTGCACTTCTTTTTCCATCTCCCATGAAAATAGATTTTTCAAAACAACATTTTTAAAAAGTGACGCACACCCGTATAACGATAAATTTTTTTTTCCATGAAGGATAAAATTATAATTCTTTTCAAATTTAGATTTGTAACTCTGATATCTAGTGCTTGCACTTGGTTAGATAGTTTTTTATTGAATATGTTTTCCTTAATCAAGTTTCAAAGTCAAATGAATTACAATTCAGACACAGTGCGACCGTATAATACGTAACTTTTTTGGTATATGTCAAAATTAATTTAATTTTTTTTGTTGGATCAAGGACTTCAATATCCGGTGCACTCATATTTTTCAATTTTTTTTTTTGATAATCTTCTATTTTTCCACATGTGAAGAACAAATAAATTCATTTTCGATGAAAAACCTATGTTTAATAAAACTTAAAAAACAAATATATAACAAAACTAAAACATATTAAAATTATATTCATTGGATAGCTTATTCTGAGGAATACCATAATCATTTGAAATAAATTTTAAATGAATTCATTTGATCCCCCAAAAGCTAAATCAAAAGTGATTTTTTATCAGCATTTTGATAGGTGTAAAAGAGATGCATTTATAGGCATGGTTTAAAACTAGCGAGGTTCTATCCAAGGGGGTTTGATCTAAGGTGATTTGATCAAACCCTCTTCAATTGAATCCTTAAATGGAACTTTTAAGGCTTAAACCACATTTCTAAAAAGGTAGATTTCAGCTAAAATTGCCTTCTTAGGAATTGTAATCATCGCTTATGACAAAGACCCGATGTCATTGTGTTTTCCAACATTGCATAAATATTGGGTTTTGCATACATAATCAGTCAAATAGATCATCTAATTGCACTTAGTTCATTCCATTTAGTTCAAATAACATCATACATTGCATAATTTAAGTGAACCTAGCTAGATCTTTTGAGTGGGGTTTATCTCTCTCCTTTTAGGTGAACCTCCTAAGAGTGCAAGAGTAGACTAGAAGCCCTACCCAAAAATATATGGTTCATTTTGGTAAACCTACATATTGAGCACTTTACATTTCTGATTTCAATTGCATCTTGCATCTTAGGCTCAATTTGCATCAACATTCAATTAGGATATTATTTTGGTTTTGCATCCCAGGGTTTCTCAAATTGCATTAGTGAAAGACTCATTTAGATTTCATTTTTGCATTGCATATCATTGAAAAACTAAAAATTTGTATGTGTATCATTCATTGGCATCTGAAAAGCATTAGAATCACTTTAATTTTTTTGAAAAACATAAAAAAATATCATAATTGGACTGATTCACCACCTTGGGCGAATTAGTCCACTTGGACATTCTGCACATCATTTTCAGGCATTTTTTGGGTATTTCTTGCATTATAGCTTTTGTAGTTGCTTTTCGTTTTAATTTCCAAAATCTATGTTTTCAGCTATTTCTTGCATCTTAGTTTACTTGCATTCATTGTCATTATGGCATTTTCTTTTAATAAGTTTTGGAATTCATTAAAATCCTTGGTAGACATATCCAATTGTGCCTTTGGCTATGACCCTAATGACCTTGAGCTTCCTCATGCTCCTTCAAATCCTGATGATTTTCCTCCTCATGATGTAGACATCATTGGAGAAGATGATTATAGCATGAACAAGTATTTCAATGAATGCCTTGATAAACTAGAAGCGAATGCAGCCTTTTACCCATCCATGAAGCCACAAGATCTTCCTACTGTCACACCTCCTGATCATTTTGCATATTTACATTCTAAAATCAATGAATGACCTAAGGTTCCTCCATCAAGTGGACCTAGTTCCTCTCAACCAATACATCCTCACCCATTTTATGATAAAAAAGTCACAAAAACTCCCATAATCCTTGAAGAAACATATGGTAAAGGCTTTACTATCCTTAGTAAACAAGGATGTGACAATACATGAACATGACATTCACCAACTTCTTGAACAAAAACCAACAGAAGAAAACACCACAAGATTGGGATATAAAGATCCTTCTTATCCTGAGAGACCTCCTTTTGAATATAGGAGAATTTGGGATGATGATATCTAGTGATCTTTGATTCTCCTCCTGACTTAAACATTCTCCTTCCGCATGAACAACTATTACCCTCTTCTAATTACAAGGATGCTAGGATCCCCATGGGTCCTCTTCCTCCTTCGATTCACAAACAAGGAGATTCTGGCAAATGAAAACAACCTTACAAATTGAAGAAACTCAAGTTTCCTACACATCCTCCACCTGAATGTGAAAGGAGACTTCAACTGCTTTTAAACAAAGGTCTTATAATTTTACCACCTATGAATAGGTTGGTTATTCATCCTAAAGATTCTAACATACCATTTTGCAAATATCATCATGTTCTTGGACATCGAACCAAAGAATGTCAGACATTGAAGGACATGTTGTATAAGTATCACTCCACTGACACTGATTGCTCTCCTATTATCCCATAAAAACTAAATCCCTTTATCATGCCATAGTTTTAGAATTCCCTATTCTCACTATTTCATGATCCTTTCACATCACCCATATCGGCTCATTCTTTCCCTACACTTTGTGGGGGGCAAGAAGTTATTAGCCTTGTCCTTGTAATGCACTTGTCTTCATCTCTTAACTATGTTATTCCTTTTCTGCTTAACTACTTAATATTGAGAAACCAATAACTTAGTTAATGGTTGACTTACCATTTCATTACTAGCCCCTTTTAATTTTTCATGTATGTGTGTATTGTGTTCCCCCGTATCATGTGTTTGATGTTTTCTTTCTTTGTAGACTTCCTCTATTTGTACCTCTATTCTTCTATATGTCATGTATTATCTTTTTCGCTTTTGTTTGGTGTTTTACTTTTGGGGATCACACAAAGTGTAGAGACACCCTATGTCTCTTCCATGTTTCTCCAAAAGGTCCTTTCCTTTTTAGCTTTTGTTTTGTGTTTTCCTTTTGGGGATGATGCAAAGCGGAGAGACACCCTATGTCTCTTCCATGTTGACCCAAAAGGTCATTTCCTTTTTTTCTTTTTTTTTTGTGTTATCCTTTTGGGCATGTCGCAAAGCATTGAGATGACCTATGTCTCTTCTATGTTGACCCAAAAGGTCATTTTCACTTGTGTTTTCCTTTTGGGGATGATGCAAGGCATTGAGACTGAAATGTCTCCTTCATGTTGACCCAAAATATTTTCCTTTTCTTTCACCTTTTCATTTTCTTTTTGCCCATGTTTTCCTTTTGGGGATGATGCAAAGCATTGAGACCGTAATGTCTCTTCCATGTTGACCCAAAATGGACTTTCTTTTTCTTTTTTTTCAATCTCTTTGTGTGATTCTTCCAGTTCTATGTGCTTTGGGGAATGATGACAGTTTTGATCGATCTCCTTCATAAAAAACATTGTAGTAATGAACATACTGAACCAAAATCCATAGATCCCTTATGTGTTTGGTGTATTCTTTTCTGAGGGGCAACTCCCTTCTTTCTTCTTTGTTTACATGAAGCAGCCTTACTCAAAAACATATGACTTGGCATAGGGCTTTCTGAGTTGGCTGTCATGTCTTTTTTTTCCTTTTTGCATTTTCTTTCCTTCGCTACTTTAAAGTAATTTCTCACAAAACGACGTGTAGTAATTCCTTTAAAGTGGGGGCATGCATTACCATAATTCATTTTCATTCTCAGTTCTTAGTGCACCCTTGTCATTTCATATGATGCATTTGTCACTTTTTGGATGACATTGGGTATGATGTCCTTCATAAGTGTGATCTATCTTAGCATATTACATTCCTCTTAGTGGCCTGATGTGACACACTACATCCCCTAAGTTGTGAATATTTTATTCTTTAATTGGTCCTCTCTTGGAGACATTAAACACAATGTTCCCTATGTGATAGACCTTGCATAAACTTAACAAGACTCCTTTGAACATTTTTTTTTGATTTTACACTTACATTTTACATTTTTTCATTTAACATTTTTTCCACCTTGCATAATGCAACTTGCATGCCTATGGTAGTTTGATTTTTATTCATGAATTCTAACCATACCAAGTTTTTCTTGTCTCATGAAGCACAAACTGAAATTCTCCTTTGTGGTGCCTTGTTAAAGTTATTGGGAGGTATAACTTTGATATGGTTGAGCAGGAAGCCCATTCAGTGGCACAACTTTCCCCATAGCCACATTTATGTTTGTGAGTGCATACCAACTAGCGTATGTATCTTACCTTTTGCGTCTTCTCACCCAGTAGACTACCATGGGTTTTTTCACCCCAGAGTGAGTATGCATTCTCTTTTTCAAACAAACATCCTAGATCTAACCCACAACTAGTTGGACATACAATCGAAGATTTATCTGATTCTCTCTTTTATTCACTTGTGTAGTCCTTTGTTCTTATGTTTAGTTGGTCATGGGATCTTCATCCTGGGGACTTGATCATCCCTCTTGATCATTGTTATTCCATCTTGCTAACATAAGTGCATTTGAACCCTCCTCTCGATATGCATTGCTACTTTAGTGTGAGTTTAAAGCAAGTTTATCCTCTCACTAAAGTGGGGGTTAAATGAAATATAGAAAAATGCCCCCTTGGCATTTTCATGGTATTTTAGGCCTTCCTTCATTATGCTTGGTCCATTTTTCTTTGATTTAATGTTGTAATGTGGCTTGAACATGCACCTTAGGTCCTTAAAATTCAAATTATGATGTCCTGTGAAGGTGTTATGAAGTGTTGTAAAACATTTCTACACTTTTCTAGACTCTATTCATTACAATTCACTTTAAAATCACCTTTTCATCACTTATTAAGTCCTATTTTAAAGTATTGCAAAGTCTTGTAACAAGATTTCATGCTTTTCTAGGCATAATTTCACTACTTGCACCCTGCTCATGCTTTATTTGGCCCCTTTATGCCCTTATAAGTCTTAATTAAGTGTATTTTTGAGTATAAACCTGAAAAAAAACATTAAATGTCACTCGATTCCCAACACCCACATTCAAATCCAAGGTGGTACTCATTCACCATAGGTGGTGAATGAGTCCCTCCTGGCTCCAAATTCAAAAAATTTCAAATTTCCTTTTGGGATTTTATTCAAAATCACTTGATGACGGCCTATGATGAGGTATCAATGGGTTACTAAGGCACAAGAATGTATAAATACATGTTTTTACATGCATTTTAAACCCCATTCATTCAATCATTCATCAAGATCACTAATTCACTCACTCACTCAAGCATTCAAGCACTTTGCATCATCTAATCAAGCATTTTGTAGCAGCCATTGATATATCTTTAGATTTTGAGCATCAAAGGTGCGGTAAGTTTATGACATTTTCATGTTATTTATTTATCATGCTCTTTTCATTTCATTTCATTATTTCATTAAGGGTTTGATTACCAAAGTGGTGTTTGACCAAGCCAAACCCTATTCTCTAACCCTCAACCATCTTTCCTCTCTTGCATGTGTATTTGGAAACTTGTGTGTGTAGATTTGACAAGAAATTAGGTCTTGAAAGGTGGTTAACAAGTCAACAAATTACTTCAAGTCAAATCAACCTCTTTTCAAGCTTGGAGAAGACATTTTTCCTATTTTCTACAAAATTAACTTTGTCAACCCGACAAGCAAACAACCACAGATCTAGTGTTGCAAAATTGTCCCCTAATTTCTCAAAATTTTGGGAGAGGAATGATTTTCCATTAGTGGTGAATGAGTCCTACCTTAAGGTTGGAAATCCAAATTTTGTTAGATTCTGAATCTTGACACTCAAAAACCAGTTTTCGACAGTTTTCATTAGAATCATGACTGATTCACCATTAGTGGTGAATAGGTCCCACTATTGATTTTCAATAACCTTAGAAAGCATTCAAAATATTCCAGATTCTCCATTTTCTACCCAGGTTCACTCTGAATTAACCTTTTTCCTTTTTGTTTTGCATTTGTTCATCCTTACTTCATGTTTGCATATCACATTGTATTTTCCAACATTGCATAAATCTTAGGTTTTGGATACACAATTAGTCAAATAGATCATCTAATCACACTTAGTTCATTCCATTTAGTTCAAATAACATCATACATCACATACTTTGAGTGAACCTAGTTAGATATTTTGAGTGGGCTTTATCTCTCTCCTTTTAGGTGAAACATCCTAAGAGAGCAAGAGTAGCCTGTAAGCCCTACCCAAAAATCTACATTTCAGCAAGCATCCAGTAGAAAGGAAATTATGGAAGCACATCAAAGAGTGACAAAACTGGTAGAGGATGCCCTCAAGGCATTACAAGAAGTCATACCTAGTGCATTCATTGATACGTCTCTCACCCCCTTTGAAAATTTGAGATTATTGCTAGACTCTCTCAAGGAGTATACTTCTGGGCTTAATCAAGAGGCAACACAAGAGGTTGAGGAGAAATTGGCAGAGAAAAGGTTATTGTCTTTACATGAAAAATGTTCTCTTGCACACTCTAGAGTTGAAAAGAACCTCGAATCCATGAAGGTTTGTGAGACTAAAGCTAATGATGTTCTTGCTTATTGCTTAAATTGGCTTGATGCCACTCAAAATATTAAGGTTGCTATGGATTCCATTGAGTCTCAATTGTCAATAGTCTTTGGTACTTACAGTCTATCCAAAGATAGATACAACTCATCCTGGTATGCAATCTCTATGCATAAAGAAAAATTCTTTGTTTTGCAGAAGCAAAAGGAAGAAATTATTAGGAAATTTGACCAGTTGAGCAACATTGTGAGAGTTGAATTCACTCCAGTTGGCAAGGCCCTGGCTTGCACAAAAAATCTTGAAAAGATAAACTTGTCTCCTAATACTTCAGAAGGTAAAAATAAATTATGATTGAGTTGGAGTCTTTGAATAGGATTCTAATTGTTGCTAAGGATAGTTGGGAGAGTGGAAAAGAAGTATGGGAAGGCATTATGAAGGATCTTCAAGGCTCGTCATCTTCCAACTAATACATGTTTCTATGTTTTCCTTGCTTTAATGTTTTTTAGTTATTTTTAGAACACCCTTTGTCTTTGATGTCAAAGGGGGAGAAGAATGGTGGAATGGTGTTAGGGGGAGAATTAGTGTAAGTAAGGAACTCTGTAAATATTCTTTTTTGGTTTTTGGCACATGTTGCCATCAATGAAAAAGGGGGAGATTGCTAGAAAAATGAAGAAAAACATCTCATTTTGTTACTTTGTGTTGTCATTTATGTCACCATGATATATGAGTTGCAATTGCAAGATCAAGTTTGAAGTTATTCTAGTATTCTAGTCTGGTATCTAAACCGGTACTTTGCTTATATCCTTCGGTATTTTTGGTCAGCATTTGTTTTCCAATGATACTATTGCTTGTGGTTTTGGGAAATAGTTTGTAGATGTTGGGAGCATGTACATTCAAGATTTCATGTATTTGGTGCTCATACATAATGTTTATTGATCTTTTGCATTGAAGTATATTCCTGGCCAACTTCTTGGGGAAATTGTGTAAAGGTGAAATAATTTTGTTATGCGGATATATGTGCAACCAATTTTAGGTCCATGCCGACCTATTGAAGCATGTTGAATGTATGAATTATCTTTTTAGAAGTTTTATGAATATTTAGAACCGACAGTAAGTAATTTTTGGAAAATATGAAGTGCATCTAATTAGGCCGACCTATTTGATGCTTGTAGAGTGATTAGATATATAATGGATAATCCTTGAAGTTTAATATGAGGATTTTTGTGTGTGAGTGAATGCAAAGAAGAGAAAATATGATGAAGTATGTTAATTCCGTTTACAAAGCTACATCAGAACTGAATCTGCACTCACTGGGTGTACCCCATCAGTTCATTTTTCTAGATGTAAGCCATTTTCTGCTATTGTAATTCTATAGGCAGTGAGCCTTTGTTTTTGGATAGTGAGTCGTGGCAGTGAGCCACCCATTTTGTAATATTTTATAACTGCTTATACTATATTGTGAGATAACACTCATTGCGGTTTTTCCCATTTTGGGTTTTCCATGTAAAATTTTTGGTGTTCTTGTGTTCTCTGATTCCATGTTCTATTAATGCTTTTACTTATCTTTACTATTTTCTGCATTGGAATAATTGGATGGTATCTTATTAGAAAATTTAAGAAGATACTAATTCACCCCCCCTCTCAGTATCTTGGACCTTTAACATTAAGAAGTTGTAATTTCAGTATCTCCATAGAGATAGGCAAGACTACTTTTTTTCCATATACCAGTTCATACGAGGAAGCCTTAAGGATCTACTTTGGGGTAATACGGTTCACCTATAATGTCACCTGCAAGTGCTTATTCCATTCTTTTTTATGCTTTGAACTGATCCACTTTATCAGTCAGATCAAGTTTTTATTCGTGGACTCTATGAGTCCATTTCCTTATAGATAAGAGTTAGACAAAGTATTAAGATATAATCCATGTCTTAGGGTGAACTCGGACATTCCAGTCCCCACAAAATATAGTGCATTATAGAAAATGAGGGTCTTTGGGGAGTTGAACCTTACCACCATCTCTTCAAGAAAATTTATTGTTTCAGCCTCAGTAGCATTCTTTAATGGGCCCACCTCCATCCATCTTATGAAATAATCTATCATCGTTAATATCCATTTATTCCTTGAACTAGAGATGGGATTAATCATACCTATGAAGTCTTGGCCCCATTTAGAGAAGGGTTCAACTACCATAATTGGTTATAAAGGCATAGTTGAATTCCTTTACTTTCTGAAAAAATACTGACATAATAGACACCTTTTAACTAGGTTGAGACATTCTGAGAATAGGGTAGGCCAATAATAACCTATGTGCATTATCTTAAGAGAAAATGTTTTAGCAAAAAAATTTCTACCCACAGGGCTATTGTGGAATTCACTCAAAACCCTTTCATCTTGCTCCTGATCCAAGCAATAAAGGAGGATTCCATCAAAATTCCTTTTAAAAAGGATACCTTTAGTCAAGATGTATCTTACTCCCTACAACTTGTAGAATCATCTTTTATACGGAGGGGATGTTGACCAGGTATCTTCCTATTTGCATGAACCTTATCCTATGAAGCACTCAAGAAACTTCCAATTCAAATTGGTTGACAAAAAATTCATGAGTAGATGCTTCTTACATTTGGGCTTGAAGCTCTCTAGTAAGGTATTCATAGAAACCTATTCCTCTAACAATTTTTTTTGGTCGGACCTTTATGTGATACTCTAGGATCTTGGTGATCCAATTTTCCATTTTTTCATTGATTTCTCCTTCCATTACGTATTCCCTGGGGTGGGATACCAAGACTAGGACCTTTCTTGCCAAAATAAACTATTGGAATTTCTTAAGGCCCTTGATGATGGAAAATTCTTGTTTCTCAACAAATTTTTGTTTTCCTCATAAACCTTAAGGGTCCTTAAGTGGAAATCAATATGATGCTATCCCTTTTCTTCTTTTCTATTTTACATGAGTATCGAAGCACTATTGTGTTTGTTGTCATAGATGTACATGGTAAAGCCTTTTGAGAAATATAGGTTTTCTAACACTAGAGCTATGGAAATGAATTCCTTAATCTTTTCAAAGGCATCTATGCCCTCTAGGGTCCACTTAAAAATAAGATCCTTCTTCAACATAAGTGTAATAGGCCTTGCAAGCCCGAAATATTCATAAATGAATCTACTAACAAAATAAATCTTTCCTAAGAAAGATTGGACCCTATTTTTATTGACTGATAAGGGTAATTCCCTTATAGATTTAATTCTTTCGGGTTCGATTGAGATCCCCTCCTTTGAAATAACATAGCCAAGAAATTTTCCCAATGGAACTCCGAATACACATTTCTTGGGATTTAAAGAATCCTGAACTCTTGACATTTCTGGAAGACCTTTTCCAAATGATCAAAAAGATCATTCCTAGATTTGGAGAAAATGGTCAAGCCATCAAGATAGATATAAGGACGATCTTACTGATCAACTCCCTAAAAGCGACATCCATTGTGCATTGAAACGTAGCCCCTACATTAGATAGGATAAAATGCATCTCTTCATATACGAATGTCCCCCAATTAGTGGTGAACGTTATCTTGTGTTGGTCTCTATCTTAGGTGTTGACTTGGTTATACCTTGAAAAACCATCTAGTAGGGAAAACATCTCTAATTCGATGATAGTCTATAAAATTTTCTCCATTGATGGTAAAGGGTAGTGTTCATTCGATGATGATTTTTTTAAATCCTGAAAGTCTACACAGAGCTGAATGTCACCATTGTGCTTTCAGATCGACACTATATTGGATATCCAAGTGGAATGTTTGATCGGGTAGATGATCCTTAACTCAATTAGCCTCTTTAGTTCTTGCACCATCAAATATTCTACTTTTAGGTCGACTAACTTTTTTTTTTTCCAGATTGTCTTCACTCCTTCAACCAAGTTGATGCTATGCTAGATGACACTAGGGTTGTAACCCTTCAAATCATCATAAGTCGAGGCTCTCAACCCATCATATTTGACATAGAAAGATATAAGACTATCCTTGTCTTTTTATGCCAGGACATCTTTCCCTACCTTATGTTTTCAACCGTTTCCTACATCCAAGCAAGAATAATCCCCTTTGTTTGCCTCAAACCTCTAATTTCCATTCTTTGCATCACCACAATTGAATAGGTTTTCTAGTGTGATTAACCTCTTTGGAAGCTTGTTTCTTTTCAGTTGGATGATCTAACCTTCATAGCCTCTTCAATTTTCAACTAGAGTTAATCCAAAAACTTTCTTGATTTTTTTATGAAGGTAGAAATTTGAGCATCATTCTCGAAGAGCTAGCAATTCCAATCATTTTTTAGGATCATTGGTCGAACCATCACTTGCATTGCATGTTGGTTTTCTAATAGGTCAGACACTAGCTCAAATTGGGAGCTAATTGAAGTCATTATGTTTGCTGCAACATTTTTTTATCTTGGAATAACTCGAATGTTGAAAGCTTCAAAACCATTGATCAGGTCCCATACCCTATGCTGGTAAGACCACATTCACATATTATTTGTGATAGACTACCTTTTGATCTGCTTAACCACCAATTCAAAATCCATGAATAATTGTAGCCTGTTGATGCCTATGCACTCTACTAGATGCAAGACATTAATTAGGACTTCGTACTCCACCTCATTATTTGTGCATGTGAATTGAAAACCAAAAGCTCTTAGATTTTCCATTTTGATAGAGGATAATAGTCAGATCCCTACTCCTAGCCTATCTATGCATCTTGCATCATCAAAGTGCAATGTCCATAAACCCTTTGCTTGTGAATACTCTCCTCAACCTCTTTATCTTTGGCTACTTTTGGAATGACCTAGTGTTTGTCGTAGATTACATATGTTCCTAGACTGGTAGCATAAAAGTTGTCAAAAGGGTCAAGCTCTACAAATTGGCTCAGCAAGACTTCTTATTTTGGACTGTAATCACATGTGGCTTCCTTGTCTCCTAGAATCTTGACATAGTACATTTCATTTCTGGAGATAGATGCATGTGTGGCCTCAAAGCTCATTACCACATCTTTTGTAATATGTTCATGACGCATAGGTTTGGATAATACTTTCATCTTTGTGCCAAGCTTGGTTCTCAATATTAAGTGAGACCAGTCAAGAGCTAGGTATCCTCTAATATTGGCTATAAAATCCCTTGATAAGTACATCCCAAAAATGGGAGGAATTTCAATTACGACCACCTCTTGGGTGACCATCTGACTTAGACATGAATATAGGTTCAAGGGGAGACTTTTGATTAGGCCTATGTTAGGGACCATTTTCCCATCTAACTACATAATTCCCCTATCTAAGGGTTCATATTTCAATTTTAGAGAATTAGCCACCAATTTAGGCATTATTGTGGTACTAGCACCTGAATATATCATGTTATTATGCAATAATTTGTCCCCTACAATGATGGTCAAGAAAAATGGGGTGGGTTTTGGTTTGCATATGTCTTTTCAATTTGGATTCTCTTTGGTATTTATCAATGTTGTAGCCTTTAAAGACCAAGGTTCTTGATTGGGAACTTTGTCCCTTTCTTGGGTGTGCACTGAGATTGATCCTAATGGTGGAACTTGCTCTTCTCTACTTAAAGCATCCTATTATAAGGTCTTTTATTCTAGAATGGCTAAAATATCCTATAAGGACATGTTGGTAGGAGCCTTCTTTAGTTGTTACACTACATTGAGCAATCCAAATGGGGGTACCTTTGGCCTAAACAAAGGTGCCTCCCTTGGTTTTGAAATAGGTTGATTTATCATTGGCAGATTCACTACTTTATCGATGACCTTTTGTTGTGGTTGTAGTTGTTACACTTGAGGTTGTGACTATGACACATAATCTATGATGAGTCTCCATTTTGAATAGGTGTTGTAATCTAACTAAACCCATGGGGCTCTCGATGTTAGAAATTCATTTGTAAATAGTGAATCCTCTCCCTCCATCTAAGAAAAGAGTGCTTGGTCAGGGGAGATTTTTGTGTTTTTTTCCAAAGACATTCCCTCCATTTGAGTGCCAAGTCTAGCACTTTCTATTCTTGAGGTCTGATAACTTCCAGTGTCTGATAGGATGCCTTGACTTCTCTACTTTGCCACCTTTTGTACTTCTCTTCGCCATTTCCTTCTATTAGATATTTCATCTTAGATAGTTTCAACACATGTGAGCATTGTTTCATGGGAAACACCAAGTGTTTGCATCTTTTGGAATGTTTTTTTGGTTGGGGACTAGGTCCTTATTTGTGCTAGGTGTCGCAATATATAGTGGATTTGGTATTGGGACTATTTGGCCCAATGACTATAATTGATTATTCACTCTTGGAGCTCCTTGAGGTTGTGACTATGACACATAATCTCTGATGAGTCTCCATTTTGAATAGGTGTTGTAATCTAACTAAACCCATGGGGCTCTCGATGTTAGAAATTCATTTGTAAATAGTGAATCCTCTCCATCCATCTAAGAAAAGAGTGCTTGGTTAGGGGAGATTTTTGTGTTTTTTTCCAAAGACATTCCCTCCATTTGAGTGCCAAGTCTAGCACTTTCTATTCTTGAGGACTGATAACTTCCAGTGTCTGATTGGATGCCTTGACTTCTCTACTTTGCCGCCTTTTGTACTTCTCTTCTCCATTTCCTTCTATTAGATATTTCATCTTAGATAGTTTCAACACATGTGAGCATTGTTGCATGGGAAACAACAAGTGTTTGCATCTTCTGGAATGTTTTTTTGGCTGGGGACCAAGTCCTTATTTGTGTTAGGTGTCACAATATATAGTGGATTTGGTATTGGGACTATCTAGCCTAATGACTATAATTGATTATTCACTCTTGGAGCTCCCTGGTAAGAATTGTGCTAGAAGCGAGGTCTTCCTTATTGGTAATTCTAAGGAAGGGGCTTTGGAGGTGCCACTTGTTGGTTCTTTATGTTGAAATTTTCATTTGAAAAATTTGTCAACAATTTTTTAATGTCATTCATCTCTACAACTAATGAAGAAGAACTCAATGTTCTCACTTGTGTATTAGGATACACATACATCGATTACAAAGGCATAACAAATCTAATAGGGGTCACTTCTTATGTTCAGCTAGATATTTCTGCAAACATTGGCATCGATGATTGAGGTGGGATTTTCCTAGCATCGATTAGACTATTTTATACTCTCATGCAAGTAAATCATATGCATCAGGCCATGTGTCACCTCTGAGTGATTGTACATGACCACAATGTCTGAATTAAAGGATTTTAAGTAAAACATGAATGCCATGTTCAGAAAGGGTCTTTCCATTACAAGAATGTCAGGTTTTGTGGAACCTGGTGTTGAAATCTATCATAGGCTCTTGAGGTTCTCTCTTCATTGTTATTAACTATTGTAGTAGGGATGAGTGATCTCCCTTTTTTGCAAAGCGCTCGATGAGTTTTTCCCCAAGTTGGTCCAAAGTATGGATGGTATTGGAAGTCAAAGACCTATACAAATCATGAGCCTTGAATTGAAAACATGCAACCAATAGTCTGAGGGCTACAATTTTTTTTGTAATGTTGTGGACCATGAAAATGTTAGGACCATCTTGAAGATGTTCTAAAGGTGCCTTTAATTCTTCTCTAGTGAAATTTGGAAGTTCCTTTAGAGTATTAACAAGGATAGCAACTCATACATCTAGAGGGGTGGGAGGAACAAGCGGATTACTACTATTCCATGTTACAAAATTCCTTTGGGATTGAATGGACATGGGGAATAAACTTTTCTAAATGTTAAAGATGCGTATTCTAATCTAAAAATATCTATTGAATCAGACCTCTAGATGTGGGGCTTGTACTTCTAACCCTATTTCTCCTAATAGGTGATATAGAACTTGTAGTGTTTCTCCTTTGAGGACTAAAATATGGTAGTTCAAAGTATTATAAATTACCTTTAGAAGATTCCCTTGTTTAGAACCTAGGCATTAATATGTGGGTTCAATCTATACTGGCCTTTATCAATTTGATTCATGTGCCTCCTTAAGGTTGAGCATTAGACACTTTGTAAGATCTTCATGTCCTACCGAGTGTGCCAAAAAAATAACTATTGATCATCAAAGCTTGTGCCTCTCCGAATTTAATCTTATGGGAAATTTAATAGATGGAGGACCGATTGAACTCCACTGAATGATCTTTGAGTTTTTAGAAGCCGACTCTTCATTCTTGGTTTGGCGAAAAGGGAGGAAGAAATGTAAGAAATAAAACTAACTATGGTGATGCACCGAAATGTTTCACAACACTTCAAATACCCTACTGGGATACCAACTTTTATAAAATGAACACATAGTTCCATAAACTCTTCATTATTGAGAGGAGAATGAACTACTAAAGCCTATGCAAGCATAGAGTAAACATTAAGATCCTCTCGTAGGAAGCATCCACTAAGGTTTGACAGAAAGTTGATAAATCAAAGAACCAATAATTTTTGTTTCAAACCATTAAAGGAATGATTTTCTTATAGGCATAATATGAAATCTAACACAAATTTTATAAAAAATGGAAGAGATATGAAAACATGATCTACATTACTGTAAGTTTGAGTTAAAACAACATAAAAGTGAGAAATAGACAATGATCAATCACTAAAGATATGCTCAACAATAAAAATGACACATAGCATAAGTTTATATGTAAACAGAGAATAAATCACTTAATAAAGGCCAAATAGGCACAATCCAATATGCTTCTTCTTTATATTTACTTAATCAGAGAGCAATACAAAATACTATGTTTGGAATTGAGACATAATCCATAAAACTGATAAAAAAGTATTACAGTATTAAGACAAAGTAATTCTGTAACTGATTTCTTACACTTCCTAACTATTACTTCTTTTCCTACTACTTTTTCTATTGTATTTTTTATCCTCTTGATACTGGCAAGAAGAGGCTCGAAATTCCCTTTCATAGAACAAGGGAAGCAAACAAGCAAAGAGAACTCTCCATCGCCACAAAACATATACGAAAGAAATAAATGGTGGCATTAAATCCACCGTTATAAAAACCCATTCCAAAATCAAATTTCTGTTAGACGAATCCACTGAATAATAAAGTCTAACCTTCCTGGTTACCAATTGAAATGTAACTCAAACAATTCGAGCTAGTTCTCTTCATTAAAATATATGGAAATCACTAAGTCGGAGTCCATTGAGCACTAAAAAGAACCTCCTTGGAAAGTGCATTGTGGCGTCATAAAATCTTGTATGATAGACAAATCCGATTTCTTGTAAGTGTCAATGATTAAGGAGATGGCGTTCATGATTCCTCAGGGAATGTTTGATGAGTCTTAAATGTTCTCCTACTGATAGCGCACCTGAGATATTCCCTCTGATACCTTAAATGCCTCCCAACAAAAAACCAAAAAGAAACTTGGGAGTCAAGCAAGTATTTCCCAAACCTTGTCTTGAGTTGCTGCTAAAAACCTTGCTATGCAACCACGCATCGCTTTCCATGCCTGAAAGGTAAATGATGAGCAAAAAGTTGTGCGACCACCATGTGGTGCCATCGTGTGCCTTTATGCAGAGAGCGCCCCAAAATTTTCAAAAAGTTGCACCCAAACAACGTGTGTCCAAGCCGAATGGAAGAGATGAAAAGGAGAAAGGGAAAGAAGTCCCCTAGTAACGTGAAGTATATGATTGAAAAGAAATAAAGAGAAACAAGGAGAAACAATTTAACACTTGTAAAGAATAAACCTCTACATTACCTAGGATATGAAAATTTGCTTAATGTACCAGCATAATAAAGAAAGATGCCATGAATCATCAAATTTAAAATAAAAAACTAAACCACATTAGGATAGTGTCATGAAATCAGTACTAAACCACAGGTCTAAATCAAAATATTCAAATTGGTCGCATTTTAGATTTGTATAGAAATAAAACAATATAGGTGTCATAGTTGGAGAATGACAAGGTCTTATATACATGGGATAATATGATACCTATTAAAATTTAAATGTCGCAATACTAGATTTGTTAAATTGGTGAGCTACAACTCACATGGACTAGCTAGGACTCAAACAAAGGATCATCCATTTGCTACTAGAGTGCTCTACCAACTAAACTATTGGCTCTTTTTTGACTAACCCATCATTGCTTTGTGTGTGGATTATTGCCAACACCCCCTTAAGCCAAATTATAAGTACTCAAGGCTCTTAGTTTGACTCTAATACCACATGTTGAGCTACAACTCAAATGGGCTAGCTATGAGTTGAACCTAGAACCATCCATTTCTTGTTGGATTTCTCTACCAATTGAGCTACTAGCTCCTCTTTGGTTAATCTATCGTTGCTACATGGGTGTGGCTTATTTCCAATATTAATTTTATTTTACCTGATTAAAAGTTATAAATTAGTAACATTAGTGTAAAATCAAAATAACAATAAAAAATTATATTTGCAATCTAAATTTCTTATAATTTTTGTTATAAAACAATATAGAAAATAATTGCTTATATATAATTACATCATAGTATGGGATTGAAAGTTGTTAGATTAACTCTTGTATTTTTGGGAGTTCATCTTATGGATTAACTACTATTTTGGGTCTAAGTAAAGATATTGATTTGGAAGTTCATTGATACTTGCAATTTTTGGTGTAAGAGAGAATCTATATGTGATATCAGAGGCTCAACCCAAGTTCAATTCTCCCAAGATATGCCAAGAGTTGTTTGCACATCTGGTAGTTACTATCACAGTGTAACCAGTACTTTGAGTCTAAATGAATATGTCGATTTGAAAGTCTATTGATACCTACAAATTTTGATATAAGAACAAATCTCAATGGAACAAGGCCAATATTATTCTTTTCAAAAATCAACAGTTAATGGGGTAGCTTTCCTTCGAATTTATTTTCGCTAAAAATATCACAAACTTACTCGATAATGACTGTGGAACTGTTGTTGAAATTGGTTATCTAGTAGAATTCTATTATAATTGGTAAAGCTATTTATATTCAGCAGCTTGAATTGCATTCTTTAGAACATTGGTTGGGGTTTTGGCTATTTAAAGAAACTCAAATATTTACTCAATTAGCTTTGGCATCTATGATAATGATGTCTATTCTTGTTATTTTTATTTTTATTTATTATACATTTGTATGGTTTAAGAAAATATGTTTGAAAGTTTATTGTTTAGCTATATTTATTATGTAAAAGAGTTGGTGTTTTGAAGTTAATGTACCCACTCTCATTTAAACACTTTGTTCGATGACTCATATACACTTGTTCTGTACAATTTGTAAGTAAGAATATATATACATTTTTTTATAAAAATCAATGTGCTAAAGTCAATACATCAACTATTTACATGTATGAACTACTCTTACCATGATGGTTATATGATTTGATTGTTTTACACTATATTTAAGTGTTTCAATATTATATTTTTTCATATAAAATTATAAGGGGGAAACCTACCATTCAACCATCATTCCTTCATCTGCTAGGGCATAATGGGGCATCTTATCACCAAATTTTTCCATATCAACAACATGTCAAGTTGGAACAATACAAAAGGGTACATTGTCTCAAAGAGGGGTAAAATGTAGACACCTAAAAATGTCTAACACATTCTTCTAATTTATAATTTCCCGTCATCACTCATCATCCTTTTCATCACTATTAATTAAATTATTTCTAATTATTTGATTTAACTAATCCATTTCTCACATTAAATAAATAATTTTAATTATTTAATCATTATTCCTTCCATCACCTTCAATTAAATAATTTTCCCTCATCCACTTTAATTTCATTAATCTTATCAAATTAAATCTTACATTATCCTCTTATCCACATAATTAAATATTTTTTAATTATTTAATTAAATATCATGCATTATCCTCATCCACATAATTAAATAATTTTTAATTATTTAATTAGCTAATTATTCCTCCAAAATTAAATAAATTATTTAATTTATTTAGTTTGCACATTCCTCTAAAAGAATATTTATTTTACTAATTATATCTAATCTTATCTTTATTCTTCTAAACACTAAATTTAAAAATCAAGTTAAATTTAGTGATCATTCATAAAAGTAGTGAACTCCCCTAAATTTAGTGACACTACTAGATTTAGTAAGTGAACTTCACTTCACTTCACTTCATCAAGCTCCATAAAACCTCATGCATGATCATCCTAATCTCTCATCAATCCTCATCTGTCAATCCCATCTTACATCTCACACCATTGATATCATGGACATTCAAAACCTATAAATTAAACATCATTTGATCATTCAATACCTCCTCAAACCAACAACCAAACTATACTTATTTTCATCTCACTTTTGTACAACAAGGATATGCTAAGTTTATGAGTAATCCACATATCATATGAAAAACATGATTCTTATACTTTGACAATGGAGTAAGTCTAGGTAATTTTTGGTGAGGTAAAGTAAATTAGATTAGTTTGATTTATGTTTTCTTTGATTATAATTTCATTTGAATTGTGCAGATGCTTCATTGGTAATAAGTCTATTCAATCATTGGATTAGGTTATTGATTTGATTTCCTATTTGCATTTGAGTCCTTTGATTGTTCCTTGATTTATTCTTATTCACAGAACCTAGACACCTATTCAAAATTCAAACTAGCTTTTCATCTTATCCACTCATCTCATCTAAACTTCTTAATTCAAGCCATTCCCACTAAGGATTTTTGTCCTTATCCCAATCCTAAACCTAGATCCAATCCCTCATGTGCCATAGTTTGTCACATGACTACATATTTGATCCAAACCCTAATTCTCTATCAATCTTATCCATTCATCATCATTCATAGAAATTGATTTTTCCTCTTCATGAGTCTATATCTAGAGGCTCTCATCCTTCATCAAGTCCTAATGAATAAACTTTGAAGCTATCATACCCACATGTTGTCATTTTGAGCTCTCATTTTGAATTCATATCAAGGTTTATGCTAGAGTAGTGGGAAATCCTTATATCAATATCAAAGAGAAAATCAAATGGAATAAGGGTGCACACCATTTTCACTTATCTCATGGAGTGAAGAAAATATTCTAGGTGAAGGTATTGTGGTTTGGATTTCTTTATCTTCCATTAAATTGTTTACCTTCAATATTTTCCTCGTTGTCATATCCTTTAGTGGATCTTTTTCTACCAACAGATCTCTTTCCTAATATAAATTCATAAATCCTCAAATATATGCTAAGTTTTATTCCCTTGTAGAATCACCATGATAATGAAGAGAGTACTTAGATTTGATGGATATTCTAAGTGACATGGATATGGTCAAGCTTTTGGCAGGGACTTATCTTCTTCCACATGTCTGCCCACTTTCTACATTACAGCCAACACTCGAAAGGTATGAAATTTTACAAGGCTCTTGTTTTGTTGGTGGTATTATTAGTAGACAACATCTCCTTACTGATTATCATCTCTCTAAGCTTCTCTCTGCTATGGATTATGCTCTCCTTAATGAAAACAATAGTGAATTCAAAATTCATCTTAAAATGTTTTCTCAACAGTATGGTAACTCTATTAGTGATCCTATCTATATGATGTACAAGGAAATTTTCCTTCTTATTCAACATGCAATCATCGAGCCTCACGAAGAACCACATTTTCCTCCACCATCTAATATTGCTTCTTCGGAGGGAAGCACATCTTGAGGATATTTCAAGTTCAATTTTTGAAAATTTTCTCTCACTAATTTTGCTATATCTTGTTGGGAGAAAGTTCGTTTCCTTGGCATTGTTTGTGGGGTTTTCTATTCTTCGGGTTGGAGGCTTTATTTCTTGAGGACACTTCATCTTCCACTTCGAATTTGAATCAACAACTGCCTCTCTCTTCATAAAATTTCCTGGTCTTTAAGTCAGTTTCTTCGTCTCAGCTTTTTATTTTCATTATATCTTTGTATCCCTCTCCAGGGTTTTGTAATGGCCTCCTATTCTTACATCTTTGGGACTTTATCATTCTAGTCTAAGTGGCCTAAGTGGCCCATTTTTGTAATCTCACGAGTTGCAAGTTTTCTCTTTGGCAACTCTCTTTGATATGTAATACTTTTCTATTTTAATATAATAGTTTTTGTGGCTTTGCCACCTTTATCTAAACCAAAAAAAAAGTTATAAATTAGTAAAATTAGCGTAAAATCAAAATAACAATAAAAAATTATATTTGCAATCTAAATTTCTTATAATTTTTGTTAAAAAAAATATAGAAAATAATTGCTTATATATAATTACATCACAGTATGGGATTGAAAGTTGTTAGATTAACTCTTGTATTTTTGGGAGTTTATCTTATGGATTAACTACTATTTTGGGTCTAAGTAAACATGTTGATTTGGAAGTTCATTGATACTTGCAGTTTTTGGTGTAAGAGAAAATCTATATTTGATATCAAAGGCTCAACCCAAGTTCAATTCTCCCAAGATATGTCAAGAGTTGTTGTTTGCACATCTGGTAGTTACTATCATAGTGTAACCAATAGTTTGAGTCTAAATGAAGATGCTAATTTGAAAGTCCATTGACACCTACAAATTTTGATATAAGAACAAATCTCAGGGAACAAGGCCAATATTATTCTTTTAAAAAATCAGTAGTTAGGGGAGAGGGGCCAGTAGTCATGCAGGGTCCAATAGTCATGCAGTCAATTTGTGATTATAATATCTAGTAGTTGTTTATATAATGTCCAATAGTTGTGATTTGACTACAAATAATTAAACAAAATGTATTCCTTTGATCTAAAAAACAACCAATCATGTGATACCACATCAGCGCTCAACTACCCATGATGTAATGCATGAGTATTGGTCTCACTATTTTTTGGGGCCTTTTTGGACACCTTGACAAAAAACATGCTGATGTGGCATCATAATTGATGATGTGGCCTTGAAACCTTAGTTATAAGTAAGGGATTTTCCAAATAAGCTAATGTAAAAACTTGGGACTGATTTGAAATTTCCACTTAGGATAATTAGAAGCGCAAAGTTAGGGTGCATGACTAATGGGTCCTCTCCCCTAATGGGGTAACTTGCCTTCAAATTTATTTTCGCTAAAATATCGCAAACTTACTTGATAATGACTGTGGAACTGTTGTTGAAATTAGTTATCTAGTAGAAATCTATTATAATTGGCAATGCTATTTATATTCAGCAGCTTGAATTGCATTCTCTGGAACACATTGGCTGGGGTTTTGGCTGTTTAAAGAAACTCAGAGATTTACTCAATTAGCTTTGGCATCTATGGTCTACTCCAGTTATTTTTATTTTTTATTTATTATACATTTGTATGGTTTAAGAAAATATGTTTGAAAGTTTACTGTTTAGGTGTATTCATTATGTAAAAGAGTTGGTGTTTTGAAGTTAATGTACCCACTCTCATTTAAACACTTTGTCTGATGACTCATATACACCTGTTCTGTACAATTTGTAAGTAATAATATATATACAATTTTTATAAAAATCGATGTGTTAAGTCTATACATCAACTATTTACATGTATGAACTACTCTTACCATGATGCTTATATGATTTGATTGTTTTACACTGTGTTTAAGTTTTTCAATATTAGATTTTTTCATATAATATTATAAAATGAATTTTACTAATCTGCTCGATAAAATCATTATTTGTGGTTTGACAATTTAACGCGTGAATGTTTGAAACCATGGGAAACAAAAGAATAGGAGCAGCAGCCGCTCTCGAATGCCATAATATACGATCATATGCAGATAATAGTGAATCCTTTAGATGACATGATTTACATTACTGTACGAACCTTAACAACTTTTTTTATTTTCATCAGGGATTCTATAGCCTAGTGACCTGGTGAAGCTACTCGTAGTACACTATAGTTAGACATAACTTGCACATGTCATCCACTCATTGTAGATTAAACAAGATTTGAAACTGAGATATCTGGAATGTTATTTAAAAGATTTGACTGATTAGAATTTTCTTGGAGGGATAGTTTTACAGCTTTATATTATATATATTTATAAAAGATGATATTTGGATCTTTTATACAACTGATTGAGAATATTTCTAATAAAAATTGAGTGAATATTTTTTATCAATATTTTAGATCACATTTCATTATCCATCATTAGATCAGGGAAAGAATATAATTGATTGTAGATCATTTCCAACTAAATATATAATAGAAATTAAATGTGAGGAGTAAGAAATAAGAAAGAGAAGAGAAAATGAAACAAGAAGAAAGCAATTAGATGATTAATAATAAAATGGATAATAATATTAATCTTGATATTAGATCTAGTAGAGTGAGGACCACTATTATATTTTAGAAAAAGGACAATAAGAATAAGAATGTAACTCTTGAGAAAATTTATAAAATTATAATATATATTACAATAAGTACAAATAAAACATAATATAATATTAAATACTATAAAATAATAATACTACTATTAGCATAACATTATTCATAAAATTAACCATAAAGAACATTAATGCTTCTCAAAATACTATTAATAATTAAAAATTACACAAACATTGCATAACAGCTAAATATGTATGATACAGACTGAATGTCTCTGTCTATTGATTAAAGAGGGTGGAATCTTTGAACTATGACCCTATAACTTGGACCAGAGTAACTAGGGGTAGAATAAAACCGATATAAACACATTACATTTCTTAATATTTAGGAGATTCTCTTTCAGTAATGCTATTGGAAAATTGGGTTACATTTCAAAAGATGAAGGCAAAACTAGAATTATCAATTTGCAGTCTTGACTGTGGCACTCTTTTCACACAAGTAGAAGAAGCAAAGGTTTAATTGTGAGCCACAGGCTTTGCCTTCATGAAAAGACCAAGCATAGGTAGCGTCTTTGACTGAAGTGAAATAAAGCGAAGTATGGGAATGTATCTGGTCTTGATAAAGATTGGCATAATACACTCAATGCGCGTCTGAAAGTAACAGGGAATATAAAACAGAAACTGTCCCTCGTGTAGTAATTCTCTTCATTTTTTAATTGAATAGGTTTGAAGTAAGAGAATGAAATTTGTTCATACTGATGATGGTTACACAGGAAGTGGGAGGTGTAACCCACTACAAATAAAGGCATCTCATTGCTGGATTTGGGCCATAGCCAGCGTGGTAGATTACTGACGCCCTAAATTTTGGGCTTTTTTGCTTATCTTTTTCTAGAACCGGGGTCCCTTTGCATTTGAGAAATGAATTATCACAGCCCATTAGTCTACTTTTGATAAAGCAATCAAGTCTACTTAAATCTTTTGCTTCTTCTGGTCTTCTAGATGAATATAAGCTTAAACTGAGTGCATGTTCACGATCAACGAAATCTTGAAGGTTATAAGTGGAATAGATCGTGGCAGAATCTTAGTGATGGAATTATATTGTATTCATTACGTTTCTATTAAAAATGGGATTCTATCATTCTAGATTTTTGGCTGAAACAGACAATGTATTGCTAGTACTACAGAATATTGTATAGAAGAGGACTGCTGCATATATAAAGATATTAAAACTCGTAAACGCGAATTTAGGTGTATTATTGTCTATGGGTACCAATATTTATAGACTTACTGGCCTTCGGCCAAATCAAATGCTTCACTATAGGAAAAAAGTGCAGCGCCAAACTATTATTTATCATACACTGTATTTTTCTCAAAGATACCGTTGTTTTAGCATGCACTGTGGGTCCTATGTTTGAGACAAAAAAATTAAAAAATTATACACCATCTGTCAAGGTTTCTATGATATTGTAAGCGAAAACTAAGTTTCGCTGCCGTTAGTCTAGGCTGATTGATTAATATGCATTCGATTCAGTATAGATGAATATAGATTAATTTATTGAAAGTTGGGTATGAATGATATTTGTAATAATTAAATGTGAGAATGTAAATTGAAACAATTTTATAATTGAAGAATGATTAAAGAATGATATCAAATTTGATACATTTTTTTTTTTGTTATTTTAAGATTAATGGTAGTTATAAATATTTGGGTTTGTCGAAGATCTGTTTTCATAGATTATTTCTTATTAAAATGTATACAAATGATCAAAAAATAAATTTTCAGTCATGCAAATATTTCTAAAATGTTAATGCAAAGATAGAAAATTTTTAGTGTAACAAAGGAAATTTATTTTCCTCCTTAGAATGAAAGAGGGCTTATGAATATTTGATATGTAAAATTAATGCATTGAATGTCTTTAAATGCAAGGGTAGAAATATGTTTCACAATATTGTCCTTGGAGGGAGAGGTTCAAATTTGAATTTTCATATAATAAAAATTATGTGCATATGTAATAGTAATAGGCATATAGATAAGGATAGTCGTAGTGGTGAGATAAGGGTAGGTGTTTAGGATTGCGTGAAACATAAAAGTGAGAGAGGAGATAAATGCATAGGTGCATGTGATAATTTTTAGGATAAAGTGAATGTATAGATGTGTGTGTATGGATGGATAGAAGGCTAGGGAATGAACCCAACTTTTTGCCACATTATGCCATTTCTTACTATGTACATGTATAAATACATTTTAATGTAGTTGAGTTTGGAGAGTATAATTAAAGATTGTCTAACCATGAAGCAAATGATGGAACTCAAACAAAATAAAAAATGGAACAATTTTTTTTTTTAACATAAAGGAATAATTTATTTATATTGATTCAAGAAACAAAATAACATAGATCTAAAAGCTTTGACACATGATATACCTTAGCCATTTGATATCAAAATAAATTTTATGAAACTTTACATTATTTTTATCTTCAATTATCTATCGAAGCTATCATTTGTCTCACTTGAGTAAAAAAGCTACTTCAAATGATATCAAAATTCTTATTTATATAGACAATGCAAAATTATATGTGCCTCATGGAACATATTACACCACCATAGGGAAATGTGATAAGGATGAACAACCACAAATGTAATTTTTTTCATCTTTAATAAAATTTAAAATTAGGGGAATGATTGCTAATTGAATTCTTATTGGTACTTCCTTATATGAAATGATTATAACATGTCTGAAGTGGGACATAATAAATTTGGTACTTTACCGATGTATTGGATATTGTCAAAAGAGACGGTTAATGATAAGGCTCTAGGAAGTGATGGGTCCAAAAAGTGATGATACTACACATACAATAAATTATGAATTTTGATTCCAATATTTTCTTCAACCATAACTAGCCCAAATAGTATACTTGCAAAAATATTTATTCCACATGTAAGAGAGTGTTCAAAAACCTTGATATAGTCATGAGTATTTCTTAACATTTCTTACAATCCATTGCTATTTTTTTTGGATTCTAGTTTAGTCTTTTTTGTCCTTTCAAACAACTTCACCATTTATTTTCTCATTAAATGATAATTTTCTAAAACCAATGCTATTTTTATGAACATGTCATTGATGAATCATTAGACCATGCTAGACCACATCATGTATAGAATTTAGATCCACATACTTGTCAACAAGTACATTGATTAAGAAGTGGAATAATGATTGAGAATGCACTTCTCACTTCCTCTAAATTTATGGGTGTTAGCTGGCTCAATTTTGTTACCACTCATATGAAGAAACTACTTTAGAGATTGACCATGCCACCAATCCTCTTGAAGCCCAAGAATTATCTCCTTGTATATAAAAATTCATTTCTAAACATTAACAATAGAAAAAAAATAGAAATCAATTTAGTAGATGAAAAAAAATTAAAGCTATTCTTTAATGGGATTCACCTACCCCAATGTGTTTCCACCCTCAATTTGTTCCCATGTGGTATATAATAAAAAATATCAATCTTGGCACTTGTAGCATCGAAAATTGTCACCCTTGACAATTTCACATCACCTTGACACCATATATTGCTTATAACATTAATTATAATAATAATTTACTCCTTTTGGGACCAAATTAATAAAATATATCTAAATCCCACACTTGACAGGTCTTGCAGAGTTATTTTGTGAATCTCACATTTCTGATTTGGATGATGCATTTGAGGGTATATCCCTTCTTTTTTATGATAGTATTTGCACTATTGCCACTCCATCTATGTCTTTGGAGATTGCTGCTTCAAAGTTTCAACATGGTCTTGTTGATCCACCTTCTTTAGTTGAGGTTGCACCTAAACATGATGTGACATTTGGTTGCGTGGAGGCACCAGGACAGTTTTCAAAGGAATCTTTCATGTTGATTATTCCTCTCCCTTCTCTTGTTTCATAGTTTGAGTTTCTCTTGTATCAGTGGTTGTTTCTCCCTAAAGGAAAGCATGTTATTTGCAAAATGGGATATTGTTCAGACTAGTAGGATCAACACAGAAGTTTCTTCATTGTAGGGGGGTCTACAACATTTCTACTCTTTTTTATTGGGGGGCTACATGGTCTATCTCCTTTTGTATTTTATTGAGATCAGTGATGGGAGTTGTCCTTGGGTGGTCTTGTGAAGTCCTCATCCTTTCAGTTTTTCAACTCTTTATTTTCTCTCTTTTGGAAAGGAGTTTTCTCCCAGAGGGTTTTTCTCCTTTTCTCTGATTGTGAGAGATTGCATTGCATAATATATGTGCATGGGTACCTAACATGACCTCATAGTTAGGAACCATCTTGCATTTCATTTTTCATAATTTATCTCCCTAAGTTTCCACTTAAGGGGGGATGTTAGTGTTAAGTTTTTAACTTAGGGATAATTATATGTAGTTTTCCCGTATCGGGTATTTTTTCACTTGTCTCATTTCTCACACCTTTGCAAGTCCTATACACTATGTATTTTAGCATCTCATCTTATTTTTTGAATATCATCTCTTGATATTTTGGAAGAATCCCTTTCTACTTCTTGCATGTATTTGTGAGGGTTATTTGTTTTTTCAAGTTGGGGATCCTAGGAAGGAGCTACCATATCCTACAATATAAACATGTTTTCTTCTCATTTATAGCAAGAGAAATCAAATTATAGAGAAGGAGATCAATTAGAAGGAAATTATGGAGAAGCATTGAATTGTCCTCTACATACTAGCTTCAATGTAATCTATGGTGTATGTGAGCTAACCTTTTGCAGATCTATCAATAAATCAAGGAGTTCATCAATCAACTTGTGTGTGGCATCTCTTCTTCAAGGATTTTCACATCAAGGTAACATTATCATTTGCCATTTATCAATTTTATCCCATCATTGTTATTTTGGCCTCTACTTGACCTAGGATATTCCCTCTTGATCATCATCAATTGTTGCGCGTGGAGGTATAAATACAAACATGAGGTTTGACTTAGGAAAGCCCCTATACAACACCATCCTTTCGCCTATTTTCATGTGTGCAAGTAAGATTTGGAGGTTTTAATAGAAGACAGCCTAGGAAAATAGAGTGCAAACCTTAATCTAGATTTGAAAATTTTCAAATCTAAAAATGTAGGAGTTTAGTCTAGGGCATCTTACACCTTAGACCATCCAATTCAAGCTCAAATTTTCATCATAGGTTCCTCTCTATGTCTCAATTTTAGATCTGAAGTTGTTTTGTAACTTTTCATTTTCATCCATGCGATAAATTACATTTTCAAATCTAGGGTGTAAGTCAAACAGGACTATAAAATGATAGATCAAATTTATCATCCTTACAACACAACTTAAAGACAGACATAAACACTAGGATATTGGCTCTCCATTGTGGCAATAAGCTAATCATCAAACCCTAGTCAATTTATGTTCAATGTTGAGTCAAGTGAAAAGGAGATAATCCTAGTTCACCTAATTGGATATAGGATCATTTTTCCCACTTAACATTTTGGTGAACCCAACATATCCTAGAATCTTAATTTTTCTGATTTTTCATTGCATAAAATCTGAAAATTGAATTTAAAGCCTAGGTTCTTTGAAGATCTAATGTTCATTTGCATTTATTTCAAAAAAAAATAAAAAAATTCATTATTTGTGCACCTGAAATTAAAAAGAAAAATACAAAATATTTTGAATTAAATTGCATAATTTCATATTTATTTTTTCCTTGTTTAGGGCTTAGATTTGAGTTTTTTTCATTCAAATTTTTATTTTGTTAAAATTACAAGCAAAATTTAGTGAGAATCATATATTTTAATATTATTTTCATTTCAAAAGATCAAAAGTATATTTTTTTATTTTTTTTGGAAAAATCAGTCAAGCATAGTATTCAATTTCTAAAAATTATCATTTGAACATATTCAGTTGCTCTAAAACTATCAAAAATTGCATGCATGTATGTGGTTCATATGGAAAAATTACATTTTTGTGCATTTACAAAACTTTGTTCACTTTTAGAGTTGAAACTCTAAAACACGAGACCCTTACACAACTTAGATTATTCCTAGATTTTAAGTTTTTTAGAAGTTCATTTCTAGTCTAGGGCATTTGTGCCCCTATTCAATCAATTTGGGCTAAAAAAATTAGTGAAAATCTTTGTCAGTGTTCTTTGTTCAGATCTTGTTCCTATTTTGAAATTTTGTGTTGCAAATCATTTGGTTTTTCTAAACATCACTAGTTTGATCTATGTGACATAGCATAATGTTTTCATTGTAAAAAAAATGTGTTGTAATAAGTCATATTCTATTGTGAGATCTTGTTAGGTAATTCAAAGCATTTTTGTTACAAACATGTGAAAATGAGTTTCTCTCTCCCCTTTTGTTAATTTTCATTGGTTCCTCTCCCACTATCTCTCCTACTTGTGAGGGTATTTTGGTGCAAGAGGATGCCAAATCATTGACAATCATGTTTGTTCTTCTCCCAATATCCCTCCTACTAGTGAGAGTATCTTTTAGAGAAGGAATCAATTAAAAGGAAATTATGAAGAAGTATTTAGTTATCCTCTACATTCTAGCTTTGATAATCTATGGTGTATGTAAGCTAACCTTTTGCAGCTCTATCAACCAGTTAAGGCATCCATCAATCAAATTGTGTGTGGCATCTCTTCTTCAAGGGTTTTCACAGGGCAACATTATCATTTGTCATTTATCAATTTTAGCCAATCATTGTTTTTGCCTCTTCCTGACCTAAGGTATGCCCTCTTGATCATCATCAATTATTGTACTTGGAGGTAGAAATACAAACATAGGGTTTGACTTAGGAAAGACCATACAAAACACTACCCTTTCACATATTTTCATGTGTGCAAGTCAGATCTGGAGATTTCAACAAAATACTATAACCTAGGAAAAAAGAGAGTAGACCTTAATCTAGATCTCAAAACTTTTAGATCTTAAAAAGTAGGAGTTTAGTCTAGGGGTCTTGTGCCCTAGACCATCCAATTTAAGCTCAATTTTTTATCACAAGTTCCTCTCTATGTCTCAATTTCAGATTTGAAGTTGTTTTGTAATTTTTCATTTTCGTTTGTGTGATAAATTATATTTTTAGATGTAGGGTGTATGTCAAATAGTCTTGTAAAAAAACACATGAAATTTATCATCCTCACAACAAAAACGAAATACAAATATAAATACTAGGGGATTAACTCTACATTATGGTAGTAAGATAATCATTAAACCCTAGTCAATTTATGTTCGACATTGAGTAAATTAAAAAGGAGATAATCCTAGTTAACCTAATTGAATTTAGGATCACTTTTCCCACTCAACAACACCCTTACACTCAAAATATTCTTATTTAATCATCATATTCAAAAACAATATGCATGTTTAAATTTTTTCTAAAAATGAATAAAATTGTAGTGTCAAAAATTCTTACCCTTGAAAATTTCACACCAGGTTTTGCTCACCCTATGTGCTTAGACCTATTATGCAATAATTTCCCATTTTTTATAAAAAAATATTGGAAAATCAAACATGGGAATTCAAACTATGCATTTAATATTTTTCCCACAACACTTTTTATTCTGAAAAAGAAGGGATCTTTTCTAGGGCTCCTTGCTCTCTATACCACTTATGTTGGCCCCAAATTTGAGTATGTCAGTGTCAATAACTTATTAAATTTAATTTCCAACTTCAAATGTCAACTATTGGCATTTGGTTTTTAAAAAATGAGAAGAATTGCATATAAATGCAAAGTATTTTCACCATTTAAACAAACTAGAAAGAAGAAGCAATTATTATTGAGCAAAAAAAGTGTCCTAAAGCATTAAAGAGTAGTAAAGAGAAAAATTATCAATATTACTGCAAAATTCATTATTCAAGCATCATGTCATGTGCTATGTAAGTTTTTCATAAGTTTTTCATGCATTTTATTTATGAGTACTAATGCTTGTAGGTCATCAAATCAAATCAAATCAAGAAACAATTAATCCTTGAAGGTGATGAGTGTGACTTCAATCCCTCAAGGAGATCATATCTAAGTTGTGAGTTGTATCAGGTTTTGAATTCATTACTTTTTCAATTATCCTATATCCATCCAAGGATACACTCTCTTTTATCCATAATTTTCCATTATGGAGATAGAAAAAGTAGCATAAGGTTTGATTAAGGAAATACCATATATATGGCACAACCATTCATCTACACATGTGTGTAGGTTGTATATTTGAAGTGAGTTGAAGGAAGATTGAATAATACTTGTTCATTCATGCACTCTGACCCTACAACTTGATAGGTCACAAAATCTACATTTCCTCATCAACAAACAAAGTTCCAACAACACCCAGAGAATAGAAGCTATAGACTGGTATCTTAAAGGTTGCATTTTAATATCTAACAAAATAAGAGGATAATATAGGGCATCCTTGCACCCTAAACTAGCAATATTTAACTTCAATTTACATGATAGGTGCATTTGTGTCTAGTTTCCTCATTTTTGGAACTAAAATTTGTCTATCTGCATTCGATTTTTCACAAATCATAATAGATTGTTTTATTTACAATTTTTTCATAGTTAGAGCATTGCATTTATAAATTTATCATTCAAATTCATATCAATTGCATGCCCCAACACCCACACACACACAAACACACACACACAATAATTGGATTAAAGATTTGATCCATCATTCTAGATTTCCAATAGGTTTGTAGCCAAGTGGATCTTGATGTCATCTTTAATCCAATCAATCCATTTGTGAAGAGGCTCTTCATCCATTTCCCCACCAAACAAAAATATTGAATAAAACTATGAGATGTATTCTCTTTCCTTTAAATTTTGGCTAAAAATAGTATAAATTTATACCATAATAGTCCTTCTTGGAAGATATTTAATGTATTACTTGGTGCAACTTGGATAGAGAAATGTAAATAAATACCTTCTATGTTACATGAATGTATTAATATAAGGAATACCAATTAATAATAATTAAAAATTTATAAGACCAAGTTATCATATAGTGGTAAAATATAAAGATACTTATGCACATTCCTCTTTTAAATAGCTTTATAGTTCAAGCCTAAATTATGTTCAATTATAAAACCTATAGTTTTAATGTGAATACATTTGATACCTTTTCCCCTTTATGATATCTTTTAAAAAAATCAGTTGTGTCATCTAAAATGAGATGAATGAAAGAATACTAGATAACAATGGGAAGTATATTTCAACTTATGTAGGAACTTATTCTACTTGGGTGCCAAAGGTATATTTACAATGAAATTTCATACATATTTAGAGAGGTAGATATAGAGGGAGAGAGTGAGAGACGAGAATAGATAGAGATAGATAAAGGGGGGCTAGAGAGAGAGAGAGAGGTACAAAGGGGAGGGGTTGTGATAGAGAAAGGGAGGGAGATGGAGATAAATTTGAGAGAGGGAGAGAGGGAGAGAGGGAGAGAAGGAGATAAAATGGTGTGGAAGGACATGATAATTAAGATCATACCATTAGTATTAAAAATGGGTAGTATGACATAAGATTATACTATTATTTGGAAGATATGATAACTAAGGTTTTCATTATTGATTATACTATCAATTATTTTTTTACCTTCAAATAATATAAGTATTGACAACTAAGAGAATAAAATTTTTATTATAATTTTAAGTGAATCTATAGTGATAAAATATAAATTTAATTATGTGCATTCATGTTTTAAAGAACTTGAGAAAGAAAGATAAAGAACCTTAAATTATAAAAACTATAGTTAATCCACATAAATGGTGTTGTATTTTTATTCCATTAAGAGATCCTTATGAAAATAAAATTACTCATGTGACAAGGAAACTAAAAGAATATAGGTATTTAAAATCTTGATAAAAAGAAACAAATTTTATATGAAATTATTCTACTTGTATCCCAATGAAAGATTTAACACGTAAAAAATATTTGTATGGGATATCCTTTAAAAAAGTAGTAATTATGGATTTTTAAATATAATAAAACAATTCCACCACTTTATAACACATTTTTTAAAGATTATACAATATAAAATGATCATATATTTTTTTTGCATGGTCTAGAGAGAGGGAAAATATAGAGAGATAAAGAGAGGGAATGACAAAGAGATAAGAGATAGAGATATATAGAGTTAGATATGGAGATATATATGGCTTGAGATAGAGGCAGTAATAGATAGAGAGGGATAGAGAGACAAAAATAAAGAGACAGAGAAAGGTAGATATATATATATAGAGAGAGAGAGGAGTAATAACTTAGATCATGAGTGATATATAAATATAGGGAGGGAGACAATGAGATAATGGTATATAGGGAGATAGGGATTGAGAGGGAGAGAGATAGAAAGAGATAGAAAGAGATAGAGAGAGGGAGAGGGAAGAGAGAGGGAGAGGAAGGGATATATAGAGGGAGATATAACAATTTAGATAGAGAGAGAAAAAGAAGGTAGAGAGAGATCCAAGAAAAAAAATTATGAGCTTAAGAGCCACAAATGAAGATCTAAGTTTGATAAGTGATATAATGTAGTATAGGTAATATCTCAAAAAAAGCTATAGAATTATAAAGTCCTCAAAACCAACTTTTTGATGATATATCATTTGGAAAACTTTGATATTGTATGTCCAAGTTATGAGAGAAAGAGAAAATACCTCCTTTGAAAAAATAGGCCTAAGTCCCAAGCTAGGGGTATGGCCATACAAGCTAATGTTATAATAATTTCATGTTGATATTTCCAAAAAATAGCCAAAATATTCCCTTTCTACCATAATATTCTCCTCTAGCTAAAAAAGTGTCGAGGTTGACCGAAAAGACATTGTTGTGATCGCAAAACCAAAAAAAATCTTAGTAAACTATTGAACTACTTAGGAAAATGTCATGGTGATATTGAAACTATCATTGATTGATAAAAATGGCCAAGATAGGAAGGAAAACTATCAAATCTATTTGAAAACTACCCATGTTCACTTAAGTTAGTTTCAAGCTTTGAAAAAAAGCTTGTGGGTGTGAAGTTTAAATTGTCGAGCACAAAAAATTCCATTAGTGCTCTAGGAAATCCACCAATGGTGGTGGCATTGGGAGGAACCATTAGAGTAAGTCACTACTAGTTAGAAGGTCACTACAAGCATAAGAAAATTTCATATTTAAAAAAAAAATGTCACAAAAAGGTTACCAATGAAAAATTAATGATTGACACTATAGTTCAAAAAGGCCATAAAAAAATCTCACCATGCTTATGTATGACCAAAAATTTTTTTATGGTCACTGCAAAATATTAGAGACATTGATCCTATGTGGCTATATTTAATTTTTTCCCTTGAAATATGTGTAGCCACCATTTTTTTAATAAACCTAATTTTGAATTTTGGACATGTGCTCCTACGGTTTTTGGGTGTTCTAGACACAATAATGAGATTTTTCATTTCAAGGTGTATCATTTGATCACTCAAGGCCAAATATCATAAAAAATAGATAGGGAATTATAGATTTTGAGCTTTAATACCATGTTAAAGTTGATTCCTCAACCCTTCTACTCTGAATGATCATTTGCAATCAAACACTTATCATACAAAGGAAGAATGATAAAAGAGATTGCTATGGAGGTTAAAGATAATTGGTCCAAATATCATGAATCATTATGAATGTGCATTCTATAATGAATTGATACAATAATAGATCCTTAAAAAAGAAAAAAAAATAGAAAACAACCCTAGATAGAGTTAAAAGTATATCATGATATATATCTTGTGATAAAAATGAACGTGGCCTTGCTTAAATAATTATCGATGAAAATAAACCTAATTAAGTAATTAATTAATTAGGAAAACACTCTTGTACAATAATACTACTAAATTAAAATCTTAAATCATTTCATTATATTTTAGAATATTGAATAATTTAACCTAACCTATAAGTAATAGAATATTCTAACTAATTAAAATGGTTTTCATATTATTTTTTAATGCTATTAAGTAATAATTCTCCCTTTTCTTTCCTCATTTCTCAATTTCCCAAAATACATCAAATTTAACAAGCAATAATTCATCCATTAAAATCTAATCAGATGCAATAAGGAAGTAAGCAATCAAAACCACAATATCACATTTATGGTTTAACATAAAACAAGAGGACTCTAGAATCACCATCAATTTGGATCCAAATTTTCATAGGGTCTCACAAGAAACATCTCACACTTGACTCAAGTACAATAAGGGTTAAAAAATATATTAGATCATATGTGATATTTCTAATATAAACACCATTGGAAAATAATCGAGACCTACGTACTCATGTGGAAAAATAACACTATACATACACACTAGAGAAAATTAACCTTGGGTAAATGCACAATAATGGGTCTCAAACTTGGTACATTACATTTTCTATTCAGATTGATGTGAGAACTATGAAACACCTTCATTTGAACACAAGTCAAGAAACACCTTCTTTTGAAGGTGTAAATTATAAAAAAAAATCAAATGAAGGTAATTTATATAAATGAAAGAAAATGTACATTTATTGGAAGGTCTCTTTCTATTCCTTTTATAAAAATTACCTAAAAGGAATAGAAAGGGACCTTCAAATGAATGTCCCTTTTTTATTTATGGAAATTACCTTTTTTGAAGTAATTTTTTTAAAAAATTGATTGAAATTACATACCTTAATTTGAATTTCCCATAACACCTTTGAATGAAATAGATTAAAAAAGTGAACAAATATCTATACACTAGGTATTGATGTCCTTATTTCAATAAAACAAGTTAATTTTGATATGTATAAACAAGGTTATGCTTTATTGAAGTAACATATGTCTAAGTTATAGTAAATCTTAGTTTAAAAATTAATAATGAAAAAATATTTGTGCATTAGATATTAGTCATATGAATCTATGTTTAAAAAATTATACTTTTATCCTTTCTACAAAATAAGTTATGCGCTATGGATGTAATGTGAGTTTTCAAAAAAATGTTAACTATAAAAAATAAATTATTAAAGTTATGTAAAAAATTTAAAAAAAAATCTTAAAATTTAAAGAGATATTTATAATCTACACATGAAATTTTAAAAATCACTAGTTCACATCATCTTCAAAATTTTAAGAGTTTAATTGCTATCAATGTGAGAATGTGAAAAAATAGTTTAAAATATTGATTTCACTGTCCTACATTGTCTAACAAGTTGTACACACTATTGTGGGATCACCCTTATGCATACACACTTAAGTCAAACATCAAGCAGATTTGGATGAAAGTTCAAAGTTATATCACACTTGTATAAAGTGAACAACCATCATTGATCTAATTTTTTAACCTAAATCACTAGAAGGTGGCATACATGTTTTAAATTTTGAAATAATATAAGCTATTGTAATTTATATATTTAAGTATTTTTTATGTGTATATTTTTTAGAAAAATAAAAAAATATTTGAATGTAGTCTATGTAGAATTAACACTATAATTTAGTTGCGAATAAATAGTAAAACAATTTTAAAATTAGTTTATTAGTTTATTAGTTTTTTAATAAACTTTAATATTTTATTTTTGACAAAATAATTGACCTTATATTTTTTCTTTATTAGGCTAATTTTAGTAAAAATAGAAACAAAATTATGGGTAAGTCCAAAAAGATGGGTCCACTTTTTGGCCAAAAAGTTGAAGTGTTTTTTCTAAACATCAAAGTTTGTCATATTTCCAAAGTAAAAATTTATAGCACTTACACATAGAATCTTGAAAATATCCAATAATATGAAATGTAGGATTTTGAGTCTAGTTCTCAAATATATAAATTATTCTAATACTTAGATGATACAAGTTATTTTTTATAGGATGTACAAAAATCACTTTTTAAAAGTCATATTTTTAGGGCCACAACATGCAGGTGTATGGTAAACATAATTTGACCTAGATTTAAAATATATATATTTCCCATTTCGAAAAGATGCATATTATAATGAAGTTTTATGAGGATATTTCTTTTTATAATTTTTTTCAAATATATATTTTTAAAATTAATTGTTTATTGTTACTTTTGAAAACCCCTCATGTATGACATTCATAATTTGAGCTAAACTAATCATAAAATGAAATTTTTATTGTGTAAAGAATAATGTCTATATTGATGAAATATATTTTTCTTTGGAAAAAACATTAAAAGTTAGAAGTTATTAAGAAAATACTAATACTTGGCACTTCAAGTTTATGGAATATTTTCATTAAACATTAATTAATAAACATAAAAAATGTCCAAATATAAAAAATAAAACATATTTGAAAACTAGACGTTGTCATCTATAATAGGTTTTAATTTTATCAAAAAAATATTAAAAAAAATGGGCATTACTTAGCACTTCAATTTTATGGAATAGTTTCCTTAAACATTAAGTAATAAATATAAAAAATAAAACATATTTGAAAACTAGAGGTTGTCATCTATAATAGGTTTTAATTTTATAAAATAAAAAACAATAAAAAAATGGGCATCCATATTACTAAAGTTAGTTTTTCTCTTGATATTTTCATGGCATTGTACTTGCATGCCCAAGGCTAAAGTTTGGGTTTCCAAGTCTAACAAAAATGGAAGGTGATGGGTTTCAAATTTTAAATTTTATGAAATGTGTATCCAGTCCAAAATTCAGTATCCCCTCCAAAATTCATACATGTTCTAAAAAGTAGCGAGAATATGATGTAATTAGAAATGGGTACTCATTTTAAAAAATTAAAATGGCTACTCATCTCATATAAGTATAAATTTAAGTTTGAGAGTCTCATCCTATTTTTGTGATGACTTTTTCAAGCCTCACATTTCCACTAAAAGTGGACCCAACTTCTTGCACTTACCCATATAAATATCATTAAACCATAAAAAATATGTTTATGCAACCTACACTTATAGTTCTATGAAAGGGTATGTTTAGATTATTTTTAATATTACTTAAATGAGTGGGAAATATAAACAAAAAACAAAAAATCATTATTTTTTGGTAAATTGGCCCCAAAATGATGCTAGATATGTATTTAATTAATATTTATTGTTGAAAAAGTGTTGTCCCAGATTTGTAATTTAGCTTTGAACATTCACCCACTTGTGCAATATATAGTAGCCAAAGCAATGCACAATCACCCAATAGAATATAGTGTCACATACTTTAAATAATCATCACATCTAGAATAAATCAACATTAAAGTACATAATTAAACATGGAAATACAATAACCAAGAAACATTTAGAATGACAACACTGTGATATTAATATCCTTCTATGAATATGTATATATGTATATATCTATAGAGATAAAGTAAAATATAAATAATGTCATATTTAAATGTGAGAGTATCACATGCATCACACAATATACAATAAAAATTTAGATACCAATACAAAATCAAATTGACAAAAATTCAACAATAAAAAGAATAAATTATAATGATCATCAAGGATAAATCCATAGTCACAAACTACCAAGTGCAAATACCAAAGGTATTACAAAGCTTGAAGTAATTTTCCTTGAGATATCACTAAAATTAGTTATCTCACTCTAAATAGACCCCTTTAAGTCAACATACACATGTACAATCTAGAAATCGTCATAATATGATTATTTGAACATGTAATTTATTATGGCCCAATAAAAGATTCAACACCACTAGAATCATTGAACCATGATAGAGGAAAATATAAGGAAGGAATGTAAAAAGATAAATGAAAATTATTTTTTCAAGGATTTTTGATTGTTTGGAAAGTGATCAAATAGTTGAGGATTGGTACTTTGATCATATTGGCAATTATGTCAAATATAGCTTTGAACATTAAAATTCTTGCAAAATTAACATATGAAACTAGACATACAAATAAAAATTGTAAGCATGGCTCAACAAATGACAAGTCCATACCAATATGTTATTTTAAAACATCCACAAAATAACATACTTTAAGAATCCACAAATGGACAAGATAAGCCTATATGTTATACTTTAAAAGATTTGTACAAATACACTTTGACACAATTTCGTAATTTCTTGTGAGAATCAATTGATGACTGAAAAAATTTAGCTAGTGCAATCTCAAAAATATGCTATGAAATTTTTATTCCTTGATCAAATCCAAACAATTGAAGAGACATACAAAACATGAAGATATTTCTATGTTTAATCTCATTTCCAAATTTATAAAACATAAAGACTTAAACTAAAAATACAAATTCATGATTATTATGCAAATATAATTAATAGAGAAAGCCCCAAACTAATTTCCCCTCTGAAAAACAAGAAATACATATTTATAGCCAAAGCATCCTTTACTAGATCTCTAGTGTTATTGATAATTGATCAAACTATGCTTTAAAAAAAAAAAACCTCTATCAAATATTAAATTTATCACTAATAGAGCATGGATAGATGTGATCCTTGGGCAAAGTATGTGAGATCTTGATTGGAGTAGAACAATGACAAAATGATTGACCATTCGCATTGTCTTGCATTTAGCCTCCCATACTTATGAAGCCTCTGTATTGATTTATATTCTTCATTAAATTGTGGGATGTTGGCTCGTGACCAATTTTTTAATTTTAAACTATAATATCTACACGTAACCTGACTGTTAATTTATGTAGCTTGGACAGGTGTCTCCATTCCCAATAAGTGCTTATTTAATTATTTAATTATTTTCTAGAGACTTCCAGAAAGGGTTGAGTTGTCTAGATAATTATGTAATTAAATAAATTGATTCCCCTAGAGACTTCTAGAATCTAGTTAGTTAGGGTTTTTAGAGTCTATTTAATCTTAGCCATTGATTGAGATTAAATCATGGCCATTGGTTTTCCAATGAGAAAAATATAAAAGGGGATCAATGGGCATTTGGAGCACACACAAGTATAGAGTTGAGAAAGACTTGCAGTGATAGCAAGTAAATTTGCAGTGAGAGCAAATAGTCTTGCAGTGTTAGCAAGGGCGCAGTGATAGCATTGGGGATAGCAGCTGTGGAATTTCAGCAGGAGAAATTGAGGGAAGAATTTCCTATAATGATATTGCCGAAGCTCGCTAGAAGAGGCAAGCGCTTTGTATTCCTTAATTTTGTCAAGTTTAATATAATTCCTCATCCGTAGAGTGATTTTCCTTCGGGTTTTCACCACAATTTGTCCAAACATATTGTGTTCTATTATTGTGAATGTTTTCTCCTCTATTCCTATGAGTTTTTATTGGTGAAGTTGCAGTTGTGTTATTTTTCGATATTTGCTGAGAATTAATTTTTCAGAGTCAAATAATCTATGTATTAGATAGGAGATTAATAATCAGTAACTGCAATAGATTTTTCACATGGTATCAGAGCTGATCTGAGGGCAGATTACGCTCAACACAGGAAGGAAAGATCCTGCCTCTTCAGAATTATTATTATTATTTGTTTTCTTTTATCTTTGAGATGGTTTTCTTTTATCTTTTGAGATGGCCTCAGCAGGTTTAAGAGATCATGACAGATTGGATGGAGCCTCAAATTTTGGTGTCTGGAAAGCCAGAATTTCTTTGTTGCTGGAAGAGAATGGGATCAAGGACTATGTGACCAGTGTTGTACCTGTACCTACAGATCCAGCACAGCTCTTAGCATATAAGAAGGAAGATGCCAAGGCGAGGAGGATGATTCTTGATGGTGTCAAGGATCATATTGTTCCACATGTCGCAGAGTTAGATACAGCGAAGAAGATGTGGGATGCCATTCTGAATCTGTACCAGAATGCTACCACTAACCGGAAGCTAATTCTCAGAGAAAAGTTGAGGACTACTCGGATGAACAAGGGAGAGGACGTGACAAGTTACCTCACCAGACTCAGACTTGTCAAGGATGAGTTGGCTGCTGTTGGAGATAATCTAGGTGATGACGAGCTAGTACAGATAGCCCTAAATGGGTTTACTAAGCAGTGGGATGTCTTTGTTCAAGTTATTAATGGACGAGACACCTTGCCGAGTTGGGATCGACTTTGGAGTGACTTCACTCAGGAGGAGCTTAGACTAAGTCTTGTCAGTAGGACCAGTAGCAAGAGTCAGCAAAGTGAGGTGGAACAGGAGAACGTTGCCCTTGCAGGAAAAGGGAAAGCAAAGAAGGGGTCAAGCAAAGGATCAAATTCACAAGGTGAGAAGAAGAAGAAGGATTTATCCAAAGTGAAGTGCTATGGCTGTCACGAGTTTGGCCACTATGTCAGTGATTGCCCGCAAAGGAAGAAAGGCAAGAAGTAGACGACAGCTTCAACAAGTGCAGATGAGCTCTCTATCAGAATGGAGGATGAGTTCGCTCTCATAGCTTGTATGGCTAGCTCAACCTCACAGGGTGTTTGGTATATAGATAGTGGGGCGTCATTTCATATGACAGGAGTTAGAGAGTACTTCTCCAGCTATAAGGAGGAGGACATCAGAATGCAGATTTCTATGGGGAACATGTCCAAGCTCAATCCAGTTGGGAAAGGGACTGTTCTATTTTAGAGGGAGAATGGTAAGCAGATTCCCATTCATGATGTGTTGCATGTGCCAGGCTTAGGTATGAATTTGATTTCCATATCTGTCCTTCAGGATAAAGGTTATAATGTACTCTTTAGAGGGGCAAGTGTGTTAATTAAGCACAAGGATTGGAAATCACCCATAGCTATTGGAGTTAGGAGCGGCCGGCTTTATAGGTTGCAGTTTGATACTCATAAGGCACTGATGAGCAGCAAGAATTTAGATCAAGGAGAGTTGCAGACAGAGGATGTAAATATCATACATCATGGAGCACTTAAATGCTTTAGAGGTCGCGACAGTGTTCCTCGAGAGCACAGAAAGTACGGATGGTATGTAAGGGATGTTTGGGAAGTCATGTGGTAAAAAACAACTTTTTTCTAAGGGGAGTGATACTTAGATCCAAGGGGTGTTCTTGATCTAGTACATTCGCATATAGACTAATGTCTAATTTAAGTCTCTCGAGATATGAGTACTTTGTTACTTTATTGATGATTTTCTAGGAAGACCTCGATATACTTTCTTGAAGACCAAGGATGAGGTTACCACTTCCAAGAGTTCAAAGCTCTTGTGTGAGAATTTGACAGGAGGAAGATGTTCTTTCTACGTATAATGGTGGCGAGTACAAAGGGAAAGAGTTCCAGGAGTTCTGTACTAGGGAAGGAATCAAGAGAGAGTGGACTGTTCCTTACAACCCACAACATAATGGGGTTGCTGAGAGGAAGAATTGGTCTATATCAGAGGCGGCAAGGGCTATGCTGCATGACCAGGATATGCCACGTTACTTATGGGCAGAGGCATGCAGTACAGCAGTGTACATACAAAATAGGGTTCCACATAAGGTATTGGGCAAGATGACACCAGAGGAGGCGTTCTCAGGGAAGAAGCTAGATGTCAGCCACTTCAAGATATTTGGGAGTTTGGCATATTGTCACATTCCAGGGGCGACACGTTCCAAGTTAGATCAAACTGTAGAGAGAGGGTACTTTGTGGGGTACAGTGAAACCTCAAAGGCATATTGGATATTTATTCCAGGGACCAGGAGGACTATAGTTAGGCGTGATGTCAAGTTCATGGAGGACAAGGCATTCAGGAGGTCCAGAGATTTGCTAGCAGATGATCAAAGTGAGCAGTTAGTGGAAGCTCCAAGGATCGTTCAACCAGAGCAAGGACAGCGAAGCTCGAGTACAGTTACTAGTACATGCACAAGCTCAGGTGCTGAGAATTCGTAGAGTATGGAGCAGTAGATGCAGCAGATCCAAGAGATGCATCAGGGTGATATGGAGGTTGATACTTCATCCTCTACAGTTGGTAGCAAGAACCAACAGTCACAAAGTGATACTTAGGAGTTTGTGGGAGCTCCTAGGATGAGTAGTAGACAGCGGAGACAACCAACCAGGTATGATGACTATATGGCATTAGTTAGTCAGTTGGTAGATATGTATTCTCTTCTAGCTATCGTGATACGCATACAGGAAGTGTGGCAGATGTGCAATGGGTTGAGGAGCATACCCTCATCAGTGAACGACAAGCAGCCTCTGTGACCAACGATAGGCGAGGTTGATCACTGATCGGCAGATCAAGCACCTGCGATGGCAGAATGAGAACACAGCAAGGTTTGTGGCCAAGGGTTCTCTCGTATGAGGAATTGACTATGAGGAGACACGTCTACAATAAGCATACTTACACGAGTCGCGGATCTCCTTGGCAAAATATCGTGATGGGATGGCAAATCCATCAGATGGATGTCAAGACGGCATTTCTTAATGGTGAATTGAAAGAGGAGGTATACATAGAACAACCAGAGGGCTTTGTAGCACACAGCAGTACAACCCACGTGTGCAGATTGAAGAGAGCTTTGTACGGACTCAAGCAGGCTCCCAGGGCGTGGTATGAGCGCATTGATAAATACTTGCAGGGAATGGGCTTCGTGAAGAGTGAAGTGGATGCTAACCTCTACTACTTGGTGGTTGGGGGTGAGGTTCTCATTCTTATTCTTTATGTGGATGACTTGTTTTTAACAGGTTCACTAGGGCTCATAGAGGAAAGCAAGAGGGACCTTGCAGCAGAGTTCGAGATGAAGGATTTGGGGCTTATGCACTACTTTCTAGGCATGGAGGTATGGCAGACAGATGGAGAGATTTTCCTTGGACAAGGAAAATACTGCATCAAAATCTTGAGGAGGTTCTAGATGGAGGATTGCAGAGCCATGTCTACACCTATGATCACAAATTGGAAGAAGGTAGACTCATCCAAGGAGAAGGATGTAGACCCACCTTATATAGATAGCTGATTGGGTCTCTCATGTATTTGGTCAACACCAGGCCAGATATATCCTTTGCAGTAAACTCTCTTAGTCAGTTCATGGTCGAGCCAAAGAGAGTGCATTGGACGGCAACAAAACATGTGTTGCGGTATTTGTGTGGTACAATCGAGTATGGAATCAAATATGCTCGAGGTGATGGTATCAGGTTGATAGGCTATACTGACGCAGATTGGGCTGGCAGTACAACGGACAGGAAAAGCACTTCAGGGTGTTGCTTTAGCTTGGTATCAGGAGTTGTCTCTACGCCAGAAATGTGGTCTGTGTTTTGAAGTTCGGCAGGCGTAATACATAGCAACAGCATAGCGACGTAGAGGCGACATGGCTTTGGAAGGTTAGTGTCTTGTTTGGCTCGTGAGGGTTGAGACTACGATAATACACCGCGACAATCGTGAGTTGCATCGTTGTCTGAGAATCTGGTGTTTTATGATAGGTCTAAGCATATAGACATCAGATATCATTTCATCAGAGATTGTGTACAGCGCGGGATTGTTCAGCTACAGTATATACCTACAGATCAGCAGGTAGCAGACATTTTGACCAAGGCATTGGGGAAGGCTAAATTCATCTTCTTCAGAGATAGGTTGGGTGTCATGCAGAACACCTTCCTCGCTAAGAGGGAGTGTTGATTTTTATGTAGCTTGGACAGGTGTCTCCATTCCCAAGAAGTGCTTATTTAATTATTTAATTATTTTCTAGAGACTTCCAGAAAGGGCTGAGTTGTCTAGATAATTATATAATTAAATAAATTGATTTCCCTAGAGACTTCTAGAATCCAGTTAGTTAGGGTTTTTAGAGTCTATTTAATTTTAGCCATTGATTGAGATTAAATCATGGCCATTGGTTTTCCAATGAGAAAAGTATAAAAGGGGATCAATGGGCATTTGGAGAACACACAAGTATAGAGTTGAGAAAGACTTGCGCAGTGATAGCAAGTAAATTTGCAGTGAGAGCAAATAGTCTTGCAGTGTTAGCAAGGGCGCAGTGATAGCGTTGGGGATAGCAGCTGTGGAATTTCAGCAGGAGAAATTGAGGGAAGAATTTTCAGAGAAGGATATTGCCGGAGCTCTGCCAGTAAGAGGCAAGCAGTTTTGTATTCCTTAATTTTGCTGAAGTTTAATATAATTCCTCATCTGCAGTAGTGGTTTTCCCTTCGGGGTTTTTCCATGGACAATTTGTCCAAAAATATTGTGTTCTTTATTGTGAATGTTTTCTCCTCTATTCTTGTGAGTTTTATTGGTGAAGTTGCAGTTGTGTTATTTTTCGATATTTGCTGAGAATTAATTTTTCAGAGTCAAATAATCTATGTATTAGATAGGAGATTAATAATCAGTAACTGCAATAGAATTTTCACACTGACTTGTGTCATGTCTGATTAAAAGTTTTCCCACCTTCAACCCCAAACATGACCAACACATTACATTCACAACAACCCATAAACAATGATGGCCTTATCAACTTAATCAGACTTCAATTTAATTTCTAAAATATCCTCTGTAATCTTCGTCTAATTCTTATAGTATTATTAAATCATCCAACTACCAACATACACCCCTTCAAATCACTGTTTGCTACACCCTGATTCTTCAATTTCATCCTATAGGCATTTCCCTCTTTTGTTTTATTTTCTTGCTTCCAGAAGGAGAATATCTTTATGCAACGAGCTCTTCAAAATTATAGCAATTATATCATAGGCGTGGGTAAAGTTCAGTAAAATGCTTTCATCGTACATTAAAGCCTCTACTTTAGTAAACCTACAGCTCATATGAAATCAATAAAATAACCAATGGGTTACGTTTAGATTTAAAAGTTGATGCTTGTTAGAATTTCATATTGAGTTGTACAATACACGGACCCACTCTTTATTCTAATACTTCACTATGGAATATTTAGCTCCATTTACTTTATAAAATTCCAAGCCTTAATCATTATTTATATCAATCGAACTAGCACTGTAGATGAAGACCAAATTAATGGTCCATAGGATTATCCTCCGACACCTTGCAGAACTTTTCTTCAAATTCTCGAGGATGGACTGTAGCTGTAAGATGAAGTTCATGTATTATATATGAGAGTTCAACTTTCCACGCCAGCAATGTCTTGCTTTTATCATTATACTGAATGCATGCGTTCAACTTTGGCCTGCACAATGGTTGTTTGCTGCGCCGCATACTTCTGCATATGCAATGCTGGGATCTTCTCCAAACTCACGCAACTCCCTTTTCTGTGTGCTGGAGGAAATAAAATAAAGGAGGCGCCACATACGCGCCTTGAAGCAAATAAAATCCAATGCTTATCCATTGCCTTGGTGTGCTAGAGGGAGACCTGGGAGAAAATGGCGCCATGTTTGATGAAGGAAGCATCTATTTATGAGCTCAAAGATATTTGATAAACAGTAATTTCAAACTTCATTCTTTGGTCTTTTACTGAAAAAACTAGGGAATATGGCACCTCAGGCCTAAGGTTGTTTTAATTTAGTCTTAAACAATTGAACTTATAATTCTTTTAAAAAGTAAATTTGTTGTTGAAAACCTTAAATTTTGAAATCACATAAGCAATGAGAACCCTTCTTTAAAAGCATTAAAATGATTTCTTGTAAGAAAAAATATATTAGGGTTCAATCATAAAATATAAACTTTAATAAAAATATTTATTTAAATATTTGTATTATAGATTTATATGATATAAAAACTATTATTTGTTTAAAAGATTAATATAATCACTTTTTTTTTTTTTTATTGTTGGACAAACATAAGGATAGAAGAGTTGGGGGCTATGATAGCATTGAAAAATAAATGGGCACAAGTCATTAGATTCTTTTTTCTATATTTTAACTAGATTTTGTTGTTTTATAATTATGTTTGTTAGGGTTTTAAGATATTTTTATAGTAACATAAAGTTATTGTATTGCAGATTTATAGTAACATAAAGTTGTTGTGGGGACACCCCTGTTGCATAAAAAAAAAAAAACTCAACTCGAATTAAAATTAATAGATAATTAATTCTTATATAATTGACATCTAGTTAGTAAATAGATTTAAAATAAAGGGAAATCAAGTATAATATATAGACTTATTAGAACAAGTAAAACTATGAATTTCATTTGAATTATGAGATATATATTTTAGTGAATCTTTAATGACTTGCATATAAAATTGTAGGGAATTCACTAATAAGATCAAAGTTGTTTCATTCAACCACGCGAAAACCTAAAATTCTTTAAAAAAATTAAATTCATTAAAATATAGGGTATTATTATTGTGACTACAATGAAGTTAGAAGAGTGTTAGAGGTAGTATTGAACATCATACAAAGTCTTTCAAGTAAGATTTAATTATTAAAATAATACAAAAAATAAATTAACAAGTTCAATGGTTGCAATAGATGGAATTTTTTTAATCTACCATGTTGATTTTGTTTTTGAAAGAGGAAAAAATGGGTTTTACAGGGACCCAAAACCACAAAGTTTACATACAAAAGATTAGATCATCAAAGTCACCATAAACAAAAAGGCTGTAAAGAAAACAACAAAATGACAAAGCCACAGCCACCAAAAAAACCAGCAAGGGTCATAGAAAAGACACAAAAAGACAAGACAAAATGCCAGCAATAACTAAACTTAGGACTTTAATGTTTCCATAGTCTCAACTTCCAAGTCATTCATTTCCTCAACCCCTCTCTTTAAGATCTGGACCATTTGGGTAGTAGGAGGTGCTTTCCTCTTAAGGTTGGCATAGGTCCTTTTCGATATACCTTGGTCCTTGTTCTTGCTTTTATCCTTGTCCTCTTCTAGATCAATAACTAGCAAGCCCTGTTGTGACTTCTCCAACTTTTCAAACATTGCATTGATGATAATGGCATTGTGCCTAGCCATTTTATGGTTTTGTTCCACAACATTTTTCATGTTATTTTTTATTTTAACAATCTCAGCTTCCAGAGTCTTATACTTGTCCTCAATGTCATCTTCTCCCATTCCAGTATTGTTCTTTTCTGTTTTCCTTCTTCATTGCTAAGGGCGGACAACTTCAATTCTAGTTCCTCCAACTTGCTATTAAGAACCCTATTTCTATGATTAAGATCATTAATTTCTTGATAGGCCCATTTCAAAACCCTGAAAATGTCACCAACACCACTTTGAGAGAGGCAAGAATATCTCCAAACTGAACCCGGTCTAAAATGAACCATGTTGATTTTGTTACAACCATTGTAAAAGCAATAATTTTATTAATTTTTAGATATAATGTTGAAGAAAAGGTTTTTTGATTTGAACTTTTTTATGGACATTTTTTATTCTATTTTTAAGGGTTGAGTGGATATGATATTGGCTAGTGAATCCATCAAGAATGGTTAAGTATACTTAATATTGTGGGAATATCCATTTAAAAATTTTCATGATAAGATAAAGTTACATTAAAGGGGGTTGAAGGTGTAGAGAAGCAATGTTGGAAGATACTAATACACTCGTATATACTTTTATAAATCCTTACATGCATTGTAATACTTGTGCAACATTGTTGTGATAATGGAATTGAAGTAAACCACTCATTCTCACTAGATTTTTTTCATTTGAAATTTTTTTCAAGGTAATTCTTTGTGTTACAATATCTTTTGTGTGATCTTTTGTATGTCTTTTTTTCTTTGATTTTCATTCATGATTAAAAAATTAAAAACATTATTAACCATAGTAAATATAATTAGAGATAGATATCATGTTTTGAGAATTTGTTAATGAATTTATAATGAGAAATTTTCTATTGATGAGTAGTATGGAATAACTATCATTTCTATTCATAGTAGCTTTACATTAACATGCAATATTTCATATTATATATAAATACATATGCATATACATATACATATACATACATAAATAATTTTCATTATCTAATAAACTTGATAAATAAAATTAAAAAAAATTAAATAAAAAAATGTATTTAACACTTAGGTCGGTAACTACTTTTAACCATAAAATTAATATATATATATATATATATATATATATATATATATATATATATATATATATATATATATATTTAAAATAAAACTAAGATAATTTCTCATATAAAACCTTTCTAATATCTATAAGACCAAAATATAAGAGGAAGAGTCAATATTCTAAATTTTTTACCATGAAAATCTTAATTCTATTACACCCTTTAATAATGAGTTTGATATTATTTTTTTATAAAATTATTTGTCACTAAATTAAAAAAATTATATTTTCAAATAGATAAAATTTAGTTTAGTTAAATTACTATCAATAAATAAAATAGTTGAATTTTTCTTTTATTTCTATTATTAGTGATATTATATAAATATAGATTATAAATACAAAAGCACACACATATATCATATTTTCAATAAACAAAGTGTCTAGGTGGTTGTGTTTAATTGGTTAAGGGATTTGATTCTCATTTTGAAAACCCATATTTAAATCTTTATAATATTACAAGATGTTGATAGAAGATATATAACTTAGGTTAAATAGTTTTGGTAAATATGAAATTGGGAAATTGTGACTCTTGATGTTTCATTTCTAACTTATAATGTAAATGTAATTTTTAAATATGTAGATTTGATGGCCCTTTTTTTATATATATATATGATATTTTAAGTCATTAGTAGACTATAAAAATATATTAAATATAATATATTATAAAATAATTTATAAAATATCACTTTATGAATATTTTTATGACTAAACATGTCATTTTTTGTTCTTAAAAAATATTTATTTTGTAAATCAAATTAAATTGCACATTGATTTTTTATTTATTTGATATATATTATATAGAGAAATATTTATGTATACACATAATTTAAAAAATATATATTCTTTAATAATTTTACACAAATTTATTGATGAACATGTTAAATAACATTAATGAACTTGTATTCATATTTGATGCTATTGGTGTTCAAAAGGAGTTAACTTATTTTTTTAGATTCATTGCATTTGATTTGTGAGGGTTTCATGATTAAAGATGTATGGAGAGAATTCAGTAGCACAAAATATTAACACATAAGCTATCATCATATGATGAAGTTACAGAAGTCATGCTTACTATTCCTTCAAGTACTAATAATTATTGAAGAATATTTTCAAAATAATACATCATCCAAATTGGTATAAAATCAAAGTTAGGTTCATATACGTTGCATACATCAATAAAAATATCTTAAAATAAACTTGAAATAAATGATATAAGTTGAAATAATGCATAACAAAGATACAAATCAAAAAGATTCTTGATCATTGATGTCATTTATTTATTTTAGATTTAATACATTATTGTTCTATGTATTTCAATTGAAAAAAAACTTTCATTCCTTTGATAAATTAATTTTGTGTTTAATGGGTGCCGGTCCGAGCATAGTTGGTTAAGGTGTTCCTTGTCGCAGGGCGCCCACCATGGGTTCGACTCTTCGGCGCTCCTGTCGTACCGGTTGGTGTGTCCCGCTAGCACTATCGGTCACGGTAAAAAGTTTACCGGCGGTGGGGGGTTATAGGGGGGGCCGTGCAAAATTAATTATATCTTGTAGATTTAAATTAAGATATTATATCTTTTATGATTTATTGACATGTTTAATAGATGATTTCTATTGAAATCTTATGTTAATTTAAAATATAGATAATAATATTATCATAGATAACATGTAAATTATTTAAAATGTTTTATTAAAGATAGAAATTCATTTTTTAATATATAATTAATAAGATTTGATAAGCATATAAGAAAATTTTCATTCAAAATTCTTTAATTTTATTGATTTTATTAAACTAAACAATTTATATGATAATTTATATATTTCTTAAAATGTTAAAAGACACAAGATAGAGTGACTATAAAATTCTAAACTAGTCTATACTAATTAAAAAAAAAATGTATTAAATAATATTAGTCTAATATTTTTAAACTATATTTAAGAAGGAAAAGCATAAGTTTTATTGGCTTCCTTTCTTATGAAATGTAATCTACTATGACTAACATTGTTAATCATTTCTTATTGAGTCTAAGTCCTTATATTTGATTTATATAAATAATAAACTAGCAAATACACCATTATGTTAAATACCTTTCAAAAACTAACTTCCCGTAAATTACGTCCTTTAGGTCTGTTCAAGTGCTAATTTCTTCTATATCATGATAATTTATGGTATTGAAGATTCGTACAAAATTTTAAGAGTGTTAGAAAAATCATACGATGTCGAATCATTTAAACTGTGTGTGAGGAGGATGGAAAGTTTATACATTAACCGTCTGAAAACTGTTTTTCAGAGGAAAGGAGAGATTTAAGCTGGGGCATGGAAGCCTCTTCCTCGTAAGATCTGAAATGATGACGAAGAGAAGACGTCACAAAACAAAACTGAAGAAGCAAATATAGACTTGTAATAGAGATTGGATTGTTTCCCTTCATGTCACCAACCCTTATTTTAATGAATTCTTGAAAAAGATTAACAGAAGTGCTCGAGATTCAGGGAGAAATTATGCCATTCGCCGACGTTTGTGACTTTATGTCACATACAAGACTTGTCACAGTTGTTTATCAATCATCACTTTAATCTTAAATCGTAGGCTTATTTTCTTCGTTTCTCGCTTTCCAGAACGAGTTAAAAATTGAATAGAGGGGAAAACGACGCACAAAATGGGCTCTCAACGTCGTCTAGTTTTATTTTTTTGTTTATTTTCTGGCTCTCTGCAAATCCAAACTGCCACGCGTTAATGTCTTCTTTCAATCGCTTTCAGGACCACATATATATAGTCAAAGACGGCATCTGCTACCATGGACATTTTTTAGGACTTTGTCCTGTAAAATTCACCATCTGGTTGGTCTACGATTTAGAGGGAAGGCTATCCATTCTATACATGTATGTACATGCTTACTATCCTGTCATAAGTGCGCCTCTGATACGATTTGACCAAGTTGGATTTGCCTTCGCTTTCATGATTGCAGGTCGCTTTTCTAAACAGTATATAAATACAGCTTGTATTCCCTTCGAGGTTATTGCAGGAGCAAAGTTTTGGACAAACCTAGCAATAAAGTATTTTTAGTTTGACAATCAAGCATGTTTGTAATTAGGTGGAAAAGAATCCATCATCTTCCATTAATTATCAGTGTCACTTTCAGATGGATATATACTCTACTGGTGTAGATAGATTAGCTAGAAATACATTACACTTCCTTGTAGTGGACGGCTTGTAGGTAAAACACAGCCTGATATAGGTCAAACTGTGTTTAGTTACATAACAACTCTTAGTAATTATTTTATTCAGTGGCTTTATCTTGAATAACCTTTATTGTGTTGGATCAACATAATTATATGTTTATCTATCTATATTTTGTTTTTATTGGTAGGCAAATGAATTTACAAAAACATTCCATTGATGTAATATCAAAATTATTTACAATATCTTGATAAGCCCATATGGCATTCGCCAAGATTGTGGGCTTGAACTCTAGTAGTAAATTTTGTTGATTAATCACGGCATCTCTAGAAATTGATCTTGCGGATTATCCGCTATTCTAGATCTAGGTCAAGATATAGGTAAAGATGCTGATTTAGAAGTATTTCCGACAAATTCATAAAATCTCATGTGGGCCTTTATCATCAAAGTTTTATTTATTTTTTAATGGTTAGCTGGGAGGTCAGGCCGATACTGGGGAGTGAAGTAATCGTTTGAACCTGGGCCAGCGTTGGTGAAGTTCAAGAGTTCAAAGATGGACCCAGCTCCAAGGGTAAAACTTTGTTATAAAATAGCAGCATCCCAAATGGTTCACTTGGAGAAAAAATGGTGTGAGCTACCGATATAATGCTTCCTGAGCTTAAAGTAAAACAAATGCAGCCGACCTGAGGCTTGAGTGTTTTCAAGTGTAGAATTCATTTTGTGTTGTAATGCAATAGGCATCACCCTCACGACTTTCACTTGCTAGTAACTTTTATTTTCTATATTACTAATTTGTTGGAGGTTCGAGCAATGGGATAACTAAGTTGGACTACTCTAAACAAGACATCCGTACACACAATCTCCATGTGCAAACTATGTAAAGCTTGCTTGCGAGCACTTTAATCTCCACTATATAATTTGTCTTCACTCATTCTGCTTCCATAAAGAGCTACAAATATGCATTATAAAGCGGGGACATGATAGCTTTGAAGAAAAAGGGAAGTTGCAGAGATTTGGTTGGCGATTAATGATTCACACTTGCTAAACTTAGAGCGAGAGTAGGTTGACAAGAGCAACTAGGGTAGTTGTTATGTATATCCAGGACGAAGAAGAGACGAGGAAAGGTCCATGGACCTTAGAGGAGGACATGATGCTCACCAACTATATAAATCTCTGTGGTGAAGGTCGTTGGAATTCTGTAGCCAAAAATTCAGGTAACATCTAAACCTAAGGAGAAACAATAATTCTAGTAATGATAATCTGGATTTCAGACGCATGGGTTTTACTTATGTTAACTGTTAAATGGGATTAATTGCAATGTATCGACCTGGCTCAGCACTTCTGTTTAACTCACTGTTAGGATTAGATAATCTGTTCCTGCTTCTGTAGCAATGAAGAATGAGATATATATCATCCATTGCTTAAATTGTACAGTAAAATTATCAATGGGTTGTACGCTTGACCTTAATATAGAAATAATCTACCCAATATGAGTAGAAGAGAATATAAGGACGATATAACAAGGTTTCCTTGTGCGCGCTTCTATTGTCAGGTATCTTGTACCTCATTTGTTTCTGTTGGGTATATTAGATCCAATGGAATTTCTTAAGACCACAGATAAACTGTCTTAGAGGAGAAAAGTGTCTGTAGATCTGTATTGCATCTTCTGATGCATTTTTTCATCACTATCTAGAAAGATATTGCTTGCAAATGTAGTTGAAAATAATCTAGGAGATTCAATTCAATAAATTTTAGAATTTGTCAAGTATAAATGACCTTATTGATTGATAATCAAAACTTATCAAGCAGGGCTGAAGAGAAGCGGCAAAAGCTGCAGGCTGAGGTGGATCAATTATCTACGGCCTGATCTAAAGAGAGGAAACATTACTCCTCAAGAAGAACGCCTGATCATAGATCTTCAAAGCCGTTGGGGAAACAGGTTCGAGATAGGATCAAAATTTTCTTAATATTTGTCTAGGGTAATTGATTATTAAAGGTTTGTAAAAGCTGTTTCCCTAAATAATCAATCACTTAGGCGAAGTATGTTTACAACAAGCTACTTGGGAATTGTGGATTAGAAATTTACAATTGAGGTTGATTTTATTGCATTACAGATGGTCAAGAATTGCAAGGCGTTTACCTGGGCGAACAGATAATGAAATTAAGAACTACTGGAGGACAAGGATTAAAAGAAAGCTCGACACTGGAAATCCATCTTCACAACACTCAATTGATTGTAGTTCTTTTTCAAACCCATTTCTGCTGCAAAATAATGAAATAGAAAGGAACTGGGCGTCTCAGAGTATCCTTCAGCAAAGTGAAGCACTGAACAAGTCAGTGATTCATTTTGGTGAACAGCCAAAAGAGGAATTTGTACTTGGCCCATTTGATTCATTCAGAATGCCAAACGAACTGAACCAGTTTGGGGGCAGCAGTGAAGTATTTGAAACTACGAGTATGCCTTTTGAACTGGATTGTTTTGCAGCCATGGTATCTGAGTTATATGCAGACACAACGGAACATGGAGCAATGCCCCAATTCATCAAATTTTAATGTACGCACGTTTTTTCTTTCCTTGGTTGACACAAGAATAGACATCTTATTTCCAAGGTGTCAGAAAGAAGAGACAGAAACGGAACTAAGATTGACATAGGTTTTGCAGTCTGGATTTGTATGGTTGTGAAATAAATAAAGCTCAATTTTATTTGTCTGTGTCACATGGTTAAACTTTGTTGGAATGAGTGGAGATTTCTTTTTAGAAAGCTCTGGGTCCATCAAAGCACCAACACAGGATCGCATAGTAGGAAAAAAGCTTTAACGTTTGAGCTTCCGTGTTGCCCACAGGCAGCTCTCAAAGAATCCCTTTCAATACCATCAGAGATAAAGAGCGTCCCATACCCTACATGATTTAAGTTCCCCTCTTTGCACGTCAGTTGTTCTATTCATTGTTTTGTCTTGGTTTGAAATTCAAAATAATATCACCAATAGTTGTTGAGATCGACCATGCTCTCCTCCAAACGACGGTGGTGGGCCTTTTAAAAAAATTTAACAAAGGATATTAAGATCAATATTCAATTAGGCTGATATATTGTAATGGATAAATCTGTATATATTGTAATGCATAAATCTGTCTATCTAACACTTTTATACTTTCATTTTACACTTTTATGGGCATTCTTTTACGTTATCTAAGAGTATTAAGATCAATATTCAATGAGGCTGCTATTTTGTAATGGATAAATGTGTATAGCAGACATTTTTATACTTTGATTTTAATTTTTTAAGAATTTTTTATGCTACTTAATGCATGGTCTTAAGTATATTGTCATAGTATTCAATTTAATTTAATTTATATAAATAATTATTTTAATTTTGAATATCTTAATTAAAATTTATCTTATTCATTTCTTTAGTTAATGTTGATAAGATTTATTAATTCTTATGAATTGGCATTCAAAATTGCATTTCACATATTGACAACACTACATGTATTTCCACACACTCTAGAATGCAAATTTAACTTCTAAGACTAGAGAATGTTAATTTAGGAGCAATGAGTTAAAAATCATGATTAGGAAAGGGATGGTTTAGTACCAATTCTTAAGGTAGGGTAGCCCTTCTTCACTTTAGCCTATGCTAAGCCTAGGAGGACAATCCTTAATTTTCTTATAGGAAAATTAAAGAGAAACAAAATAAAAGAAATTGACCTTGAAAAAAAAATCCACCTTGTGCACATAAGTCTCTCAAAGTTTTGCCACTAGAACTTCAATAAGCAAGGTTGCGTCTAAACTTCAATATGTTGAGTTATAGACTCAAAATAAGAACATCTCTTAAGCATCTAATAGTAGAGTTGCACATGTAGATTAAGATGAAAATAAAATTTGATCCCTTCTTATGAATCCCCATAAGCTTCCCAACCCATATACAATTTACAACTTTCACTTTGATGATTTTTTGAACATCAATCAACTCTATACTTGTTGAGAATGAAAGGGAACATGGAGAAAGAGAAAAAGAATAGAACAAAATAAATATAAAATATTGCACATTATATCTATATTGGGATTTAAAAATAAACTTGTTACATACATTTCAATACTTAAGAGATATAGAAAAATTCCTATTTCAAAACAAAAACTAAAAGCTTCTTATATTAAATCCTTTATATGAGCTTTAGCTTTCTTGTCTTTTTCAAAACACACAAAATTAGACTAAAACCAACTATATATTAGAATACCCTATTAAACAAATACCTCTCCATTTTGAATACAAAAAGTAGTCTATAATAAGAGACCTCTACATGACTACCTAAATAAAAGTTGACAAAAACCTTACTGAGTTCATGCATAGAAAGAGGACAACCATACCAAAGGACACTGATCACTAGAGAAAGAAAAACACAAAGTAGAATCTAGAATGGGAATGAGTTCATCCTATTAAATACAATTTCAAAGTTAGAACTAAAGCATTGTAGTTGAAATAGGGAGATTGTGGTTAGGATTAAAAATTTTAACACTTCTCCTTAATTATAACTACTACCATCTAGAATACCTAAAAAATGCCCTTTATTATTTTTTTTTTTTCATAATTATTTTTTGAAGATATTTGGATATTAGCTTTTGGACCTCCAAAATTCCAAATATATCTCTTTATTGTTTTGATTTGATTAAAGTTGGAAGGGCTAGTACCCATTACAAAGTAGGGCCATAGAGGCAAAAAATTGGATCCCTCCATTGTTAATCAACTCTCTAATGACATGGAATTTAGTGTCAATATGATTACTCCTCGTTCAAAATACAACATTACTGGATAGTGATATCATTAAATTGTTGTCAAGATAAACATTATTTTCTTCTAACTATGCATGCCTCACTACTTTGAACACTTTTTCATCTAAATTGTTTGGCATTATTCTCCTATTGGAGCTACATACTATTAGATTTATGAAAAAACACAAGATGCAAGATCAAATAGCAAATAAAAACACCTTCCACTCACAAGAGTTGAAAACAAATATTTGTTATTTCCTCAACAAGAAAGAACTTATAAAATGGACCTCAAGATTTTTATTAGAGTTACATTTAAGGAGAGTGCTTATAAGAGAAAACCCTAAATGAGAAAGGGATTAGATCATGACAAGTATCAAATTCACATATAATGAGACAAAATGATCTAATAATAGCTCACTCTATTAAAAAATAAAAGAACTCCTAAGTTTAGCTTTAGTGCATGAAGTGAAGCCAATAGTGGCATAGTATGATGGCTAAGTTATTGTGGTGGTGTTCTTGCCATCAATGTTCAAGGGTATGTGCATGATCATGATTGGCCAAAAAGTGGCAATATGATGGGTATTTGTAGAGTATGTGGCTGACAACTTTTTTTTAACCCAAAATTGATGAAATGAAAAGGGTTTTTAAAGGAGATTCTCAGCTTTCTGCCAATATAAATTATGCTTTACTTTAAATTTAATAAATAATTATTATTCATTTTCTATTTGAATTACGACTAAAGTCCTGATTGATAGGCTGATTGAAAAGCATCTATAACTTTCAAACGGTATCACATTTTTGGAGTCCAAAACATTCATCACATTCTATGCTTCGAATACTATAGGATTAAAAAAAGAAAAATTGAATTTCATGAAATTTTGACCAAGTGAAGGTGGTCAGACATACGAGTTTTTTATATTTTTTAAAATTTGTAACTAAAAATTCATAATTAATTATTTACTTGGAAAAAAATTACAAAAAAATATGCATCACATCTAGACATGAGTCCTCTACTTATGTCTAAAATATTATAAAAAAATATTATCATTTAATGGTGGTTAGGTGGTCGCACATTAATCTACTTATTTTTCCCCGAATTTAAGCAATTGTCGCGATTGAAATTTTAAATTTTTCACCAAATGAATTTAAAAAACCTAGTAATTTAGAAACTACATTCAATTTTCTATAGATTCTATTCTTACATATTTTTGAAATAGTATAGATAAGTTATTCAAATTTTTATATCAAGTTTCCTAACTGTGATTTTTCTGAATTTTTTGCCACTTAAGGGCCTACTTTTTTTACGATGATCTTGCACATACCCTCAAACCCAACTGAGGTGTAATTGTTGAATGTTTAAATTGGGGATGAGGATTCCCCATTGCAACCTCACTGGTTCATAGCTCTAGGTTAAAAGTGATTACCCCATTTTTTAAAAATGCATGAAGTGAAACTAGCCTAATATTCAATTAAATATTAATTAGTGATTTGCTAATAAATGATTACTCTAAGACCCCCCTTTAAGTGAAAACTTAGCGAGTAGCTAAAAACCCTAAAAATTGAATGTATAGGAAGGAAATTAATGCATGAGTGGGTCCCAAAAAATAAGGTTTGATGAGATACCCATGTACAAACAATCTAATCTCTCACAACTAGAGAAAAGGAGAAATATTCATGGTAAAAACTCCTCATGAAAAGAGAGAAATTCAAATCAAGGACTAAGAAGAATCCAAAACAATGTCCCAAATACAATAGGAACATGAAGAACATTGTTGAAGAAAAAATAAGTTCTAGAAAACTATCAAACGATGACTACTATAGTGTTGTAATTAAGAACCTCCTCATAAATAGATGAACAGGATCAAGAAAACAAGAATCTATGCGAGTTACCCCAATGGCACTACTCGAATAAAATGGAAAAAAGGAAAACGTTTGATAATTGAATATATAGATGGCACATGAATCTACGTGAGTGACCCCCAATGACATTACTCAACCATGCATGATGCTCGTTGAAAAAACAAGTACAGATAGTCTAAAGAATATTGATTAAGTGAAAATGGAAGGTCAAGAATGCAAGAGTGTCCATATGGTAAATGTTCTATCCCATAAAAATATATGGGTAAGTAATCATTGAATTCGCCTAGTACATAGGAACAAATATTGAATACATAGCTCACTCCAAAAACAAACCAAGGAAGCATTAGCACTAACAATAGAAACCATCCATAATGAGAAAAAGGAAGAGCCAAGATAGGTCCATTGAAACTCTGTGTCACCAAAAAGTTAATGTAGGAGAACAAAGAATATCTGAATGTGAAAATGAATGTACTTGCAACTAAAAAAGGGTGTGAAAACAAGGAACACATGCATGACACATTAATCACTAGGATTCAATGTTGTCATGGAAAGAACACTAACTTGAGAAAGGTGTGATGGCAAGACAAAGGTACTCAAAACCCACCCATAGTACTTAATAACATAGTGTGAGTATAAAATATACAACAAGATGTTTGAAATCCCCAAAATGTATTACAACAGTGGCACTTTATCTTAGTTTATCTACAAAAGAAAATTCTTAGAAAAGATGTCTGTAATGCCCAAATCGAAAAATGCTAGAAATATACATCAAATAGCCTAATACAAGTTATCCCATGCAAAAAAATGGCTTATAGGAGTCAAAATGTCAAAGTAATTCACTAGAATGTAAAAATTGAAAAAAAAAGTGAATAAAATGTACCTAGAGAAAATTCTAGAAAATGTGTATGGATAGATATAAAGATCTGAAAGATACATTTCCTATCCCATGAGAGTCACAAAAAGTAGAGAAACCGGTCAAATTTTTTGAGCTCATAGGCAAAAACAACACTTATGATTGATAGGATTTAGAATGCAATATTAGCAAAAAATGAGAAGAAACCTACACCATTGGATCTAGCTCTTGGAACTAGATTTTAGATGATATACTATTTTCCCAATTTCAATGCTCGAGTAAAAAGTTATGGTGATTTTCCTAATCTTGCCAAAATTAAAAAAACCTAATTTTTTTAGTCCTCTAATGACTAGGTGTGGATCACCCATATGACCCTTGGATAGTAGACTTTTCTAAAAAGAATATATTGGCCCCTCCACCATTGGTTGAGAAATGGATGGGTGGCCCCATCAATACTCATAGCATTACATGGCTAACTGCATTGTAGTGCCTAGAAACTAGCGGTTAGGCCACAACTACCTAGTGGTCTACAAAACATAGGTGCAATACAATGTAGCATAGTACTAAGCACTGAGTGCCAAAAACATATAGATCCTTTTATTTATTTTTAAAAAAGCCATGTTGTACAGCTTTTGGGGGGTTGTATGACCTCCCAATAAAAAAATTACCTCAGAAGCTACTATAATTGAATTTGGGAATATTTATGGTCAAAGTTCATTTTTTTGGCCTCTTGAGTGCAATAGTGAGGTCCTTTTCATTCCCAAATACACCAAAAAATATGTAAGTACAAAATCAACAAAAAAATGAATATTCCAGATTTGAAGCACCTATAATCATAGTTCAAGAAAACCCTCAAAATTCAAGAAGGGATTTTTTTCTTCCATGCTCTAATACCATGTTAGATTTGTGAAAAATACACAAGTCGATGGATGAAACAAAAAACAAGAACACCTTACATGCACAAAAGTTGTAAACAAATATTTTCTCTTTCCTCAACAAGAGATAACTTATATAATGGACCTCAAGAGTTTTCTTAGTATTGCAATGAAGGAGAGTGTTCGCAGTTTTTGTCATTATTGTCAACACTAAGGAGATTGTTGGAAGTTGTTGTCATTGATTTCAACAATGATTTTGGTTGTCATTGATGTAGGCACTTGAGAATTAAGGTGTTAGTCCTTTCTATTCATTGTCATTATTATATTCAGTTTGGGCTAATATTGGTAATGTAGTTCATGCCTTATCAAAGAAGAATTGTTGAAGTTTGTGATTGGATGTCATGCTTTATCAAAGAAGAATTACTGATATTCATGATTGGGTGTCATTCCTTATCAAAGAAGAATTGCTAAAGTTCATGATTGGATGTCATGCCTTATCAAAGAAGAGTCATTGAAGTTCATATAATACATTATTACTGTCGGTAGAGTTGATTTCATAATGATATATTCAAATGAGGATTAGAAGCATTAAGATGAGGATTAGAAGTATGACCGATAGTGGAGAGATGTTGTTGAAGGTATACATACAGTATGTCTTATTCTCTCTCCTGATGTTCCTGATGAACTATGTGTTGCTGAAAGGAATTTTCAGCATCTGTAAGTTGCTTAAGAGGTTTTTGTTCAAGAAGGTATAGTGATGCCTATATGATAGAATGGTCTGCATTCCTTCGCTATTGTTGTCTTGGTCTTGCAGTTTGGTATTCAATTTCAATGTTCTACGGATGTTACATACCTACCTTTTGAGGTCACTTGTGTTACCGAGGAGATCTCTATTAATTTCTAAAGGTTGGCAATGTTGTTGGTAGTTTAGAATGGTCCAAGAATGTTGGAATTTTATGTTGTCATTGATGTCAATAGAACTCTATTGTTGCATTGATGTCAACCTATGGAGATGCTTTGATTGGTTGCATTATGTTGTCATTAGTATAACTGATGTCAACCTCTAGTGTTGCCTTAATGAGCATATGGTTGTGGATGTTCAACCTCTTGTGTGGTTGATATACTGAGAAGGTATTGTAGATATTAAGATGGTATTTTTGGTGCTTGGTTTCCAAGTTCTTTTAAGAAAATTTGAATAAAAGAGGAGACAGTGTCGTAAAGAGTGTTTAGTGTTGTAGAGTGGTGTTCAGTGTTTTTCTCTACATTTCTTTAGGGTTAAAGATCTACTTGTGTGGTTTGGATATGTTGATCAAAGGTGTTCAAAGGTGTTATATCCATAGTTTTAGGTTTTGGATCATTCAGTAGAAAAAGTTGTGTTTGCCAGTGTGTGAACTGTGATACAGTGTTGTTCAGAAGAAATGGTTTTGCTCCACATTTCTCCACATTGTGGTTTTTGTTAGAAGTTTGAAGATCTATAAGTGTGCTTATGTTGTTCATATCTATCTTTAGTTTGAGTTTTTTGAGTTTTGGTTCTTTGTAAGGTTGGATTCATATGTTATAGTGTGTGTAAGATTATTTGGGTATACAAAATGATTATGTTCTTCAGGCATATGATGTTATGAAGGATTTGTTGGATTTTAGGGTGCTGATGGAATATTCTAGATTGTGTTTATGTTTTGTGTGTGGTTTGTGATTCAACTTTGGATTTGAGGAAGCATGTACTTAAATGTTTAATGGTGTTAACATAGGTTCAGTTAATCTTGGGTGTTTACACTAATTCTAGATATGCTTCAGTGTTTGTGGAAGTGTGGCAAGGCATGTATGTATAGATTTATGGATTATTTAAGGTGTTATGTGGTTCTACTTCATTCCTCTCCACTGCGGGAATATTTTGGTGCTGACCTAATTTGAATTTGTACATTTGAGGTGCATACCCAACCTTGAAAGATGTTTCTAAGGTTGTGAATGGTATAAAGGCGAGGTGAATTGATGGAGGAAGAAAGTGTAAGAGGTGTAGTGTGAAGTGTTGAGATGTAAAGTGTGAAAGTGCAAAATGCAATGTGAGATTTGATGCCTAATACTATTGGAAGCAGTGAGCAGAAGGTGTCTACATTTTTTAGAGAGAGTGTGAATGTTCTGGTGAAGTAGTTTTGGATCTTTTCTATTGCTTTGAGATGGATTTCTCATTGTGAAAATCTTCTACCTTCTTTTTATTTTGGAAGTGAGTCATTGGCAATGAGCCCTTCTTTCTCTTAGGTAGTGAGCCTATTATATTTGGTTTTGCAATTAATTTATATTGTGAGCTAATCCTCATTGTGGTTTTTCCCTTCTTGGGTTGTCCACATAAATGTAGTGTTCTCATGTGTAAGGATGTGTTTCCATTATTTTTTCTCATGTTCTATTTGGTAATGCATGATAAGGGTTTAATGGTTGTCAAGGGTTTAAGTATTAATGCAGATTTGAATGTTAATGAGGGTTGTGATATTTTGATTTACAATTGATTCATCCCCGACCTCTTAGTTGTCTTGTGAATTCAACAATTGGTATCAAAGAAAGTTTCCTTCAAAAAATGCTTAACCGCTTGAGGTAGATGTGGGATGGTGCACAAGAAGGAGGCTCCTCTATTTGATGCATATGATTATACATTTTGGAAGACCGGGATGGAAGGCTTCCTTGTTTCTCTAGGGTTTGGAGTTTGGAAGTTTGTTGAAACTAGATATACAATGCTTGCAAATGGTTTGAGTACTGATGATAAGATCAAGGCATATGAGAAAAATGGCAAAGCAAGGTATGCTCTTTTGAGTGGTATTTCTAATTCATAACTTGTGAAAGTTATGAGTCTTAAAACTACTAGTGAGATCTAGAAAAGTTAGAAAGTATCTATGAAGGAGATAATAAAGTCAAGCAAGCAAATATGTAAAATATTAAGACTAAATTTGAAATCTTAAGGATGAAAATAGATGAAGATATTATAGAATACATTCATACAGTGGATGAAGTTGTCAATTCCATTCTAGAGGCCTTGGTGGAAAAATTGAAGAATATAAGGTGGTAAAGAAGGTATTAAGGACTCTTCCTAAATCTTATAGTCATAAGGTTTTTTCTATTGAATGAGATCAAAGTTTAGATCATTATTCTAGAGATCAGTCGTTTGGTACTTTAACTATTTTTTAATTGAGAGAGTTTGATCCAAGTGATTTAAGAAAAGTTATTGCTTTTAAAGTTGGAATTTAAAGAGACAAGAATGAGGAATCTAATCTGGATGAGTTTGATGAGCTAGAAGAAAACTTTGTGAGGAGATTTAAAAAGGGAACTAGAAAATATAGAGGTAAGTTACCTTTCAAAAGTTTCAATTGTGGAAAGAATGGTCATTATGCTTCATGATGTCTAGTCAAAGCTTCAAATGATAGATTTAAGGAGAATAATGGTAAATCAATTAAGAGAAGTGATTATGTTAAAGAAGATTCCAGTATATCTAATGATGATTTTTTTTAATTAGATGATGAAAATGATGAATGCTTGTTCATGGCTCTAAATGTTGGAACTAATTCTGTCAAATCTAAGAGATGTATAAAGGAAGTTTCTCTAGAAGTAGGTCATAATGGAACTATGGTGATTTATTTTCATGCTAGAGAGGACAAAAACTACTAGATTGTTGATAGAAGATGCTCAAATTACATCATAACTAATAAAAGTATGTTACACTTGAGAAGTTTGAAGGTGTTCTTGTAATGTTTGGTGATGATACATCTACTAAGACATGTGGAAAAGGTTCAATCAATTTTGATGGAAAGCATAATACAGATGATGTTCTTTATGTTAAGGTTCTTCAATATAATCTTCGAAGTGTAGGAGAAAAGTGTAGCAAAAGATATAATCTTGTGTTTCAAGATTTTTGTTGTGAGATCAAGAAAGGATCCAAAAATCTGGTTGCTATAGGAAAAAAGATAGATGGAAATATTTATTATCTTAAGGGTGTTAATGGTATATGCTTTATGAATCAAATCAATGAAAGTTTGCTATGGAATACAAGAATGTGTTGCATCAATTTTGATAGCCTAGATGGAATCAACTATGCTCAAGTTGTGAGAGATCTACAAAAGATTACAAAGCCTATAAATGCAGTTTGTAAGAAATGTTAGATTGGGAAGCAAACAAGAAAAAGGTTCAATTTCAAAGAATATTCTACCACATGAACTTTGGAGTTGGTGCATACAAACATTTGTGGACCTACAAGAACAAGAAGTTTTCAAGGTGACATGAATTTCATGTTGTTGATTGATGATTACTCTAGAATGACTTGGGTAACTTTTTTCAAAGAAAAATCAAAAGCTCTATATAAGTTTAAGGCATTTAAAGCTATGTTTTAAAATGAAATGGATATGAAAATCAAAATTTTAAGATCTCACAGAGGTGGAGAGTTCACCTCCAATGAGTTTAAATTTTTTTTGTGAAGATCATGGAATAAAGAGAAATTTGTGAACCACTAGGACTCCTCAGTAGAATGGAGTAGTACAAAGGAAGAATAGGACTGTTTAGAAAGCAATAAGGAAAATGATGAAGGAGGAAAATAGACTATATGTCTATTGGAGAGAAGTAATTCATACTACA
>VDFB02281492.1:773970789-774001731 GCA_007258455.2 Sequoia sempervirens | reverse complement strand
AATTATTGAGAGCTATGACAATCCTACCTCTCCTACTTGGGAAGATATTATAGGACATGGGGATGTAGTTGTAGATAACCATGAAAATCCTTAGATAAGGGTAAAACGATGACACTAGAATCCCCTTCATTAGAAAGACATCAAACCAAAACTACTAAGGTTATGAATGCACATGTCTATTAGATCCCCCTTGATTATTGGACCCCCTAAATACCCTATGGGATGTCCAAAGAATCATCTAATTATTTATCCACCCTCACAAAACATCAAGTTCAAAATAAACCAATGCTTATCTTAGGACCACCTAAAAGGAAACCTGATAATGTTTCGTAGCAATTGAGTTACAATATCATTGCTCATACATATAACACTATAAACAATCTGCAACCAAGACAAGAAAATCCAACATCCTTACCATTTCCTAAACCTATCTTACTTGGTCCCCCTTGTTTTCCCTTAAAAAGTGGAAAGGAGTATAATCTTGTTGAACAACTAAAGAATACTCCTGCTAAGATATCATTATGGGAACTTATTCAAACCTCACCTAACTAGCATAACATGCTTCAAAGTGCTTTACAACAAGCTCCAACACCTCCTAATGTGTAATCAAATGATGTGGCAGCCCAAATTAAAGCTATAACTCTAGCCAACTTGGAAATTACTTTCCACCAAGATGAGTTACCTTCACTAGAAGAGCAAAAACAAAATGAAGCTTTCATGATAATAGCTCAAAATAATTGGATTGGAATAAAAAGAAATCTTGTTGACAATGGTTCAACCCTTAACGTATGTAGCAAAAATATTTTGGACAAGACTGAAGTAGAAAAAAGCCAAATACAACTAGATTCTTTATCCATTCGTGGGTTCGATAACATAGGAAAATAATCGCTTGGTGTGATTAAACTACCTATTAAAGTTAGAAAAGTTACATTGCAAACTCCTATCCATGTTATGCCTCATGACATTTCATATAATATTCTTTTAGGAAGGCCATGGATTCATGCAATGAATGGGGTGCCTTCTACCCTTCATCATAAAATGATGTATGTCTACAAAAACAAAGTATATACAATCAAAGCCGACCTTGAACCAAATAATTGTTTGAACATTAAGAAAGGAAAAGAAAATCCTTTGAAGACATTAACACCAACTACACAAGTGGAACCAATGTAAAAGAAAGAAAAATCAAAGCATATTGAACAAGTTACGAAGTTATTAGAAGATAATTGGGGTTCCTTAGATTTCACACCTACATTCATGGGAGAATACAATATCATAAACAAAGAATTTGTAAAGGGAAAAGAAAAAGTTGTAATGATGACACAAGATTCAACACAAAAATTGAAAGCATCCACCTCAGCCACTTTAGAAGAAACAAATTACACAAAAAACATTTATGAAGTTAATTATGAGCAACCACCGAATCTGAAAGAAATGCAAAAACTTTATGGAAGAGGTTATGAACTTATGAGACAACTTGGTTATAGTGGAAAAGGATATGGTGCTAAAGAACAAGGTATTTGTGTCCCTATAGAGCCTAACACACAACAAATAACTAATATGGTCTTGGTTATTGTCCCTTGAAAGAAACAAAAAAGCCTTCACTTAATGTCAACACTCTTACAAAATATTCTTCTAAGTCGACTTTAATACTAGTGAATCCTGAATTGATAGACACTAGTGGTCTTGATTACTATCCTTTGAAAGCAATGAAAGAAACAGAGAAATCCTCGCTTAATATCAATGTCATCACACAAAACAATAATGACTAGAGTTCATTAGATTTTACACCCTCCTATAAAGGAGAGCACAAAATCTCACAATCTAAAGAGTCTTGTGTAAATATGACATCTTCTACTAAGCAAGAGACATATTTGTCACAAAATAAAGGAAAATATTCTACTATTGATGAAGAGGGCATCTTGTCAAGACTCCTCCAAGATCATTTGATATCTCTCCCTCCAAGGACATGAAAGAATTTTTACTACAAGAGTTCATTTTATGCATATCATAGAATTCATGGTCATTCTACTAATGATTGTAAGGCTTTGAGTAATTGAATTCAACATCTTAAGGAGTTTTGTGCTCTTCATTGTGTCAAAGCACCTTGTTCCTCTAATTGATACTGATATTTGAGTTTCTCATCAATCATATCGGCTCATCCTTGTCCTGCACTAAGTGAGGGCAAGGGGTTATGTAGCCTTGTCCTTGCATGTCACTTGTTGTTGTCTCTTTTGGCTAGCTAACCACCTTTCACATGTACATATAAGAGCAAGATTTCGATGTGGATGGCATGCCTTAAGTTTCCTCGTAGGTGACATACTTCTCTTTCTAGGTTTAACATTGTATTTTTTGGGCAACCCTCCCTTCATATTTCATGGCATAACTTTATTTCAAAAATGTATGAATTGGAATAGGGTTTTCCAAGGAAAGCTCTCATGTCTTAGACAAAAAGTTCACTACTTTAAATCAATTGCTCATAGTAATGGTGTTAGAAATCACTTTAAAGTGGGGGCATACATTGGTGATATTTTTTGATATTTTGCATATTTTATGGTGTGATTTTCTTTTTTCTTGTGACGTTTCCTTTTCTTGGTGGTGTCATTGGGTTCTATGTCTTCCAAGAGTGTGATATTTCTAAGTATATCATCTCCCTTGATGGCATGATGTGAAGTGAGAGGCATCCCATAAGTGGTGATCTAATACTCTTTGACTTTTCCTCTTTGTGAGACATTAGGCACGATGTTCCCTAAGAAGAACTTACATGAGCAAAGAAGAATACCTTTTACTAATAAATTATAGACATGACATTTAAAATCATACAAAAAACATTACATTGTGGTACCTTATTGAAGTTGTCAAGAGGATAACTTCGGTATGGTATGGGAGGCTAATATGATTCTCTCATTTGCCACCTTGTTGGGATAACTCACCTATTGGATAGACTAAGGTTCCATTATCCTAGAGTGAGCACACATGATTTGGATAACTACCTGAGTGAATAGATTGAGGTTCGACTACCCTAGAGCGATCACACATGATTGGGATAACTCATCTGGTGGACAGACTGAGGTTCCACTACCCCAGAGTGAGCATACATGATTGGGACAACTCACCTAGTGGATAGACTGAGGTTCCACTACCCTAGAGTGAGCAACATAGGCTATGAGAAAACAACCTTGTTCCACATTTTGTTGGAATGGTTGTGCTTGATCCCTTGTTTTTCCTTGGCCTTTGATAGGGTATGATTATGTATCTTTTTTATTGCTACATACTAAAATGTCTTGAATGTCTACTTTAGTGTGAGTTTTTCATATGGGGGAAAACTCTCACTAAAGTGGGGGGAAAATGTAGTGTAGAAAAAAGTAATCCTTTTTCACACTTAATTTAGGAATAAGTGATATTGAATTAACCTAATTATTCCTTGATTTAATTTTGTAATGTGTTGTATGCATTCACATTGAATCTAGGGCCCTTTTAACAAAAATGTACTTAATTTGTACCTTATTTGGGGTGTTGTAAAGTGTTGCATTACACATTCAAACTTATCTAGGGTTTCATTAATTAATTATGGTTAATTGAGCTTAATTAGCCCCTTAAATTCAAATTAAAGCCTTATTAATGACACTTTCTAAAGGATCTATCCCGAAACCCAATAATCAAATGGTATAATGTATTTAATTTGGAAAAATCAAGGTCCTAGAAAATGGTGCTAGGACCCATTTTCCTATAGTGGCGAATGGGTCCTCTCCACATAGGACAACCCTTTCTTTACATTATTGAGGTGGGTTTTTGATGTTATTTCACCCCCTGAAGCATGGTCCTAGAAATTTGTGCTAGGACCCATTCAGTTTTAGTGGAAAATGGGTCCTCCATACATAGGACACACCTTTTTGAATTTAATTGTGGTGGGATTCTAATTATTTTCAATCCTAAATCTGGTTTTGGCTTGTATTATTTGAATTTCGGGGTTAATCTCTAGATTTAATATACATATGGGGTTAATTCACCTAGTTTCATCCTAGATCTTCATGAGCATTCATGAGAAAATTCACAATAGCATTATAGATTTTACAAGAGCATTTCCAAAGGCATTCAAGGTAGATTAGTGAAGTTTATTATAGAAATTCAAGATCATTTCGTCATTTCAAATGCATAATGCATCAAGCATCTGGTTGAGCTGATGTTTTTGATGTAGCATTGAAGACCTATTTGTAAGCATTGTTTCACATCTAATTTGAGATCAAGATCTACATTCTTCCTGGCCACTTCATGTTAGTCTACAGATTTATACTCCAAGAAAACTTGCAAGGTATCATCATTTCATGTTTCATGTCTTTATTACATTGTTTCATCATTTTGTTTAATTATCTACAAGGGGTTTGACTTAGGCAAACCCCTATTCACTAACAATAAACAAGTTTTTCTCCCAGGCTTTGATGTGTGCTTGCAGGTTCATAGATTGAAGATCAAGTAGAGAACAATATTAGAGAAAAATTGTCAAAGTTGTCAAGTTGCAAAGTTGTCATCTATAATTCAATATTACAAAAAGAGCTCTACAAAATTTGTTTTAGATTTTCAGGAGCTGAAAACCTAGGAACTAAGAGTGTAGAAATTGAAATACAAAACCTAGAAATCAGTTTTTTGCTTAAAATGACCAATTCACCACTAAAGGGGAATAAGTCCTTAGTGGGGCTTGAAGCAGTGAAAACATGGGATCTAGAAGTGCAAAATGAGGAATAAAACCTAGAAGTCATTTTTTGGAACCCTAATCGGGACCCATTCGCCACTAAAGGAAAATGAGTATTTTCTAACCTAAAAAATGACAAGTTTTCAACAAGGTACAAATTTTTTTAAGCTCTCAAAACTTCCCTCATAGTTGCTATAATAGTTAGATTTAGTTTCTAATTATTATTAAAGCATTTTGGCATTCATAATTGAGTAAAATATCCCCTAAGAAACATAGTGGTTAATCATCTTGTTCATTCATGGTAGTAAACCCTATTTTCTTTGTTTCAAACATGGTGAAATGATATTGAATTGTTACAATGAAACTTCAATAATTTTCCCTTGAATGCCTTTGAAATGCTCTATAATTCTCTAATACTTGAATGCTTGGATGCTTGTAAACATGTCAAGTCACTTATGATGAAACTATGTGAATTAACCTTATATTTATACTAAATCTATGGATTAACCCTGAAATTCAAATAATCCAAGCTAACATAAGATATAGGATTCAAAATCACTAAAATGCTACCACAAATAAGTTCAAAAAGGGGTGCCCTAAGTAAGGAGGACCCATTTGCCCAAAGTGGCGAATGGGTCCTAGCACAATTTTCTAGGACCAAGCTTCGAGGAGGTGAAATAACATTAAAACCCACCTCAAATATGCTAAAAAAGGGTTTCCTAGGTAAGGAGTACCCATTCGCCAAAAGTGGAGAATGGATCCTAGCATAGTTTTCTAGGACTCCAACTTTGCCAATTTAAATGTTATGCAATATCATTAATGAGTGTTAGGATAAATTATTTGAAAATGCAATAATTAAGGCTTGGATTTGAATTAAAGGGGCCAATTAAGCTCAATTAAGCTCAATTAATTAATAAATCTCTACACTAGTGTGAAAGTGTAAGAAAACACTTTAGAACACCCTAAATAAGGCACAATTAAGTACATTTTATCATTAATTGTTAATTCCCAAACTAAGCGTGAAAAAGGGTTACTTTTTTTAACACTTCACAAAGAACTAATGGGGTAGGGAAGCATGTAGGACAATTAGAGGAGGCCCACCAAACCATGGGATAATTATAGACCACCCATGAGAAATGTTCATATTTCACCCTCTCAAGGACTATTGCAAACCACACCCATGTTTGCCTCCTTGGAAAAGCCACTAATCACCTTTTTTCCTTGACTTTTAAGGTCCTTTATGAGCATGGACGACATGTGAACTACCTTGAAACCATGGAAAGGAAGGTTTATGTTGATTTCCAAGGTTAAATTTTTAAAAATGCCCATTGGAAGGACGCTCCCGCTCCTACTCTTACTCCATTTTCTCATTACTACACCCATTTACATATCATCTTCCTCATAATGCCAAAATATTTATTTATAAAACTCCTCAATGTATTCCTAAATATTTTTCTCCTTTTCTTTTATATTCTTCAATATTAAATAAACAACCAAATGAGATCATCTATTGGTAAATTTTTTATTTCAACTTCATTACCTATCCCAAGTTATAATTTCAACCTTATCATTTCTTTGTATTTTTATCTAAATGTGTTTCCACCATAGGGAGGAATGACCCTTGAACTTTTTGTAGGAAAAATGAACTTTCTTAGAATTTTTAATAGAATAAAAGTTAAAATACTTATCCCTTTGGGAAATCCAATCAATCAAATATTCTAGATTAAAATTACCATTATAACTTGGAGGATCCAAATATGTTTACTATTGATTTTAGACATATCTCACAGAAACCTCCTTTGAGGCTCATTACCCCATTCTTGTACATTATCTTTTTGCACATTGACTTCCTCTTCATCTTGAAAAGCATCTTCCAAATGTACTCCTTCATGTTGTGCTACTTCAATAACTTCCAACCTCGCTATTATCCCTCTCAACATCTCCTCTCTTTCCATATCTTCATTGGATCCTTTGCAGTTGTATGTATTCACTCACTCTCTCACTCATAACTTTTTTCGAACCCCTTCTCTATGACACATCCATGGTCCACAAGAAAAACATGCTCTGATACCAATTGATGCAATCTATATTAGGAAGCCTTATCAAAAGACCCAATTGAAAATCCAAACAAAGATAAACAATATCCACAATCACAAAATCTTCTACATATTTTATTCTTCTTAGAAGATAATACTAGTACACAAGTTCAAAATACACAAAAATCAATTTATAGTTAAATTTTATAGCATTCAAAATCCTCCAAATTTCCAAACCCACCTCAAAAATTAATCAGCCATTATATAGCCATGTGATCAGACACATGAAATAGTTTAGTTGTCAACCATTGTAAGTTGAATGACCTTTAAATTTAACTTTATTGTCAATATTCCACACCATTCATAGCTTATTTTTTAGGCCATTGAACTATGATAATCCATTTGAACCCCACCAACTTAAACCTAAATTAGATTGAGTTGAAAGTTTGTGGAAATATGAGCTTGATTGAAACCCAAAAACTCTCAAGAACCATTGAATCACTACAAGGTTTAATTCAAACCCTCAACACCATATAAAAAGTAAACCATTTTTAACTTCATTGGAAAATTTCCTTCCATCTAAAAAAAATGTAATTCCCATATCTCCTATCCTCTCCTCTATTTTAGATGTAAAACCTTGCATCCGTACATACCTTATGCCCTCGTAAATTCACTTCATAAAATTACACTTACCAACTAGATGTTTATTTCACTTTAATTCTTTCACATCCTATACAATTGATGTTGTCATCAATATATCATGTTGAAATCATCATTTTTTACTACCTATGTTGATGCCATCATCAATTAACATCATCATCAAAACCCCTCATCTAAACCAAAAGGTGAAATCACAAGGTTCAATTAACTTGAATTGATTTGCACATCTTGATGGAATAAAAATCCTTGCAAAGAAGAACAAGGCACAAGATAATGAAAAATCCACAAATGTCTATTTCTGAGAAAATTAATTTGAACCAAATCAAACTTGACTCAAATGATCACCATAATCTTGCATCTAGATGACTACTCAAACTTTGCATTCAAATGAGATCCAATTTTCACAAACAAACCCAAATCAAATTGTATTGATCTAGATGACCATTCAAACTCTATATCTAGATGATCCAAGTTTCCACAAAAAGATAGATGTGATAAAATGACTCCAAATTAGATACCTAATCTAAATGGACATTAGAACTATGTGTCCATATGGAACCCTTTCTCCTATATGGAAATAAAATGGTTTTTCTTCATAAAAAAACTCAAAAATGAACGAAGTAATACCCATTAAGATACTCTTTAGGATGGCATCATTATAACAACCATTTGAAGTTAGAAAATTTTAGAACCAGAAGCATCCCGAAAACAACATGTAAGAAAAAAATAAACAACTGAATTGAAAATCATGAAAGAAATATTTTTGGGAAAATGCATCATTAATTTTTTTTAAATACATTTGAAATCAATAGAATTTTTACTAAGTTATTCATTTATTTTGAAACATATAACTAGGAAACCAAACCATGTAGCTAATGCATTGATTAGGAAAATTTTAATTCTAAATAAAATGAGGGTCAATTTAGTGTGTTTTGATTCAATGAGAGAGTTATATGAAGGGGATTGACATTTCAAGGAAGAATGGATAGCTTATAAAGTCTAGTAGACAAGGATAAAAATTCATGGTTGGAGTATTTTATTCAACAAGGATTGTTGTTTAAGGAGAAACTATTATGCATCTCTTGAGGATCAATGAAGGAGAATCTGATGAGTGAAAAAAATCTAGTTGAGGTCTTGGTGGAAATTTTGGAGTAGATGAAACACTAACATATATAAATGATGGACACTTTTGGACAAGGATGGGTGTGGATGTGAGGAAAATAGTGTAAAATTATCAAAGTTATCAATATTCTAAAGAAAGAAAGTAGAATACAGGATTGCACTAGTCATTACCTATACTAGACAGACCTTCAATGTAGATAAGTATAGATGTTTTACTTGGATTAACAATAAAACAAAGAGGTAATGAGTCAATTTTTTTTTTTAGTCTAGATATGTTTTCAAGGATGTATCATCTTATTCCAAGTAATAATTCTAATGATCCATGATCCGATATAGCCATATTGAACATTTTTTAAAATAGTGAGATTTTATGGATTTCTAAAGACTGTTGTCTCTAATAGGGACATGGGGTTTGTTGGATACTTTCTGTGTATATTGTGGAAGAGATTGGGTACACAATTGGCATTCAATTCAACTTACCATCCAAAAATTCATTGTCAAATTGAAATTGTGAACATGAATCTCGGTAATTTGTTGATATGTTTAGTAGGGAACATACCTAATCAATGGGATTTGATATGGACCCATGCATAATTTTATTATAATAATTTAGTTGATTAGAGTGTAATAAAAATATCATTCCATATTGTTTGTGGTTATTGTCCTAGAGGTGATGATGAATTGAGTGATATTGCAAATTTGATTAGAAAGAATATTGTTGTAGAATATTTTGTCTTTACAAATTACATAGAGAAGTAAAGGAAAATTTAGAGAAGAGTTCTACAAAATAAAATAAAAAGATTTTTTTGACTAGATTAAGACTGGAAGGGCCAGTATCCATTATAAAATAGCCATAGAGGTGAACGAGGGGCTCACAAGAAGTGAGACACCCAACCAAAATTAAAACATAAACTTAAACTTATACAATCTATCTAACAAAAAGAAAGAATTAAAACACATATAAAAAAGACCAATACAATACCACAAGACACCTACAAGTCTACTAGCAAATTGAGACCACTGATAGCATTCTATTCTTGAGAGAAATTGGAGCTTCTCTTCAAAAGTCAGGGGGCCTTTCTGAGCGTCCTGAGTATCCATCATGGCATCCTTGGTCAATGTTTCAACCATTTTACCTTACTTCTTCTATGCATGACTATCATCCCTATCATCATCAACCACCCTTTTACTTGTGTTCTTCCTTAATTGCTTTTGAAATTTTTGAATGGTGAGGGTAGTGTTCTCCATGGTCTCTTCACTCTAGTTAGTAATTACCCTGGGACATTGAGTAGTTTTCTCTTGATTCTTATGAATAGCCTCAATCTCCATTTATAAATTCATTTTATCATCCTATGTACTAATAATGGCTCCTAATTCTTTTAGCTCCTCCCAATTGGCCCATCTTTTGAAAGACTTGGCAAGGGAGGTAATCAGATCCTAGTGGGATTTGTCCTCCACCTCACCTGGCCATGGGACCTGCTACTGCAGATTCTTACTTTCCAACATTTGGATTCTCTCTTTCACTGTGACCAACTGACCCATCAACCACTGCAAAATATCATTCTAGACATTAATTGTCTTCAATATTTTATTGATTTTTTTGCAAAGGGGGTCACTAGAAGCACTAAAGTTAAAACCCACCCTAGGTTTGGCATGGGTTCCCTCCAAATTTATGTAAAGGTTGGGGGAATTTTATAAGTTAGAGTTTAAAACAAGGGGGTGGTAGGGACATCAGATACATTCAAATGGGAAGGGGAGTCCATGGGAGAGTTGGCAGGGGTGGGGTTCCATGACACATCATCATCTAAGTTGTCTGACTCATCCGAACCAAAAGTAATATGCATGGGTTCTGATAGTGGGATTCAATTGATGGAGTAGGGAGTGAGAGTTGCACATCAAATGGAAGGGGGTTTCATCAAGGGTAATGGAGGGACTAGGGTCCACAGGGGGTTTAGTGGGGTTGTGAATTATCAAAGTGTTCTTTTTAATAGTGGTAGGGGAGGGTAAAACAATGGCATGGTACTTGCAAAGATGAAAGATAAGACCCTAGTGAATGGGTAAATTCTTGTTTTTACCAAGTAAATTTTTGACAGTTTTCTCAAGCGAGGAAAAAAGACAAAAGGTGAAATTCATTTTTACATTATACTGAAGGTTATTAAGCATTGTAAATAAATGAGCATGAAAGCAACATAACCTCTCCTTGAGTGTAACATACTTCATGAGGAAATTGTGAGCTCCATCCACAAAATCAAGACTCCAGTTGCTGCTGGGAAAGGTAAGGAAATCTCTGCCAGTTAGGATAAGGTTAGCTCCTCCTCTGAGGAAGATGCTTTGGGGAGGGGGTTTTTTAATATTAATAGAGAAGAAATGTCTAATGTGCTGGGAACTAATCATGAGGGTTCCATTCTTTTGTTCAAACTGTTTAAATGGTTTTTTCATGAACTCAATAAAACTAATGTCAAAGTTAGGGGTGTGGTGAGCAAGGATGAGGAGTCCTCTATCCAAAACCTAATAGATAAATTGTTTGATTCATTAAACACTGTGGCAGACACTATGGCAGAGGAAACTCTTAAGATGAAATTGTGAGCACATTTTCTACATTTACCTCAAATACCAACAAACATTTGTGTTATTAGCAAATGAAATAAAGTAAATCAAGCACTCCTATGAAATATTGAATCATGATTCATAATGCAAAAAAAACAACAAAATATCAAATAAACTAATTAAGAGCACAATAACATGAATCAAATCTTATCCCATAGTGGATTGGTGCTTCTGTGGAAAGAAGCCTTTTCCCAATCTTTGATAAGCTCTTGATGATGGAGATGTGTGATTCTTTACTATATTACAAATACTCAAATTGTGGATGATAAAATGCAAAGGATGAGCTCTCTATTTATAGGAGAGAATGATGGAGAGGCGTGCAAAATGGGTGAATGTGGGATAAAGATTCAACCAATAGGAAGGAGCCACTTGTCCAAATGTGAGTGGAGAGAGGATGTGCAAGTTTTGGTGAATGTGCCAATAAATGACATTAGGTGGCCTTTTCAAATTTCAAATTTGGCTTGTTGGAGAGAGAAGGGGTCTTAAATGCCCAGTGGGGGACATTTAAGAGGAGAATTAATGCTATGTTGGAAGGGACAAGTCAACTTGATTTGAATTCAAATTTGAGAGAGTATTCTCTAAAGATGCCTTGTTGATGGAAAATGAAGATTTAATAAATTAATTAAAATAATTTATTTGTGCAAGTGGGAAAAGCTAGAGGATGGGACTTGCATTATGATTAGATTTAATCCTGATTTAGTTAATTTAAGAGAGGATTAGGTGATTTTACCTTTTTTCTTTAGATTTATGGATTAAACTAAATAAAAAAGGAGATGGAAAATGCTAAAGATTTAGTTAAATAAATATTTGATTTATTTAGCTAAAGGGGATGATTAAAGATGAATTTATTTAATTTAAATGGGGGAATTTAGAGATTGAATTTAATGAACTAGATTTATTTGATGAATAGATGAATATGGCCCAATTAAAAGCATAATGCTAATTTTGCATGTCTATAGAAACATAATCTGGAAGGTAGAATCCTCACCCTCAAGGATCAAATGGAGAAAATTTGGGCTACTATGATGAGGGGAGGGGAGGTGTCTAAATTTGTTGTTAATTTTGATTCTACTAGTGTGATTTCTCCTATGGTTAGTGCCAAGAAACATAAAGAAATTGTTCATGCTGAAGAGATTGGTGCTACTAGTAAGCTGATGGAGGAGGGTGTTGCTGAGAAGGGTGGGGAAAAGGGTATTGTTTTGATTATTGAGGTGAACACAGATGGACCTGGTGCTAGGACTAGAAACAATACTAAAGCTTAGGTTGGGGCTTCTGGTAAATAAATGCCTGATGTGTTGGATGATGCTCAAAAGGATGCAATGAGCAATGTGGAGGCAACATATATTCTAAAAAACATGTAGTGCTGATGGTTGGGGTCCTCCTTTTTGGTTGAATTTTTGGTGTTGGTTCACTGTTGATGGGATGATTTATGCTTAGTGTTGTTTTCTTTAGTTTCATCTGCTTTCTTTTGTTCTTCAAAACCCATATTCTACCTCTAATCAAAAACATACCTCATGAGGACCTCAATGACTTTCCTCCAAACACTAGGTAGGTCAAAATGATTAAAGTAATTTTGGAGTATATTCACCTTCTTGCATTCTTTCAAGAAGCTTTCCATATCCTTTTGATAGTGGCCTTTGGATTTATGAGGGATGCACACTCCCTCCAAAGATAGCCCCGTCACCTCTACAATTAACTCAGTAGTCACCATGAACGAGCTCTCACCAATAGTGACAGTTTTGTTCACCTAGGAGGTAGCAAATGCCCACCAAAATCTTGGGGTCATGCCCCTGCATCCCTTCCACAAATGAGACTAGCTTTCCCCACTGTAGGATGCTCCAAACTACGTTATCTTGTTTCCACACCTCACAACTAGTAGACTCTTCTTAAACCAGATCAACCCCCATCACAAAAATCTCAAACTTTAGAACTGGGCAACACAAACTGTAGAAATGAGTAGATAAAAACCAAAGCCACCAATTAATGTCTTTATGAAAAGGCAACTTAGAAGAGTTAATTTGCCATAAATGAAAAGTGTGGAAAATATCAATGAGAGTGACAGTGTATCCAACTCAATCTCAAATTGATATTACTTTAGCATCATGGCGAATTAAATCGCACACATGACTAGGGATATGAAGGATATTATCCCATATTACTAAATTTGGTGTGAAGGAACCAAGATTTTTGAATGCATAGACAAATTCATTGCCATTTTGAAACATGTGAATAGTACTACAATTTTCAAGGCTAATCATAAAATTTTGAGCTGAATACATGGGGTCTTGGAGGGTCCAACAAGGTGAGGCCTTCCTTATCAACATGAGAATCGTGTTTCTAGAATCTCCCTCGATGATCAAATTGGACAACCCAACTTGTGTGTCAATTTGTATGCCATGGAAAGCAACTACCACCTTAGCAAAGCTAGATGAACGCACCCCCAAGTTAACTGCATAAGCCAAAATTAAATTCCTCTTGTGATCCTAGATAACCCCACCTACACCTAATCGACCATGGTTAGGTCTGGAAAACTTATCAAAGTTAAGCTTTAGCCAACTAGGGTCAAGGGGAATAAAAAGAGAATGTTGATATGCATGAGAGAGAGAAATAATGTCAATTGGGAAATCTAGTGTTAGTATATTTGAGGAAACAAAGGTTACCTCAAATAATGTATAAAAAATTTAAGTGAAAAATGATAGGCCCATATTGAGTGTTGAGAATTTTTTCATCTAATACATATAGAATTGAACTTCTATTAGGTATCTAGGTATATCCTCCATATTGAATGTTGATTATTTGTATTATAAGTAATATGAAGGGGTAACAAGTGCATGAGGAGATACATATTCAAATTTATAAAATACATAGGAATGAATACAACAACTACCCAAAAAGAATTTAGAAGAAGTGGATAGAGTGATAGATTCTTGAGTGATAAAAAAGACAAGGGAAAAAGTATACACATAATATATGATCTAATGGAAGAAAAAAATAGTTGATGAAACTATTATGAAAAATTATTTAGGCCTAGGGAAGTATGAAATTCCTATTCCAAACTCACCTAAATATTCATGAGTTCTACTCTCACAGATCATTTAACTTACCTAGTTAGTCTAATTTACGAGCATTCTATTTCATGAGAAATCTAGTATCAACCAAAAATATTATAGGTTTAGTTTTGGTTCAATTTATCTTGTTGGGTTTCTATTGGTTGGGAGAATTTTTTAACTTAGATTGCTAAAAGTTTTTTTGGTTTACAAGCATCAACAAATTTGAGAGCTTTCATAACCCATATTGGATTTTGAAGATATTTTCACAACCTTGTTAGCTTTTGACAAGATTGTCACAATCTCATTGGCTCATATAGTCCTTTTAGAACACCTTATATTTTTGAAAGAAAATTTTAATCTCTTTTATTTTAAAAAAAAACTTGCAAAGTGGAATTGGAGTTCAATCATAGTTTCAAAACCATTGTTGGCCTCCAATAAGATTGTCACAAGCTTGTTATTACTTAGAGCATCATTCAAAACCTATTGATGGAAAAAAATTATGAACATGGCATCAATGTTCTATCATGGTTTCAAAGCCAGTGTTGGCCTCTAAAGAAATAAAAGAAAAGCATTTATTAGTAGTGTCATTGATTACATCATTAGAAAGGAGAAGATGTAAAGTTATTGCAAAAGAGTTTTAATATATTTTTTCTGATTCTAATACCTATGTCAATATTCAACTAGGTTGTCACAACTATATCATATGTTAAAAATTTATTCACCAAAATCATCTTGATCAAAGAAAGATTTTGTGGGTAGCTTACAAATGATCAACAAAGATTTTGGGGAGGATTATAAAGATATTTTAGAGAAAATTTTGAATTTTTGGTTTTTGACCTAGTTTTGAAACCACTGTTGGTAGAAAACAAGGTTTTGAGCAGCCCTTGAACCTTTGATAGAGGTCTTAAAAGTTCTTTGAGTTCCCAAAATTTTAAGGAAATTTTACGTGTACCATTAAGGAGTCATTAAAAAATTAGTTATACAAAACAAATATTCTAATGATATTGATTGTAACTAATTGTAGAAGATATTTTTGAGAGAAGAGAATTTTTTAATAAAAGAAGAATAAGATAATAATATTAAGGATGAAGATTGAATAGAAGAAGGGAAAATAAATTCAATAGTTATGAATATTTTTTTTGTAATACATATCTAATTCTACTCCTCAAAGTGATTGTAATTTCAATTCCATATTGAATAAAATGTAAGTTAAATTGTACTATTTTTTTGTGTGTTTAGCTTCTTGATTTTCCCATTTGATAAGGCCCCCATATCTAGATTGCATCAAGGCTAATAATGGATAATACTTCATGATGGATAGATCTAGTCATTCTAGTGTAAAAAGAGATGATCTAGATATTTTTATGATTTAAAACCTTAGATAAAAATGTGACTAAACTAACTCCATAAATTTTGAAAAATTATTTACATTGAGTTTGTTTTCAAGGATTAAGAATATTTAAAAGTAACTTGGGAAAGGTTACCAAATCAATAGGAGAAAATTCTCATATGTCAACACTTAAATAGACTAGCTTTATGAAGATGTTAAATATCAACATATAAGATGCATGCATACAAATGTCGAAGATGGTGATTTTAAAGTACATGTTGTTCCCTTTAGTGCTCCAATTTTTATTATTGTAATAAATTCTCTTTGTATGCTCTACAAATTTGAATGATTATTGTATATAAATAATGCCCAAAAAATGCCTTTAAAGAATAAGACATAATATATTATCACATAAATATACTAAAAAATTAGTATTTGTTAGAATTGGCTATGGATGCCAAGATCTATGGACCAAATGGAAAGCACAAGAAAAGAGAGAAAATATGACAAGAATAAATTGTATTCAATGTCATTGATATGATATGATTATGATTATGATTTTGATTAATTACAAATGAGAGACCCCTTGGTTAAATAGCCAAGGTGAGAACATAGAAGGGCATAAGATTATGACAAGTGTCAGAATCTTATGACATGAGACAACTATGAAGAGCTATCACTCCACTTAAGGTGGAGAGATAATCACATGATGTGTCCACAAAAGGTGGAAGTGATGAGGTAATGACATGTCAAGTCCATCAAAAGTGGAAAATATCCAACAACCTCCTATGTGGTCCCTAAGTAAACTTAACTAAGGTGTAATTATGACCTAGGACAAGGTACAAGACATTTAATTACACCAACAAGATTTAAAGACATGTAAATGCACTCATTTCATATTATTGAGCCAACTAAATACACTTATCAATATTTTCAAGACTCAACAATTATTGTTTAATCTATGTCAAATTATATTTATATATATACTTGATTAGATTGGCCTAACTTATACTTCAAAATAGTCTATTTCCCTTTACATATTTTAACTAGCATTCTCTTTAACACATGAAAATCTTTTTTTTTTTAATTCCATTTGAAAATAGATTATAGACTCGACTAAATAATTAAGATTTGTATTTATTGTATTTTTAAACAATATTACAATATAATTCATTATTGTTTAATTTTTAATAATGAATTAAGAAATAATACTTATTAATTTATTTTCAGAAATTACTTTTAACTATTAAATTTAAAATGGACTAATATTTTTTTCGGAAGATTTGGAAAATATTTCTTAATTTATATTAAAACAAATGATTTCTCATTTACATAAAAATATTAAGTAAATTGAATGAAAATCTTGACAAAGAATTTCAAATCTAACTGTTTAAATTCCTTATAAAACAATTGTGAACCTCTATTATTTTAAATAACAAACTTTTCACCAAAAGACAAACCAGTGAAAGGAAATTCCCATACATATAAGGTATACATTCAATCCAAAGAGCTCGAAGCTCATGTACCGTCACGTTCAATGTTTCTGACAGGAAATTTGTTTAACTTTACGTAAAACCAGTTCCATCACCATATTAATGTTTTAACTTCTCGCAATGATTCCATTCAATGACTGTTGTTGGATCAAACATTAATGAAGTTGATTATAAAGTAAACGTATTCCAACTAAGGTAAAAATTATATCATATATGTATATTGTATATATTAAAGTTATAAGATGTGTATATATAATTTTTAAAATAAAATTAATGAATAGGTTTTGAAGGGAGGCCGAACCTTTTTATAAGCAAATAAAAAAGAATAAAAAATATCAACTAAAAATTATGAAAAGTGATAGGGACATAACAAGAACAAAAGAATAGATCTATTGTTGCCAAAAAAAAATAGTAAAAATAAAAAACTAAATAAGAGGGACATGAAAAAAATATTGCAATGAGCTTAGTGCAACTCAGCCTACTCCTCATCCCAATTATAATATTAATACAAACTCAACATCTTTAACTATAGAGCCCCTTTTCTCATTTTTTAACAACTACACATTATAAAACTATGGCCTATCAACTTCATAGAAATTTGATATTTAGGACAATCCTATTACATTTTAATATTAGTTGCATATTTTTTTTATAATAAAAATACTAACACCCCCTTTCATTTTTATGTTAAGCTTAATATCCTACAACTCCTCAATAGTATTAAGTCACCATTGCATGTTAGCCTTAGTTTCCTTTGATTTAGTCTCTTCCTCTTGTTGCAAGGGGTCAAAACTAAATTTTTTGTTAGGTTGGGAAATTTTGATATTCAATATACTGAATTTTAGAAAAATCATTTTAGGATGTTGTGTAGGACACTAACTTCTTTCTTAGGCTAAAAGAATTATCACCCAAGACTTACACCATATAGGCTACCTCACTAATGAAAAATCCATTATATGAGAAAAACTACTAGAGCTAAAGGATGGACCTACAAACAAATCATTGGGATCCTCCTAACATCACTCCAGACCCTATTGATGTATGAGGGAAGCACATGGATGACAGAGACCCTCCTAGCTCTAGTGGCACTGCTCTAGCCGTGTGATGGCATTTTATTTTATAATTGTTCTGATTATGGACTTCTGGGTTAGGTCCATGTGATTCTAGTTTTTTAATTTTCTAGGCTTTTCCCATATGACTCTCGGGGTGTTCCTTCTTACCACCCACCATTTTTGTGAATAATTTAACTTTATCTTTATTTTAATATAGATATCTACCTATTCATCAAAAAATAGTAGTCATATTTCAAATTCTAGTGACCTTATCTTTACCTTTATTATTATTAGTTGCATCTTCTCTACATAGAGCTCTACCCATAACATCTTCCTCGTCTCATGTAGGGTTAAGAGACTCAACCTTTGCAACAAGGGAAAACATGTATTATAGATTTATACATATACATATGTGAAATGTGTATATATGTATGCATATATATCTATATAGCTCAATATACACATACCTGTTAGGAATATTACATCATTCATATTTGTTAATAATTGGGTCTTTTTGTTTGTTTTATTTGTTGAAAGAACTCAATATATTAGGGAGTTGTTATGGGTGGTTTCCTATAAAATAGGATATGAGAATCCTATAAATTTGTAATAGCTTATTGAAGAAAATAATGAGAATAAAATCACATATTCTTTTGTGTATAATCACTTGCATGATTCTATAAACTCTCCTCAAGTGTTTGATATGGTCCCAGAGCACCATTCAAAAAGGCTTGTACATTGTTTTTTTGGGTTGAAAAGGGACACCACCATATTGTTTCTAGTTCTACTTGAATGCCATTCTATTTGCTAGTATGTTGTGTTGATGAGTTTTTTAATCAATCTAACATATTTTCAGTAAAATGGAAATATCTTCCTTAATTCTTAATAAAATTTAAAAATTCAAAATATTTTAAATAGTTGATAATGAGGAGTACAAAACTGAACAAATTGTTTGAGGATATATTGTGTATTCAACAAGTTGTTTGCAATAGAAAATAGTTGCATGATACATCTTTGAATGCCATTACAAATATTGTCATTGTGTATTACACTATTTTTATCCAATTCAATTTAAATATGTATATTTTTCATTAGAATTTACTTTCGCTTGGAATCTTCATCTTTTGGAAATTTTGCTAAGAAAATTGCATGTCATTAAAAAATTTGAATGAGAGTACCCTTGTTGATCTCTAATGAAACATATATTTTAGTTGATTCCTATTACTTTCTATTGGTCTTTGGATCGATATTCTATTAGTGTGGTAAGCATGGAACCCATAGAGGATCTCTAATGTGGTGACGATAACCAAGAGAGATACTTGATAATTCTTTATTCTTGAATTCTACATTTTGGCACTAGCTTTATAGGAGCACTATCAATTAATAATTCAAAGTGTGAAGAAAAAAAAAATGTCAAGTCATCTTCTATTCAAGGGAATTACTATTGCATGTAATGTTTTATTGGAATCACTTATGGAGCTACAAAAGGATTAGGTAATCGAAGAGTGAAAACTAAGATTGACAATTGGAGAACTTATCTTTGGAAAATTATGAGATTGCAAGATGAGGCCACAAGGTCCTGGAGAGTCTAGCAGGGAGAGGCTTGCCCAATTAGCATAAGAATCGCGTTCCATGAGTCCGCTTCAATAACCAAGTTAGAGAACCCAACTTGCATGGAAATTTTAATGTAGTGGAAGGTCACTGCCACCTTGGAAAAAATAGAAGATTGAACCCCCACGTTGACCACATAAGCCAAAATTAACTTCCCCTTGTGATCATGGATGACCACACCCCCACCAGCCTAACTTGGGTTGGGTTTGTCTGGGGTTTATTTGTTTCTTTTATTTGTTGAAACAACTCAATATATTAGGGAGTTTTTATAGGTGGTTTCCTATTAAAAACAATATGAGAATCCTATAAAATTATAATAGCTTACATGGAATGAAACAATGTGAATAGAATCACATATTATTTTGTGTATAATCTCTTTCATGATTCTATAAACTCTCCTCAAATATTTGGTAATACCTTATGGATTTTAATACATTTACAATTATATATTATTTATTTTCATATAGAAAATAAATTAGAAATGATGAATATAATTTGAGAAATACTTTCTAATATACCCATTAATTTCATTATTTAGTCACATGGGTTATTAAAAAAGCATAAAAATGATAAATATATATGGTGATGATTCATTACATGGGTGAATACACATGTCATGTGCATAATTTTACACTTAGGACAAGAACACAACCAGCAATTTTTTTTAAATAAACATGTAAAAACACCACACTCTATTAGCCATGTTCACACACAACAAAATAACTACTTGCATCAACCATGATTGAACACGAGACCTTGTGATTGATACGTCACTCGATAGTGGGGTGTGAGAATAGGTTACATTCAGTTTGGTACTTAGTCATAGGAAATAATATAACTATGTTAAACTAAAGGGTGACATCTAATTCTCATTATATTTCCTCATATTATTTTTTGTTAACATTACCAAGTAAAGAGAATATTGGGAAAATGTGTCACAACCTTGCAATTATATGTGGTTTATTGTTGATAGGATATATATATATATATATATATATCCGAGTTACACTGATAGGTGTATTCAATGGTAGCACGGAGCGAAATGTGAGCATGTTAGATTTTTCAGGAAACTTATAGAATGACCGAGATACATTAAATAAAGGATATATTGTAAATATGGATTGTTCATTTTTAGGTTTTAGATCTAATGGTAGATATTTTGTTGGCCTATCTTTCCCTAGAATGTAACTCTATTTTATGAGGGAATTGTATTACGCCTGCAGTAGAGATTGTGATGATTTCTGAGAGTCTAATAGTGGTCATGTTGTCTCTTGATCTGTGAGTGTTGATATGAGCTTGTGAGAAGCTTGCTTTGCAAGTAAATTGTAATCTTTGTGATTTACTAAATAATATATTGGGAGGATTTTGGAGTGTGGGATTTTTCTCCCAAAATGTTTTTCCCCACATAAATCACTATGTTGTGGTATGCATGCTATTTATGTTTGTTATTTTTATTTTTTTGTAACTATTAAATATCTATAAAGCTTTTGCATTATCTCCTCTCAAGATTAGTGTAGGAAGTTGTTCAGCTACCTTAGCTTCCTTACAAGTGGTATCAGAGCCTGATCACCTTTGGTTTCAATTGGAGTTTGTTGGGTGTTTTTGAACTAATTCATATTTGACTAGGAGATTGTGCAGAAGACACTTTGTGACCTTGTTGCAAGAATTTTTAGATGGAAAGTTCATTAGGGAGAATAGAGGTGGAGAACTTTTTTAGAAATAATTTTGAAATGTGGAAGCTAAAGATTGAGGATCTTTTGATCGATCAGGATCTATGGGATGTTGTGGATGAGAATGTTTCAAGGCCCATAGATCCTACTTAGGCTACTCAATATGATGTTATGGACCGTAAAGCTAGGGGTCTAATTAGATTGTGCTTGGAAGACTCTATTTTAATTAATTTCCATTAAGAGAACTCTACATAGAAACTATGGAAGAAGATTGGTGAGATGTATCAAGCCAAATCTTTAGTGAACAATATTTTCTTGAGGAAGAAGTTGTATTCCTTGAGAATGGAAGAGGGTGGATAAATTACAAACTACCTAGAAGCATTCATTATGTTGGTGGCTCAATTGGCATCAGTTGGTGTTAAAATGGATGAGGAATAGAAATGTCAGATCCTACTTTGTTTTTTGCCTGATTCATAAGATTCTCTTGTTATGGCAATTGGGAGTACTTCTTTTATTTTGAAGACTAAAGATGTGGTGGGTTCTTTGCTTTTTGAAGAGATAAGGAGCAAGTCATCCATCACTGCCAAGGAGGCCCTGAATGTTTGTGGAAGACCTAAGGAAAGAGGAAAAAAGAATGAGAAGCATGACAAATCTAAGTCCAGGGGGACATCTAAATCTCTTGGAAAGTCCAAAGTTATTTGTTGGAATTGCGGTAAGCCTAAAAATTTTCATAAGGAATGCAAAGAAGAAAAGAAGAAAAATAAGAAAGTTGATTTTCATTTTGAGTCCAAGAGGGAAGATGGAAATGCATTCATTGCATCTTTGGAAACTCATGCAGGTAATGATGCATGGTTAATTGACTTAGGTGCATCTTTCCATATGATCTTTAATAGAGATTGGTTTTCTGAATATGAATAATTTGATGGAGGTAAGGTGTACTTGGGTGATGATTCTCATTTAGACATTGTTGGTCGCATGGTAAAGTAAAATTAGGTTTCGTGATGGTAGAATAAAAAAAAATTAATGATGTGTTTCACATCCTTGGATTAACACAAAATTAGTTATCTATGAGAAAACCAATAGATGCAGGTGTGCGGGTAGTATTTTCTAATACAGGATGCAAGATGGTTAGAGGTGCTATGGTGATTGCTAGAGGTGTCAGATATGACACATTATATAATCTGGATGCATGCACTATTGAGTGCAATAGTACTTTGGTGAAAAGCAAGTTTTTGGAAGATGTGAGGTTTTGACCTTCAAAAAATGGTCATGGATTTTGGGTACCCAAGGGTGCTCTTTCTTCTAAGACAAAGTTACCTACAGAGAAAACTATGTTATGGCACTACAAACATGGACTCATTGGGGAAAAGGGTCTAAGAACCTTGAAAAATAAAAAAACATTGTTGATGGTCAGTCTGATTATAATTTTGAATTTGATTTATGTGATCATTGCATTTATGGAAAACAAAACCATGTTTAGTTTTAATCAAGTTCTCATAAATCTTGTGGTGTATTGGATCTTATTCATTTTGATGTGTTTGGCCCTGTAGATGTTCCTTCCATTGGTAAATCAAAATATTATGTTTCATTTATTGATGATTATAGTAGAAGGACATGGGTGTATTTCCTAAAGAGTAAATCTAAAGTTTTTAATTGATTTAAATAATTTAAAGCAATGGTTTAGTTTCAAACTAGAAAGAAAATAAAATGTTTGAGGACTGATAATGGTGGTGAATTTTTCTCTAATGATTTTGATAAATTTTGTAAAGATTATGGTATTCATAGATATAAGACAACTCCATATTCTCCACGATAGAATGGAGTTGCAAAAAGAATGAACATGACATTGGTGGAGAAGGCTAGGAGTATGTTGAGTGGTGCTAGTCTAGAACAAAAAAATTTGGCTGAAGCTCTTTCCATTTTTTATTACTTGATTAACAAGTCTCCTACATTAGCTCTTGTCGATAAGACACCTATGGAGGCATGGTTGGGTTGCAAGCCTTCATTGAGACATCTTAGATTTTTTGGTTGTGAGGCATATGCACATGTGCGAAGGGAGAAGTGAAAAAAGTTAGAGAACAAGGCTGTGAAATGTATCTTTATTGGATATAGTTATGGTGTGAAAGGATACAAGCTTTATGATCCTATTACATAGAAGGTAATACATAGTAGAAGTGTGATTTTTAAAGAAACTAATCCTTCTTCTATTACATTGTAGCTAGAACAAAGTAAACAGGAAGATGTGATTCAATTTCCTCCTATAGTTGAGAAAGTTGAATTGAGGCCCAAGGATAGAAAGGAGGTTGAGGAGAGCTCATCTAGCTCTAGATCTTTAGAAGAGGAGGAAGAACCTCCAACTCAACTTGTTCATAGGTCTACAAGACATAGAAAACCACCTGAAAGGTATTCACCTAATGATTGGAGATGTATTTTTTCTTTGAATACTAACATGGATGAACCTAAATTTGTAGAAGAGGCACTAGGTATGAATGATGCAGAATCCTAGAAGGTTGTTATGGACGAATAAATGGAATCTTTGTTCAAAAATAATGACACAAGCTTGATCTTGTACCATTGCCTGAAGGACAAAAACCTATTGGTTGTAAATAGGTGTTCAAAAAAAATATTGGTTCAAATGGAAGTATTGAGAAATACAAAGCAAGGTTGGTTGTGAAGGGTTACTCTCAAGTTGAGGGTGTTGATTAAGGTGAGATATTTTCTCCTATTGAAAAAATGACATCCATTAGATTTTTTCTTTCTATTTCTGCTACTTTTGATTTAGAGGTTGAGCAAATGGATGTGGAAATTGCTTTCCTTCATGGTGATTTGGAGGTGATTTATATGAGACATCTAGAGCACTACATGGTGAAAGGTAAAAGTAAATTGGTTTGCAAATTGAAGAATTTTTTTTATGGTTTAAAACAGAGTCCTAGGATGTGGTGCCAAAAATTTGATAATATGTGTCAAGTTTGGGATTTGAGCATGTTCTAAATTAGATCATTGTATTTATTATAAAACTAATGTTGATCATTTCTTGTTTATTGCATTATATGTTGATGATATGTTATTTATTGGTAAAGGGAAAGGTATGATTTTAGAACTAAAATCTCAACTTGCTACTAAATTTGAAATGAAATATCATGGTGGAAATAAACAAATTCTTGGGTGTGGACACAAAAAGGTATCCTTTTCTCCTTGCTTGATTTGGGAACAATTGATGATAAATTGAACTTACTGGGGCCTTGATTTAGTGTTGTGGGGTGTTTTTCACATCCACACTAGGTCTTGGACCCTTGCAAATAGAATAAAATGCATCTAACAATGTCTTGTAAAGGTGTTGTAAAGTGTTGTAAATGACTTTCACACTTTTCTAGACTCTTATTAAGCATCTAAGTCTAATGAACCTATTTTTAGCCTTATAAAATGTATTTAATGACATTATCACATTAATCTAGAAGGCTTGTAAATTGAACTTAACTTTAATCTAGTGTTGTAATGTGTTTTACACATTCACATTAGATGGTGTGCCTCTCTACGCTTTGTGGACCCTATTTTAATGGTGTAAAGTGTATTTAATCACACTTTCACATTGAATTATGTGTACCAATCCCTAATTGACCTTTACATCATCATTAATAGGCCCCTATGGCCCCATATTATGTATCCCAAGGCATAATTTGATCAAATACATGATGAAATCAACATAATAACTAAAATTATTCATTCCCCAACAATCTAGCTCACAGAAGGGGCCCTCTGGGACTAAGTCACCCATCCGGGTGAATGAGTCCCTGCCAGGTGGGACTAAGTCACAAAGAGTGGTGAATTAGTCAGGCCATTTTGGTTATTTTGAGTTTTTAGTGGGAAAAGTTGGATTTTAAGTTTTATTTTCCTCCATGTCGGCCTTAGAGATCAAATTAACAGGAAAAATAGAATAATTTCCTACAAAATCAAGCCTCTAAACCCTAATTTAGAACCAATTCATTATTCATTCATCATTCATCATATTCTTAAGTGAAGCAAGCTAGGGTTTTATCACTTCAATTCATCAAGATAGCTTTCTAAGGCATTCAAGGGTAGAATCTTCATTCATTGATGCAAAAATTCAAAATCAATCATCATGGAAAGTATCAAACTCCATTGTTTCTTGTTTCATTACATTATTTATTCATTTTTGTTTAATTACCTAAAAAGGGGCTTGACCACGGAAACCCCCATGCCCTAACAATCAATATTTTCTCCTTTTCTCCTTGTGTGTTTGCAATTTTAGGTATCTTGAAGACTTGGAGATCATTAAAGATAATTTTTCAAGGTTATTGAAGACATATCCTTGTTGACTAAGTCAAAATATCAATAAAAAGTCACCTACAATGCTGAAAATCAAAGTTTCAAAGGTAGATACTTGTCAGGAACCGAAGTGCAAACCAAGGGCTTCCATTTCAATTTTTGGAGTTTTAGAAATATAAAAGTGGAATAAGTCACCACTAATGGTGAATTAGTCCCACTATACATCCCTTTCATTGATTTCTATAGATTTAGACACCCATTTGCCTAAAACGGGCTCTAGAGCAATTTTTCTAGATCTGGGACTAAGTCGCCCAGATTGGCACAAGTGTCCCAGTTGACTTCTACATCATTTTTTTCAAGATTCCAGACCTTCATTCTATCCATTTTTATCTTCCAATTGCACACATTCAGTTTTACAGTTTTTTGTTTTGTTTCAAGGTCATTTCTAGGTCATTTAATTCATGTTTGCATACAACATTGTGTTTTCAAACACCTTGCATTTCAATAGTTTTGCATTAATAATCCATCTCTTTTATTAGTTATTTACATTTATATCATCCTATTTAGGCATATTTCATCCATTATTGCACTAATCTTGAGTGTAGACATTGCCCATTTTGTCTCATCTTTCTCCTTTTTAGGTGAAAAATCCTAGAAGTGCAAGAAATCCCTTGGAAGCCAAAATATTTGTTTGCATTGGGATGGAAATTAAAAGAGATAGAGTGAACAAAAAGCTATGGCTTGGCTGAAGTAATATGTGAATTCAAGTTTACAAAGGAGGTTTGATATGTAGGATTGTAGACCATTGTGTGTTCCTATTTTAGTTAGAATTGTTGGTTATTTTTTTAGAACAAAACTTGATCTCACCATACACCTATGGATTTTTCAAAATCCAATGATAAGCATAGGTAAGAATTGGCTAAAACACATGTAAGGATTACTAGACCCTTACTTCTACACTTTGAGCTCTGTGAAACCTAGGAGGGTGATCCTAAGACTGTTTGAATGATATTTTTGTACCATTTTTATCATGAACATAGCAATACATAGATAATTCTCATACAATGGCTCAACAAACAAAATATATCATTCATTAAAGAAGATCAAACAACCTTCCAAAAGGAATATTTCATCATTGTAGTAACACCAAAAACTCTTGTCCACATCAATCAAATAATATTATGCAAGTCAGTGCTCAAAACAAAAAATTACACATTCATTGAAGAAGATGAGCTTGCCATTGTGGTGGCAGTGTCATCAAAAACAAAAATAGAACTGAGGTGCTACTCTAATTCTTCAAAATCAGAGTATGCATGCCCACTACATGTTCTTGCTGAAACTACAAAAGCCACTACCCCTCCATCATCAAAATCCTCTTGTTCCACTAGAGTGAGAAGGTAACGGTCATACTCTGGGTCAGTGTTTGCTTCATTGCTTAATGGATTAGCTGAATCCTCCATGGGAGAGTTTTCCTTTCCCATGTAAGAATCATAAGCCTTGTGGTATTGAATATTTCTCTTCCCATAAGACATCTAGTTTCCCACCCTAGACTCACCCTGATCATGACCAACAACTCTATTCCTTGGTGGTAATTTCTACTGACACCACCCTTCTTAGTTTTATTATGAGCACTCTTCGTTCCCATTGTTGTTGCAGGAACTCCTAGTGTGCCAAGTTTGATTTCAGGTGCATCATCCCAGGACTCAAGAATACTAATTCTCCTAAAAATTTTGACTAGTTGAACAAAATCACTTGGCTTACCCATTCTCATGGTAAAAAACTATGAATTCCCAAGTATAGAGAGGCTTTACAAATTTGCAGGACAAAGACACTTCACAACTATGTATAAAACCTATCAACCAACATGAATTCTTCAAATAATCAACCACTGCCAACCCCAGGTAACTAAAACATACAGAGCCCACAATAATTTATGAAGACGAGCCAATTGATACTTAGTCAACACATAAAAACATTGATATGAACTTACCTGGGAGAAACTATCCACAATGTCTTTGCAACTTCATGCCGAAGTTCTTCATGTCGAAGTTCTTCATGTGCCATATTTTTCTCAAACCTAATCTTAATTTATTGGCCTCTAATTGTGAAGAAAACATGGTTGTCAACTCTCATTATATCGAGCAATTTTAGCATTTCAACCATTAATGCTCGAGGAAGGCTTGTGCGAGCACACTGACAATCAACTACTTGATTTTGAATCTCATTCATTGATCATATGCTGAGATGGATTGACAGATAATTAAAATCAAGGTAATTAATTGTGAAGAAGTTGACTGCATGTGCCTACTACCTTTTTCTAATCCCAAAATCCCATGTGGATATGCATCCACTCTATCTGCGCATTTCATCATCCACTTAGAATTAAAGAAAGCATGTCATGTCAATACCTTCTACTCACCCATGAGAATTAACCCACTTGTACCTTTGATCAATAGGATGATGGGGAGTGGTTAGGATTTGATTTCAATCCACTAACCCATACTTACCCTAACACAAACTACCTGTCTATGTGTACAAACTTTTGATAGAAATGATGAACAAGATAAAAAATACCCATCATATCTCAAACACATGTAGAAGAAATCAATTCGTATCTTGCACCATTTAGCCTTCCTACTTTCTAAAAAAAAATTATTAATATTTTTCCTTTACTAATGTCCCATTGTCCTGTTAGATCACTCCACATGGAAGTTGTTAGCTTCTCCACTAAGAAACAAAAGGTACGAGTGGGTCCCAAATAGGATGGTGAGGATTGGTCAAGATTGACCCATGTCACGCACTATCAACCATCAATCCTTGCTTGATAAAATATTCACTTCATTTAAAACCAAGTGGGCCCCTCCACAAAGGGATAGATGTCCACAACCCGCTAGCCTGTGACATTATTTTAAGAAAAAATAAAATAATACAAGGTGGCAGGGAGTGGTCTTGATGAATCCACATCATTAAACAACCACCATTGATCTTATTGAAACACCACTTGCTAACCATTCAAAAGCATTGGGCCACCACTGCAGAAGACACATGGTGTTCAATTTCTCACTCGTTGGAATATTTAAATGAATAATAAAAAAGAGAAGGGGTGTAGGGAATGACTATGATCCACTTGCGGTGATCGAATGGTCATCATAAATATATAAATCTGCACATACCAAAAGTTAGTTCATATAAGAGGCCCACCACTAGGCTTATGGTAGATGGGGACAATAATTAAGGTTAAAACTTTAGGAAACCATGGATAATATTAAAACCTGAGCCTAGACCCAGACAAATATTTTGAAGAACATCAACCCTGATCAATATAAGGTGAAAAAATTTACTATAGTGGGCAACAATTAGGATCGTTAGGACTTAGGGGCCGGTAATAGAAAGGACTCAATCTGAAATAAGTCACAACTTAATTGATCAGGAACCTATGAAAAAATTTCAATGATGAAATATAATTATTTCCATAAACATCAGACTCAAGGGTAACTTAGGAAGAGTTTTAGCAATATAAACCCTAAAAGAGTGACAGTGAACCAAACCCTAAGCCCAGAGATATAGATTTAACCAAAATTTTGTAGAATTTTGAGATGGAACATGAAGAAAAATTAGGGGTTCCATCAGTGGCTCCTATTGGTGATGTTTATTCCTTTAGAATAGAGCAAGATCCAAGAAACTTGGGTTGGAGAAGACTGATCATAGAGAACCAAAACTAGGACCTACCTAGACAAGGCAAGAGAAGACTAGACCAGAGCAAACCAACACATAAACAAATATACATGATTGTACAATGTGTTTCAACTTCAAATTTTTGTAGAATCCCCTTCTGATGCATAATCCTTTAGCCTACATTTTATAATTTGATAGGCTTCAATATTAATTGGTGGCCCCAGACCCCCAAAACTTAAAACCATTCTTTTCCTCTATCAAAATCTTTATTCTTTGTTGTCCACACTAGGCCAAGGCTAAAAATATTGCAATGATTTACCCAACAACTAACCCTACTGGGGATTTTACAATTAACCATAAGTGCCCTGTGTTTGGTCCTACCATTTTCATCATTAAATTTGTCCAGGGTATGTGTAGGATCATCATGGAAAAAACAAGCCCTTAAGTAGTGAAAAATTTAGAAAAATTAGAGTTAGGAAACTTGACGTAAAAATTTGAATAAGTTATATATATTATTTAAAAAATATGTAAGAATAGAATCTATAGCAAATTGAATGTAGCTTCTAAACTACTAGGTTTATTTTTAAAAATCTATTTATAAAAATTTGAAATTTCAATGAAGTAGTACTTAAATTTCAGAAAAAATAAGTAGGTGTTTGTCTAACCAATTCTAACCACAATAAAATGATAATATTTTTATAATATTTTATATATAAGTAGAGGAATCATGTCCCGATGTGTGATGCATATTTTTTGTATTTTTTTTTTCCAAGCTAAATAATTAATTATGAATTTTTATTACAAATTTTAAAATATAAACTTGTATGTTTGACTGACTTTAATCCTATTATCAAACTTCATGAAATTCATTTTTGCTAACTTCTATAGTATGTGAAGCATAGAATGTGATGTATGTTTTGGATTCAAAAAATGTGATACCGTTTGAAAGCTATAGATGTTTTTCAATCAGCCTATCAATCAGGACTTTAGTCATAACTCAAATAGAAAATGAATAATAATTATTTATTAAATTCAAAGTAAAGCATAATTTATATTGGTGGAAAGCTGAGAATCTCCTTTCAAAACCCTTTTCATTTCATCAATTTTGGGTAAAAAAATTCTTCAGCCACATACCCTACACATACCCATCATATTCCCACTTTTTGGCCCATCATGATCTTGCACATACCCTCCAAGTGAAAATTGCAATCATACATCAATTGAAATCCATAATCATTTTGATATTATACCACATTCAGTTCACTATCATACTCCATCAAATACACATCCAACTAGACCGAGAAATTAAAATGTTCATTCAAAACCCAATTGATTACTAGCATTATAAGGGTTAATGTCAAATTCAGTTTGAACATCAAACTAAAAACCCTCATACAAAATTATTTTAGGATTCCCATCCCAGGACATATATTTTAACCTTTTGGAGTGATATTGCAATTCCACTTCTAATAACTCGAAATCATTAGAAATCTTATATATAAAACCCTAGAATAATCATCTAGTTTTTTTCCCACACCAGACACACAATCATCTTGTGTAATGGAAAAAAAATATTCATACATAGGCATACTCTCAAGTTGGTTATCATGCTCATCTGAGTAGTGCAAATTAGTTATATTTTCATATGCTCTATGACCT